>OZ019982.1:23775195-24272695 GCA_963970395.1 Ephialtes manifestator | reverse complement strand
TTCATTTGCCAGGACGACTGTTTGTTCATTACACTGTTCGATAAAGACAAAAGCCTTTTGTTCTTTTAGCTTGGGCCCTGCTTGATGTCGTTTCCTATTTACTTGGGGCTGAATGACACGCGGTTATGCTTTGATGGACCATTTTATATACATTTTAGCGGTAGAACTAACGTCGAATTTTTCTATCGGTTTAGTTACACACGTTTCAGGGGAACGTGATGTGCTAAAATTTATGGGTATAATAGGTGGTAAGATTTTTTACTTCGAGGTGAATAATGGTTAGCCGCTGAAACCGACGGACATGGAAATTGATTTAGTTGAAAAAGAAAATTAAAAATTAAAAATTGGTTGAAAAAAACCATCAAATTAGTTGAATGAACCATCAAATTGGTTGAAATAATCTTCAAATTGGTTGAAATAATCATCAAATTGGTTGAAACAATCATTAAATTGGTTGAAATAATCATTAAATTGGTAGAAAGAATCATCAAATTGGTTGAAATAATCATCAAATTGGTTGAAATAATCATCAAATTGGTAAAAAGAATCATCAAATTGGTTGAAACAATCATCAAATTGGTTCAAATGATCATCAAGTTGGTTGAAATAATCATCAAATTGGTTGAAATAATCATCAAATTGGATGAAAGAACCATCAAATTGGTTGAAATAATCATCAAATTGGTTGAAACATTCATCAAATTGGTTTAAATGATCATCAAATGGATTGAAATAATCATCAAATTGGTTGAAATAATTATCCAATTGGTTGAAATAATCATTAAATTGGTAGAAAGAATCATCAAACTGGTTGAAATAATCATCAAATTGATTGAAACAATCATGAAATTGGTTGAAATAATCATCAAATTGGTAGAAAGAATCATCAAATATCAAATTGGTTGAAATAATCATCAAATTGGTAGAAAGAATCATCAAATATCAAATTGGTTGAAATAATCATCAAATTGTTTGAAAAAACCATCAAATTGGTTGAAGCAACCACAAAATTGGTTGAAACAATTAACAAGTTGGTTCGTCCAATAAGTTAATTGGTAAGTCGAACCAATGAGTTGTTTGATGGTTTCAACCAAATCTTTTTTTTATTAAAAATATAAAATCTTAGCAAATGGAAATGTCGGATTTAATAAAATTATTTTCGATAAAGCACCACTCTTGATTTATCCTTTTACTATATTTACTTTTTTTTCAAGTTCCGAACGACAAAGAAAAAATTGCTGTATAAATGTTGGGGCTTGAAACAATTTTTTTTTACCAATGTGAAAAATATAACCTTACAAAAAAACGGAGGCCTTCTATTTTCTTCAAATACTTACCGACATTTTTGATCATGCAATCGGACATAAGAAAAATATGTTTTTTGCTTTTTATTTGGACAATATATATTTTGAAACATAAAATTAATTGTATTCACTGAATTGAATGTAAACATAAATAAAAATATCTATATTTTCATATCCTTCATTACAAATATTCCTTTAATACAAAATTGCCTCGATGAAAATCTTTCAGAAGAAAATCCCACTCGCTCAACAATATTCCCGTGAAATGCCTGGATATTTACCGTAGCAATGCCCACACGTTGTATCCTAAAGTACATGATACTACATATCTTCACCTGGCGCAAAGTTTTAAACAATTCATCAAAAGCAAACACTACCGGTTTGTTTGAGTGCTACGTCCGTTCAACACAATATGTAATATGTATACGTTTGCTCAAAATTCCGAGGACCAACGTCCGGCTTTTGTGGCTGTACGTTTACTCAACAGCCACGAGCATCCAACGAGAAGGATCTGGTGTACATGTGAGATACCATCCCCGCGGTCCTCACAGCGAGAAGAGCGCGAGGTTAACGTTAAACTCGGAATTGCAGCGACGATGTGAACCTCGTGGAGTGAACAGTGTGTATGAGCATGCATAATGTGAGTGCCCGAGTCTTTTTGCGTCACGGGAATATTATTCCGTGGAGTTCTATCTCCCTCTCGTTGACTCGTTCTCGTTCTCTTCAGCCCTGGAGCTTTCGAAAAGTCCTGTCCAGAGCGATGGAAGACGCGAGCCCATCGCCACCAGAGACCGACTTGCTCACCGCCGCTCGCGGCCTCACTGTATGGTAATATGTGCTCGACCGACGAGGGACACGCCGGACTTATAAACAAGAGTGTGTGTAAGTGTGTGTTGCTCCTCGATGGCTTTGGTGAAAAATGGTTAACTGCCGAAACCTACGGACATGGTTAAATAGACTCCAAGAAATCGATTTAGTTGAAACAATCATCAAATTGGTTGAAAGAACCATCAAATTGCTTGAAACAACTGGCAAATTTGTTGAAAGAAGTCATCAAATTGGTTGAAAAAATCATCAAATTGGTTGAAAATCATCAAATTGGTTGAAAATCATCAAATTGGTTGAAAATCATCAAATTGGTTGAAAATCATCAAATTGGTTGAAAATTATCAAATTGGTTGAAAATCATCAAATTGGTTGAAAATCATCAAATTGGTTGAAAATCATCAAATTGATTGATAATCATCAAATTGGTTGGAAATCATCAAATTGGTTGAAAATCATCAAATTGGTTGAAAATCATCAAATTGGTTGCAAATTATCAAATTGGTTGCAAATTATCAAATTGGTTGAAAATCATCAAATTGGTTAAAAATCATCAAATTGGTTGAAAATCATCAAATTGGTTGGAAATCATCAAATTGGTTGAAAATCATCAAACTGGTTGAAAATCATCAAATTGGTTGAAAATCATCAAATTGGTTGAAAATCATCAAATTGGTTGAAAATCATCAAATTGGTTGGAAATCATCAAATTGTTTGGAAATCATCACATTGGTTGAAAATCATCAAATTCGTTGAAAATCATCAAATTACTTGAAAATCATCAAATTCGTTGAAAATCATCAAATTGGTTAAAAATCATCAAATTGTTTGAAAATCATCAAATTGGTTGAAAATCATCAAATTAGTTGAAAATCATCAAATTAGTTGAAAATCATCAAATTGGTTGAAAATCATGAAATTGGTTCAAAATCATCAAATTGGTTTAAAATCATCAAATTGGTTTCAAATCATCAAATTGGTTGAAATAATCACGCATCACAGGAATATTACTCCGTGGAGTTATCTCCCTCTCACTGACTCATTCTCGTTCTCTTCAGCCCTGGAGCTTTTGAAAAGTCCTGTCCAGAGCCATGGAAGACGCGAGCCCATCGCCACCAGAGTCCGACTTGCTCACCGCCGCTCGCGGCCTCACTGTATGGTAATATGTGCTGGACCGACGAGGGACACGCCGGACTTATAAAGAAGAGTGTCTGTGTGTGTGTAAAAGTGTGTGTTGCTCCTCGATGGAGGAAATCTTAGTCCCCAGCACAGGAGATATACCTGGATGTAAGAGTTCGAGGAGATGGCGCCTCCGGCCCCCGAACTCCACAAGTCGTGTGTATATGGGGATATCCTCTCCTTAAAAAGAGAAGCATCTTCACGGTCTCGCTTGTGTGATTCTTCGGTGAATGACGATCAAGCTTTAACTCGTGTCGAGAGTGTGTTCTTCGTGTGAAAAATCCACTAGTTTATACACCGAATCTTTGAACACTTCAGCTCTTCAAGCACCAAAGAATCTTGACACCCACAGCTTCCTGATTGAAGTTCTACGTCTCTTGAAAATTCGTTACAAATTCTTTACCTCCCAAACGAAATATGTAAATATGGGATAGTCGGATAGAGACAGAGATGTTTATTTGTGTGCATTCTTCGGTTGTAATAATTTATGGCGTTTTGAGGTTGGAGGAAAGTTGAATTGAGTCTTCCAGAAACT
The DNA here is from genome assembly GCA_963970395.1 of Ephialtes manifestator. Classification (NCBI taxonomy): domain Eukaryota; kingdom Metazoa; phylum Arthropoda; class Insecta; order Hymenoptera; family Ichneumonidae; genus Ephialtes; species Ephialtes manifestator. The sequence continues at coordinate 24,268,852 of OZ019982.1, read as the reverse complement.
TTGGATGCTTTGTGTGTGTCCCTGAAATGGGGATAACCTGGAATTGTGAGGAATTAAGGAACACTTTAATTAGCTGGAACGGAAATTAGAATTTCAAACCCATTTGAAATTCAGACTTCCGGAAATGATAGATATAACCCACTTGGAATTAATGTAGAAAGTCGATGACTGAAATTATAATATATGAACCTCCAATTTTCGTGGTTCGTTTTATGACCTTTTTGTAAATCTCCAGAATTGTCACATTTTGTCTATTTTGCTTTAACTAAGCTTGTTTGAAGATTCCACTTTGAAACTCACCACAACCTCACAATAGTTGTCTGGATCTTTCGTTTTATAAAAATGAACCACCATCTTTAAAATCCTCCATTTGATCCTGTGCTCATCCAGTAAACTAGTGAAAACATTTGGTAAAGAATATCATTTGTTACAAATGAACATTGGTAGCAAAAGTGCATAGTGTACCTAAGATTAATCTAAAGAGACGCTTTGCTCGGAGTAATATGGTATATCGAGACGAAACGATCGCGAAAAGCTCCCGCGTCATGATTTCGACGAGGTTAAAGAAGCACAAGACAAGAGAGAGAGTGGCGAGAGTTCTAAGCGCGATACGAGTGCAAGAGGCATGCATCAGGGTGGTCGTTACTCTTGCCCCTGGCTGTACCTTGCGAAGAAGGTGGACAAGTTGAGTCCTGGGTCTCTGAAAGCGTGGGCGGGGCGGAGCACGCATAGCTCCCGGCCTCTTCGTCTCTTTCTCTTCATCTTCCTCCTCTTCATCTTCTTTTCTCTTCACTTGGATGCTTCCTCCTCATCTCTTCGTCTCTATACACTACTACTCTACTCCTCATCCCTGCGATTTCCCTTTGCTCTCTCGTGGCTCTCGATTTCTTCGTTTTCGATCCTCCACATGTACTCTTCTTTCTCCACCTAGTGGTATAAGTGCTTCACAACCTTCTCTCTTTCACCCTTCTGGTTTTATTTCCACCTCGACGTTCTATACCTGGTGTGTGTCCATTTTTTCTTTCTCTCTTTGTTGTCTTCGGCCATCCAACGCTTTCTGTGTGCCATAGCTAGGATCGCATTCGCGCTCGGGGATGACGTCGAGACTTTAATGCTTCTGGGGCATACGTGCAGCAGTCGCGAACCAAGGAGATTACACGTTGAGCCCACCCGCGGCTCGTATACGCCCGACTATCGTTCCCGAGACACACGCGGGGCAAAACGACGGGGAAGGGTGAGTCGGAATATTCCTCTCTTCCTCCCCCCGTGTTCACTTCTTCTCGCTCACGGCTTCACTCAGGCAATCCAGCTCTTCAGGAAAAAGAAGTAACTCGTGCAAGGGATAATAGAGGCGATAGAGTGATACGACGTCTCGTCTGGCTTAAGTCCGGAGATGTAGCTACAGTATGTAGGTACTACATGGTGTACGGAGTTCTCCTCAGCGAAACGCAAAGATTATCTACGCTCTACGTATGGGGAAGTCTAATATACTCGACGCGCCAAGATGAAACCTCGACTACTCAAAAATCTATTCTCTTCGCATATCCCTTGCACTCCACGATGTTCAAGATGTTATGTGGCTGCTCAGTGAAGTCATGATACTTCTTGGAAGATTAATCCGATTATAGCAAGGAGAGAAAATTGCATCTTGTCAAAAGCCGCCGGTGATGGTGCTTGAGATGACGCCATTTTGTAGCGAATTTTGTGATCGAAAGTGACGTTTCAAACTGCGTAATCTTATTACGATTCAGAGTTCAAATGGGGATCATTCAGATGTCCTTCGTTGAGTCAAAATGTGCCACTTTTGAGGATTTAGAAAAGGGTAGGAAAACTTCGCTTTGCTCTGCGTCAAACTTAAAAAGACATCAGAACATATCAAATCAAGTCCATGATTCACGCCGTTCATGCAGAATGTGTCATTTATGAAGGCCATGATCTTCGGGTCGTTCTGATACATTTTAGGCTTTAAAGAAGGTTCACATTGTAATTTAGGATTAAATCAACAATAATTGAAGTTGAGAACAACCAGCGGCTCAATTCTTGCCATTGTTCGCCATCCAGAATCCATGGAAGCTTATTAAGGGCGTGTCTCCGGTAATGATGCATTTTAAGGCGAGATTATTTTCCAGGGAATTTCACGACCGATAATGATGAGACATTGAAAACTGTACACTCTCAATATTAACACGAATTCAAATGTGGACCTCAAAATATGCCACTTCTAGAAATCCATAAAAGAGTTGGAAACCGTGTCTCCTGGCAGAAACTAATAAAAGATAAAAACATTAAAATTCGATTCCACATTTTTCTCCATTTACTTTAAAACATTCATATCGCCGTTTCTGAACATTCTGCAAAGGTTCATAATCCTCTGCCAACTCTGATATATCTAAGCTTCAAAGACGTTCCACATTTTCCCTCGTAATATCCTTAAATGACTAAAATCGAAGATAAATGTAGTAAAGAACAAGAATCGCCAAGTGTCTAGCCTGAATTCTCGCGAGTTAAGCGGCCTTTCGAAATGTCGAATCCACAGAAGTCCATTTATCACAGGCCCGGTTGAGTTCGTGACGTGAAAGCGTCATCAAAAAATCTGGAAAGGTAGATTAATCGAGAGCCACGAAATCATTGGCGCTTGAATATAGCAAGGCGCGAATGTCCAGCTTATCTAGCTAGGCGTTTCGTTTCTCGTTTCACGTTATTGCGCTCCGATACGAAATATAACATTGTGAAAATCACGAGGTAGCAGTCGATGATCTCGTCGCGATCGTGTTGCCCGCAGCTTCACTCCGCTACGTCGGCTCCAGGCTCTGGGGCATTTGGGGCCAGCCCTCGGCGTTCTGACGTAATCGGTGCACGCGGAGCTGGAGACGCGAAGCTGATGGCTGGTATCCTCCAGCACTGGAGTGTATAGCCACGACCGGCAGCAGATCACAGATTAAACAAGACTATCCCGGGCGATGGTGGTGGCAGCAAAGTCCTTCCCGAGCTCCGCGCGTTCTCGATAATTACCCGACGCGGTGGCGGCCGAGTTCTCCTGGGGTAATTGCCGCAATCCGGGGAACGGCTGCACGCAGTTTAACCAGGGAGGGCCGCGCACGATAATTCAGCCGAACGGTGATTCCGAGTCGGATTGCCACGGCATCAGAAGTTACGTTCCCGTGCGGCCATGGACTCTCCACCCTCCACCATTCTATGCTTCCATCAAGCTTGGGTCGTTCCGTTCGCCTGGATCCAGTTCTCGTTTTCCCGCCAAAGTTGGAATTGGTTTGAGGTGGAAGAGCAGCGGGAGGAGTCTCTGAAATCAAGCCCCTTTACTGGCTTCGGATACCTGATCCCTCAGCGATGATATCCTAAGCGATGTATATATATTTGTAGGTAGCGTTGCGGATTATCGCGAATAGAGGCGCGCCTGGTTTGTGTCTTGGTGAGAGTATATAAGTCTCAGTGGGGAGATCACCTGGGGCCTCAATCATGGAGGCGCGTGGGGGCCGCGTGCGCTCCTGCCCAAGCTCCATGGTGCCAGGGTCATTCAACGTATTAGCCGCAACAACAACCTATGAACGATTTAATCAACGGGTTGAAGGCGGCGTGTCGAAAATCGGACTAATCGACCAGCCGGCAGGTCGTTTGGAGTGCGCTTAGAAGACTAACTCTGACGCTCGGCGAATTAGATTGAACGTTGTTGCAACGCAGGTGCATTTACGATCCAATTGGGAATGGATGGTACATTTGGATTGTGTGATAACAGAGTTCTGATTAAAGCCGTTTGTTAAAATACATGTCCGATCGTACGTCTTTTTCGAGAAATGGAAGAAGGGGATAACAGCGAGAGAATGAGTTTGCGGAAGGTCATGATCCTCAGATTATTCTGATACATTTAGGCTTCGAAGAAAGTTCACATTTTAACTCAGGATCAGAAAATCGGACTAATCGACCAGCCGGCAGGTCGTTTGAAGTGTGCTTAGAAGACGAACTCTGACGCTCGGCGAATTAGATTGAACGTTGTTGCAATGCAGGTGCATTTACGATCCAATTGGGAATGAATGGTACATTTGGATTGTGTGATAACAAAGTTTTGATTAAAGCCGTTTGTTAAAATACATGTCCGATCGTACGTCTTTTTCGAGAAATGGAAGAAGGGGATAACAGCGAGAGAATGAGTTTGCGGAAGGTCATGATCCTCAGGTTATTCTGATACATTTTGGCTTCGAAGAAAGTTCACATTCTAACTCAGGATGTCGTATAAAATTACTTAAATCAAAGATAAATAGAGTTAAGAATAACCAGCGCCTAATGTCGGGTCTCAATTATAGCCAGGTAAAGCATTTTTCGCAATGGAAAACTGTACATTGAAAACTGCGCACTCTTAATATGATTCCGAGTTCATATGTGGACCTTTCCGATACATTTCGTTGATCCAAAAATATGCCACTTTTGGAAATTTGTAAGAGCGTTGGAAAATGTGGCTCTTGGCATAAACTGACAAAAGGCCAAAACATTCCCACGTAAAAATTATGAGTCCAGGATGACGAATGGGATTTGGTCGGATCCCATTGTCCATCTTGGAGTCCATCCTAGATCACCCAAACTCTATCCTGGATTGCCAAGAGACCATCATGGACAGCTGAGACTTCATCGTGGATTCTGCCGCGGATTCCATCCTGAATTACTCAGAGTCCATCCAGGACGCCCAGACTTGATCCTAGATTCTGCCCTGGATTATCCAGAGTCCATCCAGGACAGCCTAGACTCGATCCTAGATTCTACCCTGGATTCCATCCTGGATTACCCAGAGTCCATCCAGGACAACCCAAGACTTCATCCTGAATTCTGCCCTGGATTCCATCTGGACTCCTGATTTTTTTCTGCACGGGTTAAAGTGTGTTTGAGTTAGGCTTCTCAACGCTCTCCGAATTAGATTGAACGTTCTTGCAATGCAGGTGCATTTACGACCCAACTGGGACAGGATAGTATATTTGGAGCGTGCGATTCCAGATTAAAGCCTCATGTTAAAACCATGTCCGATCGTATGTCTTTTCGAGAAATGGAAGTAGGGAATAACGCCGAGAGAAAGAGAGGGTCAAAGAAGAAAAAAAATGAGGGTCGGACGGTCATCACCCGCGAAATCGATCCTTCTGCTCTCCTCTTCCAGCTATTAATGCATTCGAGTCCCAGGAACAGCCAAGCATACGGTCTCCCTTCTCATATGGCAGTATAGTCCGCCGCGGAAGACAATATTTTCGGCTTTGGCTCGGTCATCAGTTTGTAATTAAAAGTTCCCCACGATGAGAGAGGGAACGAGTGGCGGCTGGAGCCTCACTGGAGCAGCGAGGTAACTCCGCTGCGCGCCGGGGCCCCGGGTGTCATTATTTTGAAACGCGTTGCGGCGCCAGGACCCAGTATCTCATCCTTCTACTAAAACGCCGCGTTGACCAGACTATACGGGCCCTCATGTACCGGGTGACCGACTGTTCCTGTCGACGAGACCCGAAATTAAAAAAATATACGTTGAAAGACAACGACGAAATAATTACTGCAGAGTAATTCCGTTGATGCGCGGTACGACTCAATCAGTTCTCTTGCTGATTAAGACCAAGTATTTGCCTCTCAAGCGATTGATGTATCTTCCAAATTCCCTTAATTACCTACGAGCTGTATTTATGGAAAAAAAGAAGGATCTGGATAAATTGGATTCAATAGATAAGGTAGATTTTCCAAATTCAATCCTTTTACCTACGCCCCTTAGAAAAAGTTGTGTCCAACAATTAGGTGGAGCTAAAAGGCGTTTTGTTTCGCACAACTTTAAGAATATCTTACACTATTGTCAATCAATGTCGTATCTAAGTTATTGTTGGATTTAACTTGCAGAATGCTGTATTGATCATTGTCGAAGGTTGTAAATAGCTTTTTTTATGGAACAGATCTCAACGACCGGGACTTTAGTCACCCTGAATCGAAGGAAACTCAAATGCTTTCGTTGATCCCGTATGGCACGCCAGACGCATCCTCACCCGTTAGAGAAATCACGTATAGGTGCGTGTCTAGATGCCTTTTTCGAAGGCGTATACGCAAGCGCGTAGATGGCCAGAATGCCAGCCGAGTTTTTATTTACGGCGACTGGGACAGTTTTTAATTTGCTTCTGCCTTAAAGGCTAAGAGAAGGAGGCGAGCGCGTTCTACGGTGATGCGGTGGTGATGCGGTGATGGTGATTCTTGGGCTGAGACTGGAGGTCTGGTGGATGCTGATGGCGAGGACGAGCGGAGGGTGCCCCTTGGTCCCTCTCACTCTCGACGGTCTTTAAGCAGTTTTGGCCCTGTTAGTTGTTAGGCGCACCATGAGAGGAGAAGGTGGACGATGAGGAGGCGGCGGAGAAGGCGTTTCTGTGGTCTTCGGCCCAGGGGCTGGCACGGACCCGCTAATAAATCCTTAATTATAATTGCGCGGCGCGTGACGGGAATAACTCTCTGATTTAATTACCGATCGACGGCTATTATACGGGCTTCCCCTCGACGATTATCGACCCCGAAAACTTTGCTTCGGGAGATACTGGACAGGATGTCATAGGGAGGGACAATCAGAGAGTGAAATTTAAAAACAGAATGCAAAGTAGAAACTTGCACATTGCTTCCTCATTATTTTTCACTTTTTACAGAACTTCCTCTAGGGGAAAGCTAAAATTGAGTAACATACTTCATGGGAATTCTGAAATCAGAAAAGGATAATACGGCGTAAAGGTGTAAAATCTCCCCTAACTTGAAATCCACAAAACCAATTTCTACCCGTGTACATTTTAGACTATAACTGAAAATCATCCAAATTCTCATGACTAGGAATGTAAGCAATCCAGTTGATGAAAGTGAAAAAAAAGAAAGTACTTATTTTGACATTTGGATGCCTTATCCCACCATCTACGGAATCTCTATCCTTAAAAACTTGGAGAGATCCACGATCATCACGTGAAACTCTTTCCAGAGCACCTTTCCGTGATAATCGTTGCGTTGCCTCTCTCCTTCTCTTGATTTCGTTCTCAGCCGCTTCACGGCTCGGCTATTTTTTATCATTACGTAGAATTCGGATCTGTCAAGATGTCCTGCGCTGTGGCACACTGGTTGCGTTAATTACGGTCCAGCTCTCTACCGGCAGTTTCTGTTGCTGCTACGCTCACCCAGAATAATTATAATAATTAGAGGACACGCCTCTATGCCGTGCGAGATGGATGGACGTTCAACGGATTTTTTCCCGACACTCTGTCTTTCTCAGCACTGTTGTATCGCAACTAGTTCGAAACATTTGGGAGACAGACATTTTTTAAATATCTTTCGCTTTTCACAAAACTACCTGTACGACGAAGTCAATGTCAAACATTTTTCATTCCTCATAAAAAGCGCTCCATAAAAATTGACAAAAAATGAAGAAGCAATTTGCAAGATTTTACTTTGCATCCTTGTTGTAAATAAAATAAAAAAAAAATTTTAAAACTTTCGCCAAGAAATAATAATAAAAATAAAATTCCTGTAAAATACAAACCATTTTGGATTTTGTCTTTATGAGAAAGCAAAATATAGTTAACGTGTTGGTATTTGACAATAGAGAATTTAAAAAAAGGGGTAAGAAATATTTTTTGGCGAATCCTAAACAAATCCGAAATTTGACTTCCAATATGGCGCGTCTTTTTCCCTTGGGATTTATTTTGCTCTCGAATTGCGTAATCCAGAATAGAAATTATACACGATTAGAGTAATGGACGTGTTGCACGCAATATTAAGAACATAATCATCTCGCACGCCGACATTTTTTTTTTTTACCTTTTTGTATTTCGTAAATTCGTGCTCTTGGTAATATTTTCGTGTCACGTACACAGAGTTACCATTATAGGATTTCTTAAACACACTTTGAAGACTTGACGAGATATTTCGTTTGGTCTTCAACCTTCATTCGATAATGATAAACGGACATTCTCACTTTGCCGAGTGATTTATGACTAGAAAACGAATTAGCCCAATGGACTCCCGGCCTTCCACTTGATCACAGGTTTATTATTGGGAATGAGTAAAATGAAGAAATAATAGAATACATAAATTAGTAATTGAGAAGAGGATCAACCCTTACGTCGTATTTTGGTGTAGGGAATTGCGTAGCTAGTAATATTAATATAATACTTCATTTCTAAAATACTGTTAGAAAAGATTGGAAGTTTTTTTTCATAAACTCGTAATCTAAAATTAATATACAATTGCGATAAAAAATTAATGTACTTTTGCAGTAAAATTAAAGTTAATTATGGAAATTGATATACTTGTACTGTAAAATTAAAGTAATTTATTGAAATCGTTAAATTTAATATACCAGTTTATGTATAAAAACTTCCAGTAGTTTTACCTTAAATTTCAAGTAAATTTTTTTTGCAGCGAAATCTCACCATCACTTTTAAGCCCTTTGGTACAGATCTTGACCCAAGAACGTTAATGAATGCAAACTATTTTGCGCTTATTGCAGAAATCAAGTTACAATAAACCAAAATCATTTCCCTGAATCCAATTCTCCTTGTAGGAAAATACTTTATTTGATTCGAGTATACGAATTTCCTTTGCAGATTTTTCAAAGAAAATATTCTCATACTCACAGACAATTTTTCCTTACGTAGTAAGTGGGTAACTAAATTTCCTTGTAACTTCTGAGAAAGATCCTCAAACGGAAATTCCTATATATACACCGGATCCCAGAATGAAACTTCAACGAAAAAAAAAAAAAAAAAAAAAAAAAAGATAAAAAGTAGTTCCGGCGATGCAACCTGAGCTGTAATGCAATTTCCACCCATGAAATTGTCTACAAAATGTTTTCGAACACTTAAGAAGATTTTTCACTTTTCGCGTACACTGTTAAAAAAGATTGTAAATTTACTGTTGCAAGTAATATGAAATTTACAAAAATGGTGTGTGAAGTAATGATTATAACATTCACTGTAAAATTAACATTAGTAGAGTAAATTTATGTACGTGAAGATTAAATTTTCAAATATTTTAAATGAAAATTACAAAACTTCTGTAGTAACCTAGTTATTACATGACAAAATTTGTAAAATTTTTAGTTAAGTTCTTGATGTTAGTTAAATAATTTGTAAATTCGTATACAGGACTTTTATATCTGTATAAAAATTAGTAGTTCATCATCATGGAATTTTTCAAGACATTAATGTTCATGCGTCCTGGGAACAAAAATATTGAATGCGGATAATAAATTTTCAGTCAACCACAACTGTAATTTCAGAAATTCAGAACCATTGTTTTCATTGTAGGCAGCTTTTGATTTTATAATAAACATGTCTACGAAATTTACAAACAACATGCGAAGTAAAAAAATACAAAATGCAAATTCCTAGTATTTTATAACAGTAAATTTACAAAATTTCTCGAATATTTTTCAGTATTGTTATTTTAAATATCTAATACAGATTGACAAGAAATTTGTGGTGTAGGTTGTGAATAAAAACTTCCACTCTGGTACTGTGATTTTCTAGTAAATTTTTTTACACCGAGAGAAAAAGTTTCATTGATTCACGAAAATCTTTGCCAATGAAATGAAATACTTGAACCTTTTCTTTGAATGATCTCCAACCCAATGGAAAGTAGTGACATTAATTCGAAGAAACATTTCTTTAAACGAATGAACCTTTTTCATTGATTTCAAAGATGTCGTCTCTGATTCAATGAAACCTTCTTCTTACCAGCTCAAAATTTCGAAACCTATTTTTTCCTGAAATACGCGGCAGATAAAGCTCAAATTTTGTGAGTATGTAAGGAAGTACGGCAGAAATAGGTTAACCTTCTGGCTCCTCAAAACTCGAAGCCGTTCGTTCGGCAGAACCGGAAAACAAAAAAGTGAGGTTAGGTGCGAGAGAGAGATTAATGAAAACGTTTATTTGAACCAATGAAAACGTCTCTTTAAAACAATAAAACTGTTTCTTCATTATATGCTCACTAAGTAAATCTTTATTTACAGGCAATGAAATGTTCTCTTTGGAATTCAAATGCACTATTTCATTGAAATCAAAGACATATTTCGTTGAAATCAATCCACCCATTTCTTCGGCGTCAATGAAATCTTTTCTCTCGGTGTAACAGTGTATGTCCAGTATTTTGAAAACAAGTGAAAAGCCATCAAAATTGTTGACAATTACTTACAGGACCATTAAAGTTCATGATATAATACAACACCCTTTGTCTCATCGGGTAACCAATGTAACACCAAAGTGATCACGCTCATTCGAAAACTCATTGGAACAAGTCCCAAAGACGTTTGTTTCACGAGGTTTATAGTATGCGTGCCAGCTGCAAATGCATATAAGCGAACGTGAAAGAGAGAAAGACCTGCGGGGGTCCGAAACCGTCTGTCATCTCCGAACGACTAATGGTCGCTTCACGCTGCTTCATTATATTTTCTAAATGTAAATTCGTATACGGTTCGCTTCTCTGTCTCTTCTCTCGTGGCGTCGCTCGGAATATGGTCTCGCGATGGGCAACGCGCCTCAAGCTATGCTTCGCGGCCCTTATAAAACTGACAAGTATTTGCCGGGGCGGGGAACGTAGAGCTTTGCGTGGATATCTCCTTGTCTCTTCCTTCCACGTTTCTCTTTTCGTCGTGAGGCGTCCCGGCGTCAGTGAGGAGGATATGCCCTGGGTTCCTTTGGTTCGCGTTCTTCTTCTTGGGTTCGCGACGGTGATGGCCCGCGGGGTCTATGTTGGGGTCGCGGCTTCCCCGATCTCGCGCGGGCGACAGTTTATGGTCCCAACGTGGGTCTCCCAACCCGTTCGGTGTCTTTCTTCCATGGTATAACCCCATACCCCTCACGGACCAATTAGCCCTGCGGCTTCCAAGAAGACACTCGTGAATCCTCGTCGCTTCATCTCTGTTTTTTCCATCCTTCTCCTCCTCTACTGTCGCGGGGACTTTTATCGCTTTACGATGACCGCCTCTTCTCCAAGCCACCTTTTTTCCTCTAAATTTTCGTCCTCTTTCACGCTACGCACCTACATACCAAAAGTTGACGTCCCTGAGTGTCGCAGTGAACCGACAACAACAAAAAAAACGCCGGCTCTTTGGACAGTTCAAATTCTCACGTTCCGCTGCTGACTCGACACTGGACCAACCACCAGCGGAGAATTACTATTCGAACCTGCGTCGGTAAAATGAGGACGGGGTAGAATCTGGGCAGAGCAGGATTGAGTCTGAGTAAATCAGGATTGGATTTGGGCAGTTCAGGATTGAGATGTAATCCCATTCCATTCTCCATCCTGGAATCTGCCCTGGACTTCATTCTGGACTCTGCACTGGACTCCATCCTGGACCAAGGGTGAGTAATGTGGGCGACTACGTGTTGACCAAATCCCAAAGATCATCAGGGAAATAAAGGAATTCTTCCGACGGATGTTTCGGTCACACTATGTGCAGGCCTTCTCCAGACTTTTTATTCGAGCTGTATATAATCTCAGATTCATCAATTTTATTTAGGAGTGTTTCCAATAGTATCCGAGAAGACATATCTGATCCAGTCTTTTTGAGTAAATACAACTAGATGATGTTAACTGCATTTGACTTAAGAAAACTATAATGCTCCATCCTAAACTTTGTTCTGGATTCCATCCTGAACTCTGCCCTGGACTCCATCCTGGACTCTGCCCTTGTTTTCATTCTGGACTCTGCCCTTGTCTCCACTCTGGACTCTGCCCTGGACTTTATCCTGGACTTTATCCTGGACTCCATCCTGGACGTTGCCCTGAACTTCATCCTGGACTCTTCTCTGTACTTCATCCTGGACTCTGCGCTGTACTTCATCCTGGACTCGGCCCTGAACTTCATCCTGGACTCGCCCCTGGACTTCATTTTGGACTCGCCCCTGGACTTCATTCTGGACTCTGCCCCGGACTTGATCCTGGACTCTGCTCTGGACTTCATCCTGGACTCTGCCCTGGAGTTCATCCTGGATTCTGCCCTGGACTTCATCCTGGACTCTGCCCTGGACTTCATCCTGGACTTCATCCTGGACTCTGCCCTGGACTGCATCCTGGACTTTGTTTTGGACTTTATCCTGCATTAACCTGTTGTACCCTTACGCTTTATATTTGACGAATTATGAGCCAAAGGGTCAAAAGAATGAATTGAATAGAGTGATGCCAATCAAGAGTTAGAACTCCCGCGATGTTAATTGACAGAAGAACATTTATTATAGAAATAAATGTTCTTCAGATTCACAATCGATGGATAAATTAACATACGTTCAATTAATCATATCGCTGACGTTCAGATAGGAGATTCCAGTTTCTGGTGAGTTTCCACGAGACAAGCCAGAACCCCAATAAAACAATTAAGCTATGATTGGTAGATCATTCTGAGTAGATCAGGATAGCGACCCGAACCCTCTTTTGAATTACCCAGACTTATTTTTTATGCACGGGAAGTTGACCCTCCGGGACTCAGACTACAATAATTTCACTCCGGTATGATGTATTTCTATCTTAATAATTAAAATGACCATCCCAATGGTGATCATGTTCCATTAACCGGACATCCAATTCCATGTATGTCCAATGATTGGGACCTAACCATAAAAGTTTGGAACTTTGGTACGTTTTCCTTAGTTCAATTCCAAACTATTAAGCTTGATGACACGATTGGGTTCCAGTGTTCATATAAACACGTTCCTAATAGCGTAGCAAAGGAATGCATGGTGAATGATGAAGATGGTGGCGCATAAGTATAAGTATACATATGCTTGAATTCCAAGTCAGTTAGTGTGAGAAATCTCCACCTTTCCAAATGTAAGAGAGTAAAAAAAAAACTTAAGCCTCCCGAGTTGCGTATCGACGTCGAAGACGCGGCTATCATCGTCCCTCGGTCTTTTTGCCAAGTCGGGATCTCTCTGTGCCAGTCTTTCTTTCTCTTTCCACGTGCTGCTTCTGATGCTCCTTCACTCTGCTACTTGCTACTCTCTTGCTGCCGATGGGATGAAGTCTGCGTTCGCGCGCCGTTTCCAGTCGGTGGGGGCGCATTGTCTCGAGAAGATTACAACACGTTCGGGTGGCTGCTTATAATATAAGGTGTACCAGCATCAGCAGCAGGAGCAGTGTGCGGGACCGCCTATATTCCCTTCGCCTTCGTCTCCTCATTCTCTCGTCCCGTTCCTCTGAACCTCGTTTCGTACCACCCGCCTCTCATTCTCTTTCCAACTTATCTCTATCTCTCATTTGGAATCGGTCGCTTCTTTTACTCCTCTCGTATTTTTCATACAGCGGCAATCGACCGCCTGCAATCTCACCAAGATTCGAAAAGTCCAAGAGCTACGCTTGCCTGGATAGAAGTGATAGTCGTAAAGTCAATTACTTGTCATTGGCCGAAATAAAATCCAAGCTGATGTACAATTTCAATTGAGACCTAATCATTTTCCAAATTCACAATTTTTTTGTGAGGACCGGTTGTGCAGTAGGTGGAGAAAGTTTTAATCGATTACGGACCATCAATCTTGCACATTGTATTGTTCCATGTGCTTTCATTGTTCTATCGATTGCTGCATTGATGGTTGGAGTGAACAATCGTAGCAACAAGAGGAAAAACAATAAATACAACAGTGAAAGATAAAAGGCACATATAAGCAACACGTGGAGACATGGAGCAAGTTCTCAAAACGAGAAGGGGACCGAATGGACAAGCGCGGGGTTGCAGGCGCCTCGGGGGGCCCCCGAAGAAGAACGGGGTTCAGTTAATGGGATCGCCGCGCGGATCGGCAAAGTCCTGTACATCTGTCCTTCTTCTCAGCAGTCCTTCGTCCTTGTCCTTCCCTTCCTTCTCCGTCCTCACCTTCTCCACCTCCTCCTCTTCTGTCTTCTGTAAACCTTTTTCGTCTTTCACTCTTGGTGAGTTGATATCACGAGGGAGAATGAGAGATAGTCGCAAGTGAGCGAGCATCAACGACGTGCCAGTAGCGAAAGAGAAAGAGGATGAATGTGGAGAAGACGCAGCAGAACAAGAAGACAACAAAGACGCAAAAAAGAAAAAAGAAAAAAGACTCGCACAACCGACGACAACACCCAATGAACGACTGCAGAAAAACTCAAGCAATTTGAGTCCCCGTTGCTTATTACCAATCACCTCGTCGGTCACAAATTGGTTTTCGGAGGCCCACCTCGTATATGGGGACCAGCCTGGAGACCCACAAACCGCCAGTAGAATAAGGTCCACCAACGAATAATCCTCTATCTCGTTCTATCTACGTGCAAAACTCAACAGCGCCCTCTTGTGATCCTCTGTATTTTCTTTGCATCTCATCCCTCGGCAGCTTCGTTCTCTTTCTCTCTTGTCTGGGTTGCTCTCGCTCCTCAGAAACGCATTTGCAAGTGAGATTGAATATCAGGGGCTTCGGGTTGACGAGACGTTCGCACGTTTTACTCTCGTCGTTCGCTCCTTCTCAAGAGGCATTGACATGATTGCGGTGCGACATGAACGTGAAAGAATTCCCTCATCTACATCATGTATACGAGTTTGAATAAAATCCTTGTCTTTGGTTTCTCACGTTTTGAGCTCTAAACAACTTTAGAATTTGATTTGTCGTTGCACTTTCTAGTTGATAGGGTAGATTACTTAATTGAAGTTCTATTGGAAAGTGAGTGTAGAAAATTAATATGTGAAACATTTGGAAAAGGAAATCTCATGTAGAAAAAATTATTCCAGAGGTCCAAAGTGACATCTGGACAGTTCAGTATAGAATTTGGGCTGTTCAGGATAGAGTCAGGACAATTCTGGACGGAGTGATCCAGGATGGGAAATGTGAACAGATCATATCTCATACTTTATCCTGGACTTCCCAGACTTCATCTCAGTTTGCTCCGTTTTTATCTTTGACTGTCCAGACTTTATTCTCGACTGCCCAAAGTTTATTCTCGACTGCCCAGACTTTATCCTGGACTGCCCAAACTTTATTCTCGACTGCCCAGACTTTATCCTAGACTGTCCAGACTTTACTTGGACTGTCCAGACTTTACTTGGACTGTCCAGACTTTACTTGGACTGTCCAGGCTTTACTTGGACTATCCAGACTTTATCCTGGACTGCCCAGACTTTATCCTGGACTGCCCAGACTTTGTCCTGGACTGTCCAAACTTTATCCCAGACTGTCCAGACTTTATCCCGGATTGTCCAGACTTTATCCTGGACTACCCAGACTTCATCCTGGACTGCGCAGACTTTATCCTGGACTACCCAGACTTTATCCTGGTATGTACAGACTTTATCCTGGTCTGTCCAGATTTTATCCTGGACTGCCCAGGTTTTATCCTGGACTATCCAGGCTCTATCCTAGTCTGTCCAGACTTTATCCCGGACTGTCCAGACTTTATCCTGGACTGTCCAGACTTTACTTGGACTGTCCAGACTTTATCCTGGACTGCCCAGACTTTACTTGGACCGTCCAGACTTTACTTGGACCGTCCAGACTTTATCCTCGACTGCCTAGAGTTTATCCTGAACTACCCAGACTTTACTTGGACCGTCCAGACTTTATCCTCGACTGTCCACACTTTATCCTGAACTAACCAGACTTTATCCTGGACTACCAGACTTTATCCTGGACTACCCAGACTTTATCCTGGACTACCCAGACTTTATCCTGGACTACCCAGACTTTATTCTGGACTGCCCAGACTTTATCCTGGACTGTCCAGATTTTATCCTGGTCTGTCCAGACTTTATTCCGGACTATCCAGGCTCTATCCTAGATTCCATCCCGGATTCATTTTTTCTACGCAAAAAGTTAAATATCAGGAATAAGTATTTAAATCTGTTCAAATAATAAAACTGTAGACACACCAAAACGAATTGAAGTTAGAATCTTTGTAGAATATATGTTTAACCTACCTAACATTAATAATACCTAATTATTTGTAAGCATATTTGATTTACACCGATTCCGCATGATGTTTATTTTCCATAATTATTTTTCGAATAATAATCTACAGCTGGTTGATGAAATTTGAATGCTCAAAGGTCCGATTTGTTTGCACCGATGCCTAAGTATCCCGAACGAGGGCAGTTTATGAACAGGGTTGCTTGCTAAGATGACAAACCACCGATTGGCCAACTTATTATTGGTTATTGATCGGTTATTTATTCAAATTAATGCAGATTACCGTGGCGAGTTTTCAATGCCGTGGCCAGTTAGCGCGCGCAATGAATAAATTGCTACTGGACTGCACACGCTCGTCGCCTGGTACACATATACTCGCTCGCTTCGATTCTCTCGCGCGCGCGACGGTACTTAGCGTTCTCTCATCTTTATCTACCAGCTTTAGCTTCGGGATCCGCTTTCTCGTATAGCGTATCGCGTAATACGCGAGTAGTGAGCGAGACTCTCGCGCGGGCGGCGTCGAATTTCAATAATTAATTGAGCGTTCAACAGCATCAACAGCAGCAGCCGCTGCTCTTTGGTATAGGGGTCATTCCATACCAAGTGAGTCATTAATTTTCCATCACACCAATTTTTCTGTATTTTGTAAGCGAAAAAAAAAATTCCCAACGGAAGAAAAAAAAAATTTCGTTGAAACAGACCATTCCGATTTTTCTCAAAATTGCACAGAATTTCCATTTTCAATTTCCTTACCCGTCGAAAAAAATATATATTTTTTTTTCGTTGGGAAAGAATTTTTTTAATCCCATTCCAATTTTTTTTACTTTGGGACAGAAAAATTATTACTTTATTTTGTCAAAAAATGGCGGTAATTCATTAATTAAAAAGTGCATTCAAAAACTTGAATTTTATACACAAACAAATTTTTTGTACGATCGGTAATTTTGAATGTACAGCGAATTGAAAAAAATGAAGTAGAAAAAATCGTTATTTAATTTTGGACAAACCATAGGTGCTAAAATTCTGAAATAATTTATGGATATTCGTGATACTCTAAACTTTAAAAAAAATTATAAACACTTTTAAAAAAAAGAAATTTCTCCCAACGAAAGAAAAAATATATTTTTTTTCTTTGGGACAGACCATTCCGATTTTTCCTAAAATTTCACAGAATTTCCATTTTCAATTTCCTTACCCCTCGAAAAAAAATATATATTTTTTTTCGTTGGGACAGAATTTTTCTACTCCCATTCCAATTTTTTTTTCTTTGGGACAGAAAAATTATTACTTTATTTTGTCAAAAAATGGCGGCTATTCTTTAATTAAAAAGTGCATTCAAAAACTTAAATCTTATACATAAATCTTTTTTGTACGATCGGTAATTTTGAATGTACAGCGAATTGAAAAAAATGAAGTAGAAAAAATCGTTATTTAATTTTCGGCAATCTATAGATGCTAAAATTCTGAAATAATTTATGGACGTCGGTGATACTCTAAAGAACTTTTGAAAAAATTATAAACACTTTTTTGCGACCATGGTAAATTTGGGTGGCCCACTTGGTATGGAATGACCCATATATAGTCACAATCTGCAGAAGAGGAACAGTAGTAGCGATGTGGTACTTAGCTACCAACCGATCCTCTCATTCTGACTTCCTATAATTACCGACCAGCGTTACACGGTAAAACGCGACCGGATGTGTTTAATACAACTTCGAAGAAATGGCCAAAGCGCAGTCATTCGAAATGGCCAGCATCAAACATCGGAAATATCGAAGGTATAAATGGTGTGTCTTGTGCTTCACTGTGTCGCGTAACTTCTCGTTACCGCTAATTACCCGGTAATATAATTACATACGTTCAGCAAGCCGGTCAACGATTAAAGTCGATCTGAGTTGCCTCAGGCAGAGCTATAAGTTCACACGTGTAATCTCTTTCTGAATAATCTCTCTTATGTTGGTGCCTATATATTTACCAAACGTCTTTTATACGCTGATGGCGACTCTTCGTTTGGCAAACCATAAATCGTTGGATCCAAGAATTGGAATCAATTTTTGGTTTCTTTTGCAACGTCTGATTTTTCGAAACGACATCATGATAAGTATCCCTAATTTGTTTAAATTCTTGTTCTGGACAATTTGATCGTACAAATTGTTTATTCAACTGGTTCCTATACATTTTATAAAACATCAATCGTTAACTCCAAGAATTGGAATCAATTTTGGTTCCTCTAGTTTTCATCCCCCATATTTGTTCCTAGTTTGTTTCAGTTCCAGTTGTGGATAATCTGATTGGACAATTGGTTCCTATAAAGAACGTTTTTTTCATATGACGATAGTGCGTCTACGTTTAGCTAAACATAAATCGTTGGATCCAAGAATTGGAATCAATTTTTGGTTTCTTTTGCAACGTCTGATTTTTCGAATCGACATCATGATAAGTATCCCTAATTTGTTTCAATTTATGTTCTGGACAATTTGATCGTACAAATAGTTTATTCAATTGGTTTCTATACATTTTATAAAACATAAATCGTTAACTCCAAGAATTGGAATCAATTTTGGTTCCTCTAGTTTTCATCCCCTATATTTGTTCCTAGTTTGTTTCAGTTCCAGTTGTGGATAACCTGATTGGACAACTGGTTCCTATAAAGAATGTTTTTTTATACGACGATAGTGCGTCTCCGTTTAGCAAAACATAAATCGTTGGATCGAAGAATTGGAATCGATTTTTGTTTCTTTTTCAACATCTGGTTTTTCGAATAAATATCCAAACAAGTATCCCTAATTTGTTTCATTTCCAGTTGTGGACAGCTTGATTGCACAAATAGTTTATTCAATGCCTTTTCATTAGTTGGTTCCGTTTGTCAAAAGATAAATCGTCAAGTCCAGGAATTGGAATCAATTTTGGTTTCTCTAGTTTTCATCCCTATATTTGTTCCTAGTTTGTTTTAGTTCCAGTTGTGGATAACCTGATTGCACAACTGGTTCCTATAAAGAACGTTTTTTTTAATACGACGATACCCATGCAGAAATTTCGGCAGGGATCCAGCTGGAACCTGCCTGGTATTCCCATGTTCCGGTCGGATTCCAGTCGGTCATCGGATCAGATTCCAAACATGGGATGTAACGCGCGGAAACTGGATTCAAGTCGGGATCTCGAACTGGGATCCGATCCGATGGCTGACTGGATTCCAGCCGTTAGATGGGCATACTAGGCTGGATCCACCTGGATCCTTGTCGAAAGATGGTAATACCAAGCTGATTCCAGCTGGATCCCTGTCGAAATTTCTGTATGGGCAGCGACGAGAACACGTCTGGGGATACATGAACCGCACACGTTGGTACAATCACGCAAGTTAAGCAAAAGTTTTTCGTACGTGCATTCTACAACATTTTACTACATAAAGGATGAAGTAAAATTAGTTCTGCACAAATCGTTAAAGGAAGACAATCCGGATTCTATTCAGAATCCAAGTAGAACCGCTCTTAGGGTAACCCTAACAAATCCCGATGCACGGTAATACAGCTCGTCGTTCAGAATTGGATTCCGATCCGGAATCCATCCCGATTCTAAATAGGACGGCTCTCTTAGGGTAACCCTAGTAAATCCTAATCGATGATAAATTATCATCAAATGCGTAACCGCAAATCTATTTGGGATCTATTCAGATTCCAAGTTGAATAACCCATTTATGGAAACCCGACCCAAACCCGACCAGGATCAAGTTTCAAACTGGGACGCCCAGACTGATTTCTACATGGGTAGTGCGTCTCCGTTTAGCTAAACTTAAATCGTCAAGTCCAAGAATCGGAATCATTCTTGGTTCCTCTAGTTTTCATCCCTATATTTGTTCCTAGTTTGTTTCAGTTCCAATTGTGGATAACCTGATTGGACAACTGATTCTTGTAAAGAACTTTTTTTTTTGTACGGCGATAGTGGATCCCCGTTTAGCAAGACATAAATCGTTAGGTCCAAGAATCGGAATGAATTTTGATTCCTCTGATTTTCATGCCGACGAATAACCCTAATTTCTTTTCATCTGAGTTGTGGCTAAACTGATTGCACAAACAGTGGTACACATCAGCTAAAGTGTGCCTTACACTGTGGCTAGCTACAAATCGGAGTCTTTTGCCGAGTCCTCACATCCAAAGACTGAATGTCACGACAGTGAATGATTCGATAGCCGTAAATCATCATTACCATTTACTGTCCGTCTTGTGGTCAATGGAGAACAATGTCAAAAATCACATTCAGCCGGAATTACATGTAATCCAACCCACAAAATGACCCTCGAATCTCATTGGGACCTGGAGGCGCGAACCTACTCTGGAGAATGAGTCCTGCCAGTGATCTCGATCCCTCATTATCAAAGACTGCACGGGTCGCGTGATGGACCTTCATTGTTAGCCCGAAGGAGATGGACTCGGGTATATGGGTACCATATTCTACACTCCATACAGATTGCTCGACTGGAAGACGGTCGAAGCGCCAAGATCAGTCCCACGCGTCCGAATTAAAGGCTTCGAGGCTGGTTAGTCTTGATTTATCCTCTTCGCATCGCTCTTCACCTTCATCGTTTTTTTCCTTTTGTTTCTCAGTCGCGTCTACAGTCTGCATCACGTCTTGGCCACTTTCCTTGTTCCATGAGCCCTTCTCAGCCCTTCCTCGCGCTACCCTCATGCCCATTTCGAATATTCCATCCCTCTTTTTTTCGTAATAATCACAAGGGCTTGGGACGTCGGTCAAGGGGGAAAAATATATGGAAACGGGATATACTCACTCACCGGGAACCGGTGTATAACAAATGTGCTGTTTTCAGGCTGAGACGTCCACCGCGTCTAGTCCGAACGTTTGATGAGCCAACATTAGTTTATGAAACCTTGATGGAAGGTTTGTGCTCTGTCCAGGCGTCGAGACTGAGACTCGTGCGAGTAGAAAGAGCGATTGTTGAAGAGACAGAGCGAAAGAAAAGGCTGGGCCTGTGCATCGTACAACAGGTAAATATAATAGTCTCCACCGTGAACGTAGGTGCATCAGTGAATCTTCTCGACAAGAGGACGAGCCTCTAACAAACACTGTTGTGACTTGTACGAGGTGTAGTCGCGGCTTCCAGCACTCACAATCACCGGGGCATTGTCCGTCGTTGACGAATTATGGCTATGGGTCATGGGTACGTGCGAAGGACGACGTTGATTCGTGTCGTCTATCTTTACGGATTTACAGCGTTTAATTCAACAACCGAATCTGTTTCTATAAGGATGAATGAATCATAAACGTCATTGATGAAGATAGAAATGTCATTTGGAAATCTTAGTATGAAATCGGATGGGATTACTAATGAACTGTTGAAGCGGTGTCAACATTAAGATATGCAGTCCAGTTTCTGACAATGGCGCAGTTTGTATTAACTTACAACTACACGGAAAAAAAGGCTTGGTTGGAACAAGCAAGTGCCTTGGTTATATATGCGCCAGACAATTAATTGGTTAGACCAACCAAGTTATTTGTTAGGCTACCAATTTCTTGGTTGGTCTAACCAAGTCACTTGCTTAGCTTACCAAGTGACTTGGTTAGCTTACCAAGTGACTTGGTTAATAAATTAGCTAGGTTAACCAATTTTTTTGTTAACCCGACTAACCCGTTGGTTGTGACATCCAAATCATTAGTTATCAACCAATTAATTTGCTGTCGCGTCCAACTGTTTTGTCGAACGAACTAACTGATTTATTTCTGTAACCAACTAGTTTATCTTAACCAATTTTGTCATTTGAAACCTATTCAACAAATTATTCTTTTCCGTATGCACGGAAAAAAAGGCTTGGTTGGAACAGCCAAGTGCTATGGTTATATATGCGTCAGACGATTAAATTGGTTAGACCAACCAAGTAATTAGTTAGGTTACCAATTTCTTGGTGGGTCTAACCAAGTCACTTGGTTAACTTACCAATTTTTTGGTTGGTCTAACCAAGTTACTTGGTTAGCTTACCAATTTTTTGGTTGGTCTAACCAAGTCACTTGGTTAGCTTACCAATTTTTTGGTTGGTCTAACCAAGTCACTTGGTTAGCTTACCAATTTTTTGGTTGGTCTAACCAAGTCACTTGGTTAGCTTACCAATTTTTTGGTTGGTCTAACCAAGTCACTTGGTTAGCTTACCAATTTTTTGGTTGGTCTAACCAAGTCACTTGGTTAGCTTACCAATTTTTTGCTTGGTCTAACCAAGTCACTTGGTTAGCTTACCAATTTTTTGGTTGGTCTAACCAAGTCACTTGGTTAGCTAACCAAGTGACTTGGTTAGTCCAACCAAGAAATTGGTAGCCTAACCAATTACTTGGTTGATCGAACCAATTAATCGGCTGGCGCCGATTATAACCATAGCACTTGGTTGTTTCAACCAAGCCGTTCTTTCCGTGTGGTATTGTCAGAAACTAAAACACTTGCTGCATCTTTTTTTCCTTTGGGTGTTCAAAGCATCAATCACTGAACCGTTTATCTTAATACTGTCGTAAGAACGTTAAAAATCCACTAATATAGAAAAGCCATTATGTTCCTGCTAATTATGATCAGGCTAGATTTTTAAATTACGTAAACACATTGAAGTGTTTTTTGAATTTGACATTGTAGAGTATGCTACAAATTCCATCAACATCGTTATGAAAATTACATTATTCAATAGCAGCAACGTATTACCAATTAGTGCTTAGAGATAATAAACAAGCCCGTCGAGATAATCAATCCAACTTGGATTTTTACGATTGTTCTAAGAATTCAACTTAGGACGATGACGAGACGGTCAGTTAGATAATTTATTCTATTTGAACTCTGCACGATTAGACGATGAAGTCGCATCTTCCTTTCTGTAAAATATATTTCTTGTTAGAAAAACTACTGGCCTTCTTCTTCGTCTTCTATATTTTCATCTCAGCAAGACATCTGATTCCGAGGTGCTGCTGCTGCTGCTGAACTCAAGCGGACTATAATAAACCGCGAGGACGCTAATTAGCTGGCCATAAACGATAAACGATGACACGACGGCATACGGTTGACGCGATGCTCGAAGAGAAGCATTCGCATCTCGATACGCCTGACGAATGTCGTATTGGAGCGAGGCTGAGTGCACACAAGCGTGTAAGAAGAAGGGACGGAGCTAACTACAAGCCGTTAGTTTTGTCTTCTTGGATAACCCCAGCGATAAACTCGCGCTGGCAACTCGCACGAGCTGAGGACCTCGATATTTATTAAAACTTGCTGACTGAGTGAGGGCGCGAGTACATATTTGTTCCGTGTCACTGTCCAAAGCCGGGTGTGCAATTCGAGAAACTTACATTATGTTTATGATGAGCTATGACGATGATGATGATGAGGGAACAACGGAACTTGGTGTCAACGCAAAAGGGGATACGCTGAAAAACATTATCATTATGGTAATAGGGAAGAGCGAGGCAAATGACACACATGACACGCGTAAAAATAATTATGTCAAGTTGAAATCATAAAATGACATATGTCAAAAAGTGTCATTTTTTTTTAGATGTGTTACGAAAATTTCAAAACGATTTTGAGATCGATTTGATGTTATCGTTTATTGATATCAAATTGTAACTTGATGTCAGTAAATTTGATATGCACAATTGATTTTGATTTTTTAAATGTACAGTTGTATTTTAGAGAAATAATTGCGATCAGATTAGTCAAACAACTTTTGGTATCAAATCGATAAAATCGCTTTGAACTTTTTCAAGATTTTTCGTCTTAACGCGTCGGATTTGCCATTCAGAGTGCCATTTGAAAAATGGCACTTTTTGAGATTTGTCCATTTATGATCACAATTTGATATCATTATTTTTACGCTGGTAACATAATTCTTTTACGATTTCAGCGTACGCGGTGCCATTTTGACGAGGTGTGCCATTATGCCCCTGTTCCATTGTGCCCCGTATTCATTATGCCGGGTGGGGGTCAAAATAGCCAATGACCAAAATAGCGAATTTCACAATAAGGAACGTCTGAATCTAAAATGGCCATTATTATGAAATTCGCTATTTTAGCCATTCGCTATTTTGATCATTTGCTATTTTGACCCCCATCTTATTAAAATGCAATCAATATAGCGAATAGTCAAAATAGCGAATGGCTAAAATAGCGAATAGTGAAAATAGCGAATGGCTAAAATAGCGAATAGTCAAAATAGCGAATGGCTAAAATAGCGAATAGTGAAAATAGCGAATGGCTAAAATAGCGAATAGTCAAAATAGCAAATGCCTAAAATAGCGAATAGTCAAAATAGCGAATGGCTAAAATAGCGAATGGCTAAAATAGCGAATAGTCAAAATAGCGAATGGCTAAAATAGCGAATAGTCAAAATAGCGAATGGCTAAAATAGCGAATAGTCAAAATAGCGAATGGCTAAAATAGCGAATAGTCAAAATAGCGAATGGCTAAAATAGGGAATAGTCAAAATAGTGAATGGCTAAAATAGCGAATAGTCAAAATAGCGAATGGCTAAAATAGCGAATAGTCAAAATAGCGAATGGCTAAAATAGCGAATAGTCAAAATAGCGAATGGCTAAAATAGCGAATAACCAAAATAGCGAATGGCTAAAATAGCAAATGGTCAAAATAGCGAATGGCTAAAACAGCGAATAGTCAAAATAGCGAATCGCTAAAATAGCGAATAGTCAAAATAGCGAATGGCTAAAATAGCAAATGGTCAAAATAGCGAATGGCTAAAATAGCGAATAGTCAAAATAGCGAATGGCTAAAATAGCGAATAGTCAAAATAGCGAATGGCTAAAACAGCGAATAGTCAAAATAGCGAATGGCTAAAATAGCGAATAGTCAAAATAGCGAATGGCTAAAATAGCAAATAGTCAAAATAGCGAATGGCTAAAATAGCGAATTTCATAATAATGGCCATTCTATATTTAGACGTTCCTTATTTCGAAATTCGCTATTTTAACCATTCACTATTTTGGTCATTCGCTATTTTGACCCCCACCCTTATAATCCCAATTTGACATAATTATTTTTACGCGGGATAACATAATTATTTTACGATTTCAGCGTACGTTGGTGCCATTTTGACGAGGTGTGCCATTATGCCCCTATTCCATTGTGCCCCGTAGCTCTTCCCTATTATGTGTATGCAATAAATGCGACGCAAGCAAAACAAAGTATAGTGGAATGAAAAGAAAAAGTTCCAAGTGTCTCTCATGGTCTTATAAATACCTAACATATTATCATATGCGACAACGACGACAACGATTAATACAGTGTATCCTTTGTACGCGCTTATCGATGATTTATTGCGACGTCGATTTCCTCGACGACGAATGCGACAGGCGTCCGTCATCTTTTCTCGTGGTCTTCGCGACTTCCGTCACTCCGCATGAAAGTCTTACCGACTATTCTACGGGAAATGTTGACACGTTGGACTTGCAACGCCGCGGAGCCGAGAATATAGGGGACAAAGAAAATTACACTTGTGCTGCGTTCACTGAGAAGCTTTCTTTAACAGTAATCAGTAATTGACGCACTTAGCGAGCCCCGACAGACGGGAATGGATGTGATGACGACAACATTGCAGATTTTACGACTCAAAGCGTGCGCCGGGTCATATTTAAGTTGGGAAAAATTCCGGAGACATGTTTTCCTGCATTATAAATGGAAGATGATACATTGGCAACAGGCGGTCTGTATTTCATACTAGTAGCAAGTTGTGGACTGCAAACTATCCGTAACTATAGATTGGAGACAAGATATGAAGAGTTTTTGTAAGGTGTTTGGATTTTTTCCTGAATTGGAACAAACAGCAATTTGTTATTCAGCGTCGGAAAAATATGAATATGGACCTGTTTATTGTTCTTTAGGTTTCTGAAAATGTGAGATGAGCGAAGAATGAAACTTTATGTAGGTGAAGAAATGGGAGAATTTGTATTTCAAACAGTGAAAATAAGAAGGAAGTGATAAACAACTATCTGACATCACTGGGTTAAAATGAGTTCATCAAGATGTTTATGAGCAATCACGCCAACTGGCATTCAATTATCAATATAGCGTAATCTTCTATGTCTCCCGTGCAGTTCGTACTAGCAAATTGTTGTAGATTGAATTGTTTTTTTCACTTTTTAGATCCAAGCTAAATATACGGAGTCTTTGGTTTCAAGTCGAGCCCTTCCCAATGTGAGGACAAAACTAATTTGTTCACAAAATCAAAATCACATCTGAACAGATCCAATTTGTTCACAAAATCAAAATCAAATGTGGACAAATCCAATTTGTTCACAAAATCAAAATCAAATGTGGACAAATCCAATTTGTTCACAAAATCAAAATCAAATGTAGACAAATCCAATTTGTTCACAAAATCAAATGTGGACAAATCCAATTTGTTCACAAAATCAAATGTGGACAAATCCAATTTGTTCACAAAATCAAATGTGGACAAATCCAATTTGTTCACAAAATCAAATGTGGACAAATCCAATTTGTTCACAAAATCAAATATGGACAAATCCAATTTGTTCACAAAATCAAATGTGGACAAATCCAATTTGTTCACAAAATCAAAATCAAATGTGGACAAATCCAATTTGTTCACAAAATCAAATGTGGACAAATCCAATTTGTTCACAAAATCAAAATCAAATGTGGACAAATCCAATTTGTTCACAAAATCAAATGTGGACAAATCCAATTTGTTCACAAAATCAAAATTAAATGTGGACAAATCCAATTTGTTCACAAAATCAAAATCAAATGTGGACAAATCCAATTTGTTCACAAAATCAAAATCAAATGTGAACAAATCCAATTTGTTCACAAAATCAAAATCAAATATGGACAAATCTAATTTGTTCACAAAATCAAAATCAAATGTGGACAAATCCAATTTGTTCACGAAATCAAAATCAAATGTGGACAAATCCAATTTGTTCACAAAATCAAAATCAAATCTGGACAAATCCAATTTGTTCACAAAATCAAAATCAAATCTGGACAAACCTAATTTGTTCATAAAATCAAAATCAAATCTGGACAAATCCAATTGGTTCACAAAATCAAGATCAAATGTGGACAAAATCAACAGTACCATTCCAATTCATTAGATTCCTTAGCGATGAAGAAATACAAATCTTATATTTCATTTAGTGAATGTGAGAACGGATCATCTCTCCCGTTATGATGATGTCAACTGGTTTTACCGTAGATCCTATCAACTGATTCCGACTTATCGGATCTGCATCAATGGAAAACCATCAAAGTAGCGCATATCTTTGCTCCCAACAATTTGGTAGTTGATTTTGTATGGGTCGCTTCGTGTCAGGAACGTCATAGAGGACCCGACGTGCAATCTCTCTCTAACCGGCGTTCACTCATCAATATGGCGTAATCTTCTATGTCTCCCGTACATTTTGTATTATCAAATTGTTGTAGATTGTATTATTTGTACAACTGTTAGATTTGAGTTGAACATTTAACGAATTTATCTACAGGGTGTTTGTTTTTAATCCAAGCGCTTCCCAATATGGGGATAAAACCAATTTGTTCACAAAATCAAGATCAAATGTGGACAAAATCAACAGTAGCATTCCAATTCATTAGATTCCTTAGCGCTGAAGAAATACAAATCTTATATTTCTTTTAGTGAATGTGAGAACGGATCATCTCTCCCGTTATGATGATGTCAACTGGTTTTACCGTAGATCCTATCAACTGATTCCGACTTATCGGATCTGCATCAATGGAAAAGCATCAAAGTAGCGCATATCTTTGCTCCCAACAATTTGGTAGTTGATTTTGTATGGGTCGCTTCGTGTCAGGAACGTCATAGAGGACCCGACGAGCAATCTCTCTCTAACCGGCGTTCACTCATCAATATGGAGTAGTCTCCTGTGTCGAATCCCAGTTCTCTGGCGCACGGCAGCAGCCCTCGGGCAGCCCTTTTGAAGGTTGCGAGGCGGGTCCCGGGACTGTCATTCTTTGATTGGCTTTTAGAGCGCGGTTATATGCCTTCGTCTCTTCTCCTGCTCATTCCTCTCACCGCGTCCTCTTCTTCTGCTTCTTCTTCTTCTTATCCTTCTTCTTTTTTTTTTGTTTTCTCCCAACGCTTTGTTTCTTTCCTCGCGTCAGCATCAGCCGGGTTCTCACTTCGCTGCTCTCCATTTTACTTTCTTTTTGTTCTTGTTTCTCTTTTAATCTGCGCGACGGTTACGAGGAGTGAAGAGAGACGAAGATTTTGGGAGCAGTCTTTTTGGTCGTCACCGCGGCGTCGCCTCGTTTGCCGAAGCTATCGCCTTCTTCGTCGCTTTTCATTAGTCGCATTCTCTCGCTTCTCGACTCGAAAGGAACTCTATGACGTTAAATTAAAATTAAAAATTACTCGAACTTCAATCCGAGGTTAGTTATTCGGCGTTTGTTGCTTGATTGATGGTCGAACAGATTCATTCAATATTTTCATAAATGTCAAACAACAACACTTGATCATGAAGTGAAAGAAATTAGAACTTTGCTTATTGCTTCCTTCCTATTTTTAACTTTTTACAAATCCAATTGGATAAGTTGACTGGATAAAAAGATAAAAATAATGAGGAAGCAATATGCAAGATTCTACTTTGCATTCTTGTTTTAAATAAATTGGAAAAATTGAAGTTTACCGAAATTCTAGACGTCAATAAATAATGACGATAAATTCGAATTCCTATATAATCCGAATCCTTCGACCGATCTTCACCTAATTTTGTAATTAGCATCACTGAATGTGACTTCATTTTCGTACAAAAATTAGACTCGCTAGTTCATGTTTTGCAAAAGTTACTAAAATACCGTCAATTTTCAGAAAATTTCAAACGTCCATAAAATCCGAACTGTTTTTTCGATTTTGGCAAAATTCTATACCAAACAACATTAATTGAACCTGCACTTGTGAATAATTATTTAGCAAAATATCGTAAATTTTACGAAAGTTAGAGCGACTAGGAGGTTTTTTGAAAAAATTCGAAAAGCTATAAAATATAAATTTCTGCATACATTTTGTCGAAAATTATAGGAATTGATGAAGAACTCCTGCTTCATCTGTATGCCAAATTCCAGCTCAATAGGTCGAACGGTTCTTAAATTATAGGTGAATCAATTTTCAAATACACACTCACACTTATATACATACAGACATTTTTTCTAGACGACTTTTCTGGACGTTTTAGACAATTCTGGGTATGACATAAAAATTTCGAGAAAAAAAAGAAGAAACAAAATCAAATCGGAATTTGTACTATAAAAATATATATAAAAGGATGCAAAGTAGAACCTTGCACATTGCTTCCTCATTATTTTTCGCGTTTTACAAAGCTACCTCAATGAGGAAGTATGTTATTCAATTTTTGGCTTCCTCATAGAGTAAGCTTTGTAAAACGCGAAAAATAATGAGGAAGCAATGTGCAAGGTTCTACTTTGCATCCTTGTTTTAATTAGATAAATATACACGTTGTGGATTCGCTTTTTCAATTTCGTTATTACGTTATTTCGTGATTATTAGAGCGTTTCCGAAAGTGAATGTGATAATGTATATTTTTTAAAATAATTCAACATTCCATAAAATCAAAAATTTCATACCGTTCGTCACTAAATTATACATATATAATGGCTGAGTATTGTTTCATTTATATACAAAATTTGAGCTCGCTATCTTAAGTTTTGCAAAAGTTACAATAGAGCGATAATGTCAATTTTTTGAAAAATTCAAAACATCATAAAATTTTAACGGTTCAACCGATCTTAACCAAATTCAATAGCGATCACCGGCGTATGAAAGCTCACATTCATACCAATTTTAAGATCAATATCTCGAAAATTGAAAGAGTTATCGCGTAAACATACATTTTTCAAAAATTTAAAAAACGCGTAGTAATTTAACGATCAAGTGGATTTTAACAAAAATCTGTATGAACGATGAGGCTTGATCCCTCTGTCTATGGTCCAAATTTCAGCTTGATATCTCAAGGCATTCACGAGTTATAAAGGTTTACATTTTTCGATCGTGTAACATACACACTAGGGTGGCCCAAATTTCATCTGTATTTTTTAATTTTTGGTCTCACCCCATAACATAGTTGTTTTCGGTGAAAAAACAATTCTCATGAAAAATGGAGATTGTGAAAAATTATTTAGAGGTCGCTCAACAATTTTGAAAATTTTCGAAACAATTTTTTTTTCTTCATTTTTTGTGATCTCTCACCCCTCATATCATCTTGTTAACTCCTAGTTAATTCCTAGTTTATGTTCGAAATTTTAGAAAAAAAATATTAACTTCAAAACGTCTCAGAACGACAAAAAACATTTTGGAATTTATTTTCAATTTTTATTTTTTCTCAACTTTTATCCCTGATTTTCTCTCATTATCAGACGTCTAGTTCATAGTTTAAAAAATGTTATGAAAATATTAACGTTAGGCGATCGCTGAACGAAATAAGTCGGTTTTCGCGATTCTCGATTAGCAAAAAAAAAACGACTTACTTCTTTCAGCGACAGCCTAACGTTAATATTTTCATAACATTTTTTAAACTATGAACTAGACGTCTGATAACGAGTGAAAATCAGGGGTGAAAGTTGAGAAAAAAATAAAAATTGAAAATAAATTCCAAAATGTTTTTTGTCATTGAGCGACGTGTTGAAGTTAATATTTTTTTTCCAAAATTTCGACCATAAACTAGGAATGAGATAACAAGATGATATGAGGGGTGAGAGATTACAAAAAATGAAGAAAAAGAAAACGTTTCGGAAATTTTCAAAATTGTTGAGCGACCTCTACATCATTTTTGGCTATCTCCATTCTTCATGAAAATTGTTTTTTCACCGAAAACAACTATTTTATGAGGTGAGACCAAAAATTAAAAAATGTTTTCATGAAAAAAAAAATTTTTCATGAAAAATTTTTTTTTTCATGAAAACAAAGTTTCCTCTATGAGGAAGCAAAATTGATATTTACTACAAAATAATCATATTTCAAATTCGACATTGAAAAATTACCATAAAATGTCAAAATTTTCCTAATGTTGGACTGTGAATATAATTGAGAATTCACTGATTAAATAAATATTCATCATTATTATATTTCGTTATTATTAATCGTTCGTATTTATTTAGTCGGTTTATTACTCTCGAGCTGTGATACACGAGAAACAATGAAAATCATTGCTCGCAGAGAGGCAGAAAGAAAAAAGAAAGATTGGTGGACACGCCCATCGCGTCTGCGGTGAAGCATCGATTATTCAAAGTCGATCGTCGGCCACGATCATTTGTCGGGATTTTCTATAGAGAGACGGACGTCGTAGAGTGGCGGAGACCGTAGTGTGGAAACGAGAAGGGACTTCAGAGAGGAGCCTCGATGATGCCGCTGCTCATTGACATGCCGGACTTTTTACGAGGGTCTCCCGGGGCCGTTACACAGAGCCATTAGAGAAGCTCAGGCGAAAACACGAGTTTCTTTCCCTCAGATCCGAGTCTTTTTTTCTAAGATTAGAACAGACATCGGAACAAGAGGCGCGTGCTATGAAAACATGATGAAGATATCGCAACAACGTCTCAGTTGTCATTGTGTCATTAGGTAACACGATTTAGGTGTACAATTTATTGGCAACACAAATTAACACATTTTTACATTTGTATTTTTTTTGTCGCTATTCCATTCAAGAGATTAATTAATAGCCCATAATAAATTTAATTAAACTATTAATTTAATTATTATAATAAATATAATTAAAAAAAAAATATATATATATATAATAAAAATTTAATTAAATTAAGAACGCTCGTAATACATTTATTTATGTAATTTATACATAATTTATAAATTACATTATTTTTATTTAAATTATTATTAGAAAATTTACGTTCAATCTATAATTTTAAGGAAAACGAAAATTTAAGGAACGCACCATTTTTCTGTTAATTTTTTTTCTATTTAGGAAAATCGTAAAAAAAGGTGCGGTATTTGAATGCACGAAAAAATAAAATCTATAGGAAGCCAAAATTGATCAAGACAATTTCTCTTGATAGTTTAGCCAACATTATAAAATAATGGCTAACAATTCGCAAAGATTAACAATGGAGTTATTTTTACTCACAATTTTCACAATATCTATAAAATTGATGATTTTGAATTTAAAAAAATAAGATGCCTTTGCAAAAAAATAAATATAATCATCAGATTAAAGAAAAATAAAATTTTACTATATGGTATTAAATTAAATTAACCTCATTACTACAAAATAAATATAATCATCACGTTAATAAAAACAAAACCTTACTTTATGCTTTCAAAACAGCCCTTATAATTATTTTATTTTATTTTTTTTCCATGTCTTTAAATTGATTGAATTTAAAAAATAAGATGCCTTTACTAAAAAATAAATATAATCATCAGATTAACGAAAAATAAAATTTTACGATATGGTGTTAAATTAAAGTAACCTCATTACTATAATAAAAACAAAACCTTACTTTATGCATTCAAAACAGCCCTTATAATTATTTTATTTTCTTTTTTTTCCATGTCTTTAAATTGATTGAATTTAAAAAATAAGATGCCTTTACTAAAAAATAAATATAATCATCAGATTAACGAAAAATAAAATTTTACGATATGGTATTAAATTAAATTAACCCCATTGCTACAAAATAAATATAATCATCACCATAATAAAAACAAAACCTTACTTTATGCTTTCAAAACAGCCCTTATAATTATTTTATTTTCTTTTTTTTTTACATATCCTTGTGAGTTGTCGGGGATACGGAAAGGCACCAAAAAAGGAACATTTCCATCTAGTCCGATGAAGAATGCGAGCGAGGAGCGTCGACGTCGAGGACTAATGACCCCTATGTGAATGATCCAACCCCATGCGGTGGTTCTTGCGTTGGTTTCTACCCGAACAACAAAAAGGAAGAGACACGAAAAAAAAAGAAAAAAAAAAAAGAAGGAGGTTGACTGTGGCGGCATCCGCAACGGTGGAGGCGGTTCCCGTGCCGCTCGTTCGAGCCCCCTGGTGACATTTCCCATTCTTCTCGGCACGCCATTACCAGGTCAAAGCGGCCGCCCCCGCGGGACGTCGTGCACTCTGCGCGCGCTTCAGTCGTGGCCAGCAGCCACACCAGCAGTCAGAGCAAGCAAAGGCCACTTTTCAGCCCACTTTTCTGATGCGATATGCGTTGAACTGGCGCACGGCCTCGCGTCATCAGCGACGCGGGATTTTTTTTTTTTTTTTTTTTTTTCTTATACCTAGGCGCTCTACTTCATCAGGACAATCGAGGCTCCCACGCGGTATATTCTGATCGAAACCCTTCGTTCCTTTTCCTAGTCCGAACCGCATTCATCACTGGTAATATTATAGTATCTACTGGGAACGATGACTCTGACTAATTATATAGCCCGGGACCATTAATCGGAATGATGCTCAACATAATTCGTAATACTGAATCGTTCATGGCGGGACTTTCCATAACTTTGATATCGTTGTGGATGTCCCATGGTGTAATTTTGCATAGTTAGATAATTTGTATATATAATATGTATTATGTGTATTAGAGATATTTCGTAATAAAAAATGACATAACTCAGATATTTGTGGACTTTTAGTGGGATAATTAGAGTTTAAGCATTTAATTTTTTTGACAGATGTTAAGTGTGCTCATGAAAATTGTTGCACGTAATTTGCTCCTGTTATCAATATTAATATCGTAGAAATATCATGATATTAAATGTGTTATCAATCATCATAATATCATAGATATTATGAAATGTATTATCACCAATCATAACATCATAGATATTATAAAATGTGTTATCAACCATCATAACATCATAGATATGATGAAATGTGTTATCAACCATCATAACATCATAGATATGATGAAATGTGTTATAAAAGATCATAACATCATAGATATTATAAAATGTGTTATCAACCATCATAACATCATAGATATTATGAAATGTGTTATCAACCATCATAACATCATAGATATTATGAAATGTGTTATCAACCATCATAACATCATAGATATTATGAAATGTGTTATCAACAATCATAACATCATAGATATTATAAAATGTGTTATCAACCATCATAACATCATAGATATTATGAAATGTGTTATCAACCATCGTAACATCATAGATATTATAAAATGTGTTATCAACCATCATAACATCAAAGATATTATAAAATGTGTTATCAATCGTCATAACATCATAGATATTAATAAATGTGTTATCAACGATCATAACATCATAGATATTATTAAATGTGTTATCAACCATCATAACATCATAGATATTAGGAAATGTGTTATCAACCATCATAACATCATAGATATTATGAAATGTGTTATCAACCATCATAACATCACAGATATTATAAAATGTGTTATCAACCATCATAACATCATAGATATTATAAAATGTGTTATCAACCATCATAACATCATAGATATTATAAAATGTGTTATCAACCATCATAACATCATAGATATTATGAAATGTGTTATCAACCATCATAACATCATAGATATTATGAAATGTATTATCACCAATCATAACATCACAGATATTATAAAATGTGTTATCAACCATCATAACATCATAGATATTATAAAATGTGTTATCAACCATCATAACATCATAGATATTATGAAATGTGTTATCAACCATCATAACATCACAGATATTATGAAATGTGTTATCAACCATCATAACATCATAGATATTATAAAATGTATTATCAACCATCATAACATCATAGATATTATGAAATGTGTTATCAACCATCATAACATCGTAGATATTATAAAATGTGTTATCAACCGTCATAACATCATAGATATTAATAAATGTGTTATCAACCATCATAACATCATAGATATTATGAAATGTGTTATCAACCATCATAACATCATAGATATTATAAAATGTGTTATCAACCATCATAACATCATACATATTATGGAATGTGTTATCAACAATCATAACATCATAGATATTATGAAATTGGTTATCAACCATCATAATATCATAGATAACATCATAGATACTATGAAATGTGTTATCAAGCATCATAATATCATGGATAACATCATAGATACTATGAAATGTGTTATCAAGCATCATAATATCATAGATAACGTCATAGATATTATGAAATGTGTTATCAACCATCATAATATTATAGATAACATCACAAATGCTATGAAATGTGTTATCAACCAATATAATATCATAGATATTATGAAATGTGTTATCAACCATCATAATATCATAGATAACATGATAGATATTCTGAAATGTGTTATCAACCATCATAATATCATAGATAACATCCCAGATACTATGAAATGTGTTATCAACCATCATAATATCATAGATATTATGAAGTATGTTATCACTTGCTTATGACATTACATAAATTCGAAAAAAAATGGCGACATCGATCTCCGGAAGCACATAAATATTGAACTCCTTGATCGACGAATCTTTGAGTGAACGGGCTCCAAGTCAAAAGATAACGGCGATAATAGTGCCAAACGATCATAAAGGTTCGGTGGTGGTCCTAGATGGTTAAATAGCATAGATATCATGAAAAGTGTTATCAACCATCATAACATCATAAATATTATGAAATGTGTTATCAACAATCATAATATCATAGATAACATCATAGATATTGTGAAGAATGTTATCACTTGCTGATGACGTTACAGAAATTCGAAAAAAAAAATGGCGACATCGATCTCAGTAAGGACATAAATATTGAACTCCTTGATCGATGAATCTTTGAGTGAACGGGCTTCGAGTCAAAAGATAACGCCGGTAATACTGGCAAACGATCGTACAGGTCCGGTGGTGGTCCCGGATGGTATATGCAGCCGGCGCATAATAATACACGTGCGGCACACAGCCCCCGGCTCGAAAAGCGAAAACCGCGAGGCGCGCACACCGCGCCACCGCCACCGCGACCGCCGACGCCGCGGGAGAAGAGTGCTGCGCGGTAATGCATGCGATTATGCGGATCAATGAGCTATAGCGCTATTTATGGCTCTATCAGGCTCGAGCTACTGCCGTTCGGACGATCTCGTTCTCTCAATCATCCTTTTGCTCTCTCTCTCTCGCTCATTCGCGTGGCCGTGTATTAATACAAGCCACCGAGAATTGTCGAAAGAATCACAATATTAAATATACCGTGTCGGCGATAATAAACCGCGCGCGCTTACACTTATCTGCTAAATTTATTAGTGCTTAAGATAGCGAGAAATGCATATGTGGCATTCCAGCTGAATCTTTCATACTTCGACCCTGACTCTGAAAATTATTGAAGAATAATTTTGACAATTTTTTATCAAATAGTTTTTTGAAAATAAAAAAACACGTATTTTTTTGTTCGGCGCTACGAACAATATTTTAGACACACGATTTTTTGGAAAAATTTCAATTTTTCCGGATTTATATATTTTTAATTGTTAATATCTTGGAAATTAATCGTCCTGTCGAAAAATGTCTGAGGTGAAATTTGTTCAGTTTCCAAAAAGCTACATAATGTATATTAAAAAATATTATTTTGGTTTTTATAAATTTTTTTTATAAATATCGTTTTGCAAAAAAGCGCCACTTTTTATCATTTTTATATGCTTACAGAAAAATTCTGCCTTAAATTACGAAATTTTTGAGCACTTATCTAGAATGGCCCGATTTTTTTATACGAAGTTCTGCCCAATTGAAGTTTTTTTAATATCCTGAATACTTTCAAAAAACTTCAATTACGTTGAACTTTTCGAGAAAAAAATTCTGCCAGACTGCATAGGGTCTCAAAAATTTTGTAATTTGAGACAAAATTTTTCTGTAAGTTTATAAAAATTATAAAAAATGGCCCTTTTTTGCAAAACAATATATTGTTGTTTAACGTCATATAACAAGATTTTCGGAAATCTAAAATAACATTTTGAATAAACATTATGCAACTCTTTGCAAACTGAACAAATTGCATGTTAAACTTTTTTCGATATGACTGTTAATTTCCAAAATATTAACGATTAAAAATATACAGATCCTGAAAAATTCAAATTTTTGCAAAAATCCGTGTGTCAAAAATATTTGTCGTAGTGCCAAACAAAAAAATACGTATCGTTTTTTTTTCAAAATACTATTTGATAAATAGTTGTCAAAATTATTAAAGGGGGTCGTTTTTTGTGTTGTTTTTTTTTAATTGAATTTTCATCAAAATGTATTTAAAGACTCACATTATACAGGCATTTAGAATTTTTTTTAAATTCAGTAAACGCTCGGAAATGTTTAAATAAATACTTCATAACTAAGGTAATATTTAAGGATGATTCCCATAAATTTAAAGCCAAATCTGTAATGCGGTTCTGATAATAATAATAATAGACTCAATATTTTATTGTTACACAAGCCAACCAATTGTTTACATAAAACACAAATTCGTGCACAATTTATAAATAATAATTTAATCCACCTAAGCCATAAAAAATAAGTAACTTTGCTTCCTCATAGAGGAAGCTTTGTTTTCATGAAATTTTTTTTTTTCGATATTTTCATGTCAGTACACTCAGAATGGGCCAAAACGTCGAGAAAAGTGATTTAGAAAAAATGTTTGTATGTGTGTGTGTGTGTGTATGTGTGTATGTTACACGATCGAAAAATGTAAACCTTTATAACTCGGGAATGCCTTGAGATATCAAGCTGAAATTTGGACCATCGATAGAGGGACCAAGCCTCATCGTTCATACATATTTTTGTTAAAATCCACTTCATCGTTAAATTATTACGCGTTTTTGAATTTTTTGAAAAATGTCTGTTTACGCGATAACTCTTTAAATTTTCGAGATATTGATCTTAAAATTGGTATGAATGTGAGCTTTCATACGCCGGTGATCGCTATTGAATTTGGTTAAGATCGGTTGAACCGTTAAAATTTTATGATGTTTTGAATTTTTCAAAAAATTGACATTACCGCTCTATTGTAACTTTTGCAAAACTTAAGATAGCGAGCTCAAATTTTGTATATAAATGAAACAATATTCAGCCATTATATATGTATAATTTAGTGACGAATGGTATGAAATTTTTGATTTTATGGAATGTTGAATTATTTTTTAAAATATACATTGTCACATTCACTTTCGGAAACGCTCTAATAATCACGAAATAACGTAATAACGAAATAGAAAAAGCGAATCCACAACATGTATATTTATCTAATTAAAACAAGGATGCAAAGTAGAACCTTGCACATTGCTTCCTCATTATTTTTCGCGTTTTACAAAGCTTCCTCTGTGAGGAAGCCAAAAATTGAATAACATACTTCCTCATAGAGGTAGTTTTGTAAAACGCGAAAAATAATGAGGAAGCAATGTGCAAGGTTCTACTTTGCATCCTTGTTTTTTTTAAATTGAATTTTCATCAAAATGTTTAGAGACTCACATTATACAGGTATTTAGAATTTTTTTAAAATTCTCCAAACGCTCGGAAATTTTTTAATAAATTCTTTATAACTAAACTAATATTTAAGGATGATTCCCATAAATTTAAAGCCAAATCTGTAACGCGGTTCAGATAATAATAATAATAATAGACTCAATATTTTATTGTTACACAAGCCAACCAATTGTTTACATAAACAAATTCGTACACAATTTATAAATAATAATTTAATCCACCTAAGCCATAAAAAATAAATTATTTTTCTATTTTTCAGATCAAACTACTAGGCAGATTGGAATGGTTGACATCTCATTTTCTTCTTCATGAAAAGATACACCGGCTAAATGGAGCAAATGTTAATAAAATGTAATATTTTTTAAGTAACATAATTATTAATAAATAAATTTTATACTATTTTCTAAATCAGTGATTAACTTTGCTTTCAGAATGAAAAAAAATAGTTTGCTCCATTTAGCCGGTGTATCTTTTCATGAAGAAGAAAATGAGACGTCAATGATTCCAATCTGCCTAGTAGTTTGATCTGAATCATGCGCAGAATGGAAAACCTAAGAACTTTGCTTAAGATAATATTAAAAAGCATATGCAAGTCAGACGACAGTAAAAAATTCTTTCATCGAGCACCAACAATATAGCGCATTGGACATTTTTATATGCAATAGGATTTGGATGATATTGAATTTCCAAAATCAATTTTTTTTACCTGACTCCCTCCCCTTAATTGCTCTCCGATTTCACGAAAATTCATTCGGACGTCCATCAAATATCCGGTTATGTAATAATGGTTTACGCACGTGGTTCATGCAGGATTATATAACCACTGTATAGATGTTACAATATATATTAATATACATGCACATTATTCTCGGTGTTTCTGCGGGACGTATCATTATGGTCGTTATCGTTAACATGCAAATGTGTGGCTTTGGTCTAATGGTGTCTTAATTGAGTCGACCATTAGAGCGACCCACGCGCAATTTCTTCGCATCTATACGAGCGAAGCCTGTACAATCTGTTTGGGCATATATATATATATATATATGTATATATGGATGAAGATATCGCAGGACAGCGTTCTTTCGCGAGCTCCTTGTATTATTTATAAGAGGATCAATTCCAGCTGCGCCAATGTACGCCATACATGCACTGCTCGCTGTCTTAAGCGTTAATAAATTCAGGGTAAATGTACGCGTGCGCTTTATTATCGCGGACACGCTATATTTAATATTGTGATTCTTTCGACAATTCTTGTTGCTGATATTTAATACTAAATAAATAGTATGTACGCGAGAAAAATGATTTGGTGTGGCAATTTTTTGGAAGACTGATCTTCGATGGAATGCCCCATATATTTTTTATTATATTTATAATTTACAATTTAATTTTTTTTTTTGCAAAGTAACGAAGACATTGGTCAAAAATGGAATTTGTAATTGTGCTTTTTATTAAATATTTTCGATATTATCATATCGTTGTTTCAGAGTATTTTATTCTTTTTAATCATGCTTTCTGTGTTTATTTTTTTTTCTGGATTTCACATTCGGTGGAATGCCCCGTATGTAGATTCAAACTGATAATTATATTTTCCATTTCCAATCTTTTTTTATTTTTTTAAATTTCTTTATGTTTTGATTTTTATTTTTAATTTCATTTAAAATTTTTTTTTTTAAATCGTTCTTTATGTATTTATTTTTTCGGCTGGAATTTGTATTCGGTGGAATGCCCCATATATAGATTCAAACTGATAATTATATTTTCCATTTCCAACCCATTTTTATTTTTTTAATTTCTTTATGTTTTTATTTTTATTAAAAATTTTTTTTTTTATTCTTTGAAATCGTGCTTTTTGTATTTATTTTTTCGTCTGGAATTCGTATTCGGTGGAATGCCCCGTATATAGATTCAAACTGATAATTATGTTTTCCATTTCCAATCTATTTTAAATTTTTTAATTTTTATTTATTTAAAATCATTTTTAATTTTTTTAAATCGTGCTTTTTGTGTTTATTTTTTCGTCTGGAATTTGTATTCGGTGGAATGCCCCATATATAGATTTAAACTGATAATTATATTTCCCATTTCCAATCTATTTTAATTTTTTTTATTTCTTTGTGTTTTTATTTTTATTTAAATTTTTTTTAAATTCTTTGAAATCGTCCTTTTTGTATTTATTTTTTCGTTTGGAATTCGTATTCGGTGGAATGCCCCATATATAGATTCAAACTGATAATTATATTTTCCATTTCCACTCTATTTTTATTTTTTTTAAATTCCTTTATGTTTTTATTTTAATTTTTTTAATTCTTTTAAATCGTGCTTTCTGTATTTATTTTTTCGCCTGGAATTCGTATTCGGTGGAATGCCCCGTATATAGATTCAAACTGATAATTATATTTTCCATTTCCAATCTATCTTTATTTCTTTAAATATCTTCATGTTTTTATTTTAAT
Organism: Ephialtes manifestator; assembly: GCA_963970395.1. Lineage (NCBI taxonomy): Eukaryota > Metazoa > Arthropoda > Insecta > Hymenoptera > Ichneumonidae > Ephialtes > Ephialtes manifestator. The sequence continues at coordinate 24,227,998 of OZ019982.1, read as the reverse complement.
GTAAAAAAATTTTTTTTTCTTTAAATCGTGCTTTCTGTATTTATTTTTTCGCCTGGAATTCGTATTCGGTGAAATGCCCCATATATAAATTCAAACTGATAATTATATTTTCCATTTCCAATCAATTTTTTTTTTTAAATTTCTTTGTTTTTGTTTTTGTTTTTTTTTTAAATTTCTTTAAATCGTGCTTTCTGTATTTATTTTTTCGCCTGGAATTCGTCTTCGATGGAATGCCCCATATATTTTTAATTATATTTTTAATTTACAGTTTATTGTTTATTTTTATTTTTTTTGCAAAGTAACGGAGACATTGGTAAAAAAATATAATTTATAATTATGCTTTTTATTAAATATATTTTAGATAAAGTACCATCCTGTTGTTTCAGAATATATACAATTTTTTTTAAATCGTGCTTTCTGTATCTGTTTCTTCGTCTACACCGTATCTGTTACTGTGCCCGCGGGTCGCTTGTACGTATAATATTCACGCTATTATTCATCATCGTTATTAATACCGTATCGGGATCGTGTTTCTCGCGACACAGCAGACCGCGCCGGGCAAACGTATACTCGTACAGGAGTGTATAATAGGACCGCCCGTGAACTCGAACACCGTCGCTCGAGCTCTCTGGCGACACTCGACCAAGAAGAAACCGAACGACGAACGCGTTATGGCGATGTCCTGAACGAGCTCGCGCGCCTACACTTTCATCGTAAAAACAACGACTTGTCCACCTACGGAAGAGCCGCCAAGGAATAAGAGAGGTTCTTACACCTTATAGTAAATCTCGTTGAATCGGCCCTTTTCGATATATTTTGTTTTTTTAATTCTGTATAAACGCTCGGAAATTTTCTGCTAAATAATTTTTTACATTGCGCGGAACATTTTTATAATAATTATGATTATAATTATAATTTATAGATGTTGTGCAAATGGCAAGTTCTTTTACATTTCACTTTATTAAAAATTATTTAGCTCGGAAATTTTCTGCTCAATAATTTTTTATATTATGTGGGATATTTTTATATTATTATTATTATTATTATTATTATTATTATTATTATTATAATTTATAGATTCAGCGCAAATTTAATACCAAGTTCTTTTACATTTTATTTTATTTATTAAAAATTATTTAGCTCGGAAATTTTCTGCTATTTAATTTTTGACATTATGTGGGATATTTTTATAATTATTATAATTATAATTGTAATTTATAGATTTTGCGCAAATTTAATATCAAGTTCTTTTACATTTTACTTTATTTGTTAAAAATTATTTAGCTCGGAAATTTTCTGCTTAATAATTTTTTATATTATGTGGAACATTTTTATAATTATTATAATTATAATTATAATTTATAGATTTAGCGCCAATTCAATACCAAGTTCTTTTACATTTTATTTTATTTATTAAAAATTATTTAGCTCGGAAATTTTCTGCTAAATAATTTTTTATATTATGTAGGATATTTTTATAATTATTATAATTATAATTATAATTTATAGATTTAGCGCAAATTCAATACCAAGTTCTTTTACATTTTACTTTATTTATTAAAAATTATTTAGCTAGGAAATTTTCTGCTCAATAATTTTTTACATTATGTGGGACGTTTTTATAATTATTATAAATATAATTTATAGATTTAGCGCAAATTTAATACCAAGTTTTTTTACATTTTACTTTATTTATTAAAAATTATTTAGCTCGGAAATTTTCTGCTGAATAATTTTTTATATTATGTGAGATATTTTTATATTATTATTATTATTATTATTATAGTTTATAGATTCAGCGCAAATTTAATACCAAGTTCTTTTACATTTTACTTTATTTATTAAAAATTATTTAGCTCGGAAATTTTCTGCTCAATAATTTTTTACATTATGTAGGACGTTTTTATAATTATTATAAATATAATTATAATTTATAGATTTAGCGCAAATTCTTTTACATTTTACTTTATTTGTTAAAAATTATTTAGCTCGGAAATTTTCTGCTAAATAATTTTTTATATTATATGGGACATTTTTATAATTATTATAATTATAATTATAATTTATAGATTTAGCGCAAATTCAATACCAAGTTCTTTTACATTTTAGTTTATTTATTAAAAATTGTTTAGCTCGGAAATTTTCTGCTGAATAATTTTTTATATTATGTGGGACATTTTTATAATTATTATAATTATAATTTATAGATTTAGCGCAAATTTAATACCAAGTTTTTTTACATTTTACTTTATTTATTAAAAATTATTTAGCTCGGAAATTTTCTGCTGAATAATTTTTTATATTATGTGAGATATTTTTATATTATTATTATTATTATTATTATAGTTTATAGATTCAGCGCAAATTTAATACCAAGTTCTTTTACATTTTACTTTATTTATTAAAAATTATTTAGCTCGGAAATTTTCTGCTGAATAATTTTTTATATTATATGGGACATTTTTATAATTGTTATAATTATAATTATAATTGATAGATTTAGCGCAAATTCAATACCAAGTTCTTTTACATTTTACTTTTTTTATTAAAAATTACTTAGCTCGGAATTTTTCTGCTTAATAATTTTTTACATTATGTGGGACATTTTTATAATTATTATAATTATAATTATAATTTATAGATTTAGCGCAAATTCAATACCAAGTTATTTTACATTTTACTTTATTTGTTAAAAATTATTTAGCTCATTAGTTCAAAAATTGTGGCAGCTGCAGAGAAATTTTTCGAAAAATTTTAAGTTTTATTTTAAATTTTTAATTTTAAGTTTATGAAATTTTTCGAGATTATTCAATTTATACCAAATTTCAGGTTGATTTTTAAACCCATTCATGAGATCCCAATTTTTTTTTTGAAGCACTTTTTTTTGCGTTTTAAAAAATTATTAGTAATTGAACATGAAAAAAGAATTTTTTTTTCACGGTATCTAAGCTTTCTGTATGAGGAAGCAAAATTAAATTAAAAAGTGCTACGATGTGTAATTATTCACTCTACTAAAAATCTGTAAACTTAGAAAACCTTTTTTTTCAAAATTTCATTAAAAAATCAGCAATAAAGACGATGATCATAATTTCTGGTTCTGTTAACCACCAATGCCTAAATAAACACACAGAACTCTATATAGTTCGATGACTCGACCGCTAATCAACCGAGGCCAACACTCGCTAATTATTCGATGCTAATCGAAGAAAGAAAAACGAAAGGGGCGAGAGTCAACGAAACCAAAGCTCTTCATGGTGAGGCTCATTCTTTGTCCTTCACAAAAGTATTCGAGAGAAATAGTACTTAAAAAAAAAGCCTGCAAAGTAGGAACCAAAATCCAAAATTACTTCCTCATTTTTTTTTTGACTTTTTACAAAAAATCTTCCTCTGATGAGGAAGTATATTGATTGATTTTAACTTTCTCATTAGAGGAAGATTTGTACAAAGTAAAAAAAATAATTTGTAAGAAATTTGCAAGTTTTTATTTTGCAGATTCGTTTTAGCTCAAAAGCCATTTTTCCAAAATTTGGATGTGTCATAAAATTTGAACCACCGAACCGATTTGCCTCAAATTTGTACTCAAACCTCGTTCCATGGTACTTCATACGTAAACCAAATTTGAACCCGGTAACTCGTAATTTACACAATTAAGCGCGCGAACGATATTTTCAAAAAAAATTCAAAATGCCATAAAATTTGAACGACTCGACCGATTTTCGTCAAATTTGTACTCAAACCATATTCGATGATTGCCCATATGTGAACCGACCTTAAACGAACTTCATAAACAATTTGTAGAAGTTGAAGTGGTTTGTCGATATTTTGAAAAAATTCAAATTGCAATAAATTTTGAACCAACGTATCGATTCTTGCCAAATTTGACACCGACCATGGTTCACTCTAAGTTCATTTGTGTACAAAATTTCCCCCTTATATATAGTAATTTACAAAAGTTGCAGCCTAAAAAGACATTTTTCAAAATTTTCAAAATGCTCTAAAATTTGATTTTTCCAACCGGTACGCGTCAACTATAATCCCAAACATTGTTGTATAACAACCCACTTGTGTGCCAAATTTGAAGAAAATACATCGAAAATTATGATAGTTATCGTACTTACAAGGAAATCTGCACACACACGCACACACATACACACACACACACATTTTTTATAAACCACTTTTCTGGATGTTTTGGACCATCCTGAGTGTCCTGACATGAAAATCTCGAAAAACAATTTTTTTCACGAAAACTAAGGAAGCAAAATAAAATAGTCTCATTCAGGAGCTTTATTATTGTACACAATATTTCCCGTTACGATTTAATTTTCGTGTGCATATACCAGTGGTTCAATTGCGGCCCACGCAGCAAAAGAAACACTCGTTGGAATATACTCGTGTCTGTAGGTCGTTCCTCGTCATCAGGTCTTATGCAAAGTGCGCGGGGAGTTGCATATAGCCGGTGCAGTTTGGCGAAACCCCCATTGCACCAGCGAGGTGCGTCCACCCTCACTGAATAATGCATCGGGCACTGCTCGCGTGCGATTTTCGCGGGCAACGAGCGAAATATACAAGAGAGGTGGATTGATCGTGCGAGTGAGGGTTCCGAAGAACGTTTTGACAGTCCACAGGTGGAACCGTACGCCGTTTATTACAAGAATAATTTACAGGATAGTTTCGAATGTCGGAGTTGAGGCACGACGTTCGTTTCATCAAAACCGATCTTTCCGATAAGAAAAAAATTGTTTTTGGTTTACATTGAAATGTTTTATTAATATTTTTAATGTTCTAATCAATAAATATTATTCATTCGTAATGAAAAAAAATGTCGAAAAGAGAAAGAAAAACGAAAAAACAATACATAGTTGCAACCATGTATGATACCAAAAATAAATTAGAGTTATAACATTTTTAAAAATACATCACCTTGAATAAGAAAAAAATCAAAATCACATAAAATCCGAACCGTTTTACCGATCATCACCAAATTTAGTACGTAGCAGGGGCGAATGTTACTTTTCCTGTGTAGAAAATTTCAGTCGATTTGTCAAAATTTTACCTGAATTAGAACAAAACAAAAATTTTTTGAAAAATTCAAAATCTCATAAAAACCGAACCGCTTTACCGATTTGGCCCAAATTCAGTACCAAAAGCCGCATCACCTTGTTCAATTTTAATACAAAGTTTCAGCCACATAGCTAAAAATTCGTTCGACCTACCGCGTTTACGTACTTTTATCAAAATTTCAAAATTATTATAAAAATTAAATGCGTTAAGCGATTTTTATAAGATTTATACCGATTGAAGATTAGCCAGTACTGTACACGTTGTTCAAATTTGAGCTGATTCGGTCGAATAGTTTACAAGTTACATTTATATGAATTTTTGGCCTTTCATCACGAACACACACTCACACTCACACTCACACTCACACTCACACTCACACTCACACTCACACTCACACTCACACTCACATTCACATTCAAACTCACACTCACACTCACACTCACAGTCAAACTCACACTCACACTCACACTCACACTCACACTCACACTCACACTCACACTCACACACACACACTCACACCCACACCCACACTCACACTCACTTATACTGACTCACACTTATACTCACTCACACTCACACTCATACTCACACTCACACTCACACTCACACTCACACTCACACTCACACTCACACTCACACTCACACTCACACTCACACTCACACTCACACTCACACTCACACTCACACTCACACTCACACTCACACTCACACTCACACTCACACTCACACTCACACTCACACTCACACTCACACTCACACTCACACTCACACTCACCCTCACACTCACACTTATACTCACTCACACTCACCCTCACACTCACACTTATACTCACTCACACTCACACTCACACTTATACTGACTCACACTTATACTCACTCACACTCACACTCATACTCACACTCACACTCACACTCACACTCACACTCACACTCACACTCACACTCACACTCACACTCACACTCACACTCACACTCACACTCACACTCAAACTCACACTCACATACACGCACAATTTTTCATGAAATACAGCTTCCTCTCTGAGGAAGCAAAAATGAAAGAAAAAAAGAGAAAGCCCATAGAAGCTGGGAAATAAATATAACAGATTTTCCTTCGAATCTTAGGAGCTCTGAAGAGGATGAAGGTGGATGCGTGAAGCGAATTGGTGATTAACCCAGTGATTTTTCTAGTTATTTTGTTCCTCGAGACTTTGGCTGGAAACTGTGGATCCCGCGGTAAAGGGATGAAGGGAGGGAAGGGAGAGGGAACTGAAGAGATAGAAAGAGAGAGAAAGAGAAGTGCCTCGTCGAAAAGTCTCGACGAGCGCCATTCATGAGTCGCTCCTCGAGAAGATCGTTAGGAAGTTTTAACGGCTTCGAGATCTCTCGTCCAGCGCGAGCAGTGTTTCTCCAGCGCTTCACCTCCCCTTCTGATTTTGCTTCACCAGTCATGAACTTTTCCGCGTTACCTGAGATCCACAGGATTCCTACCGACTTGCTGAACGTGCTTCACCTCTTTCGCTTACAACTTCTGTTAGCCTCGTTCTGCACCACATTTCGCACCGTTCCGTGTATATAAGAAATATAAGACCAAGAGAATCAATTATGGAAGACGTTTTTATGGACAAGTGCAAGAAGGGCGGATGCATCGAGGCATCCGAGATCGTCCCTCGTATTATCGGCCCTCGCATTTAACAGGGAACCAAGTAATTCGACGTTTTTGGTCCAAGTTAGATTTTCAGGATTAAGGGGTGAGGAATGGGGAGGGGATTAACATTGGAGGTGCCCGGTGCCATGCTGAGATAATGGGAACTCGTGAATAGCAGAATCCGTGAGAGCTTCTCGAGAAAATAGCCAGATTTTAATTTTAATCGCAAATCCTTCTTCAAAATCTTCTACTAAGTCGGCTTCGTGTTCAATGGTTTTAACGGAAAGACGAGAGGATTACGAGGTTATAAAGTTGCTGGGAAAATTTGACTTTATAGTTTGAAGAGAATTAAAAAAAAAAAATAAATAAAGAAAGTCGAAAGGTTGTATTAAAAATTTCGAAATTATCGTAAAAAAATAAAACTTTTTAAAATTCAATTATTTTTGTACCCTACACGAAGGGAAAAAAATTGTTCCTTGTTATTACATACAATAGAATCGAGTCCAAAAAAAAAAAATGTCTTATTTTTTGTCATACTGCAAATAATTTTTTTTTGCTCATAAACGAAGCTTTCTTCTTTTAATTCAATTTTGCTTCCTCGTAGAGGAAGCTTTGTTTTCATGAAATTTTTTTGTTTCGAGATTTTCATGTCAAAACGTTTAAAATGGCCGGAATCGTCGTGATGAAAAGCCAAAAATTCATATAACTGTATCTTGTTAAGTATTCGACCGAATCAGCTAAAATTTAAACAACATGTAGAGTACTGGCTAATCTTCGATTGGTATACATTTTACAAAAATCGTTTAACGCATTTCATTTTTACAAGAATTTTTAAATTTTGAAAAAAGTACGTAAATGCTCTAGCTCGAACGAATTTTTAGCTATCGGGCTGAAACTTCGTATTAAAATTGAACAAAGTGATACGACCTTTTGTATAGAATTTGGACCAAATCGGTAAAGCGGTTCGTTTTTTATGAGATTTTGAATTTTTCGAAAAATTTTCGTTTTGCTGTAATTCAGGTAAAATTTCAACAAATCGACTGAAATTGTCTACACATAAAAAATAACATCCAGCCCTGCTACGTACCAAATTTAGTGATGATCGGTAAAGTGGTTCCGATTTTACGTGATTTTGAATTTTTAAAAAAATTTATTGGTGTCGCTATAGATTTCGTAAAACGTCAGAAATCATCAATGAAAAAGTAGAACCTTGCACATTGTTTCCTCATTATTTTTCGCTTTTTACAAAGCTCCCTCTATGAGGAAGCAGTATGTTATTCAATTTTGGCTTCCTCATAGAGGAAGCTTTGTAAAAAGCGAAAAATAATGAGGAAGCAATGTGCAAGGTTCTACTTTGCATCCTTTTTTAAATTAGATAAACAAACATGTTGTGAATTCGCTTGTTCTATTTCGTTATTCCGTTATTTCGTTATTATTAGAGCGTTTTCGAAAGTAAATGTGATAACGTATATTATTAAAAATAATTCAACATTCCATAAAATCAAAAATTTCATACCGTTTGTCACTACATTATACATATATAATGGCTGAATATTGTTTCATTTATATACAAAATTTGAGCTCGCTATTTCAAGTTTTGCAAAAGTTACAATAGAGCGATAATGTCAATTTTTTGAAAAATTCAAAATTCCATAAAATCTGAACCACTTTACCGATTCGAACCAAATTCAATACCAAACAGCATTGAGTGCACCTACTCTTATAAACAACTATTTAGCAAAATAGACTAAATTTTACGAAAGTTAGAGCGACCACGTCCTTTTTTCAAAAAATTCAAAACGGCATAAAATCGACATTTTCGCACAGATTTTTTCGAAAATTGGTACAGTTGAAGAGAGCCTGCTGCTACACTAGTGTGCCAAATTTGAGCGCGATATACAATACCGTTCTTGAGTTATCGGCGTTCGAATTTTCACACACACACATACATACATACGGACATTTTTTCTAGATCACTTTTTTGAACGTTATGGACAATTTTAAGTGTCCTGACATAAAAATCTCGAAAAAACATTTTTTCATGAAAACAAAGCTTCCTCTATGAGGAAGCAAAAGCAACTTTCTCATAGAGGGGATTTTGCGAAAGATGAAAATGAATGAGGAAGCAATGAGCAAAGTTTTGCTTTACATCCTTATTTTTCTGCCCTATTGCTAAAAAAAAATCGCAACGTAGAAGAAATGTCGCGTTTTATTTTCCAACTCAACGAGAAAGAAAAAAAATCTCGTCTAACCACAAAACTTCACCAAACTGTATAATCATTCGTACTTGCCATGTATATTAATTCAAATTTAATATAAACTTGATGAGATCGAATCGAAGGAGATAATGATAATAATCCTCGGTCGTATTTCACAGCGGTGCAATTACATTTGACAATAAATACCGTGCTCTGTATTATTTTGCCGTGACGAGATTTTAATCGTGGATCGTTTGTACACGGTTATTCGTACTATGGGACGTATTTCGTTCGGCACGAAGGTTCGCGAGGGTTGTGGATGTTGCATATAACAGTGGAACACACGAAACTACAACTCGTCGCGGCCCTGGGCCACTTAAACTTCACATCGGTCTTCTCTCAGTGAACGTATGTATGTATGTATGTATGTATATACATACATATATGTATATATATATATATATACTGGTAGTACGAGAAGCCGCTTGGTCTCCACGATCCAGCCACGCTCGACCTGGAGGCCGGATACCAGCAATTCGTGGCACGCAGCGCGGAGCATGTGCTACCGAGAGATAAGGGAAATTATCTACCAAAAACATTGTGGCGTCCCGCCTCCTCGCCACAGACTTCGTCACGGTCTCACCCTTACCCGGGCCCTCCAGGTCTTCTTCTTCTTCTTCTTCTTCTTCTTGTTCTTCTTCTTGTTCGTTTTCGTCTTCTTCTTCTTCTTTGCTGCACGTCGCTTGGCTATGCAACCCAAATAAGCTACAAGTGACTCGTGTTTGCCGTTGGCACGTGTTCTGCGGAATTTTTTTTTTATTTTTTTTTTTTTCATTTTTGTTCCGCTTAGGATTAAATCGAGCTGATAAGATTTTTTGTCGAGGACCATGTGGTTGCATGCTTCTTGGAAGTCGAGTTATGCTGATTTTTGTAGATTTGCACGATTGGAGTTGAAATTTAAATATGGTTAATAATTATTTTGTACTACGTTGAAAGAACTTTGTTTTCATGAAAAAAAAACATTTTCGAGATTTTTATGTCAGGATAGTTAGAATTGTTCAAAATGTCCAGAAAAGTGATCTACACTGTCAAAAAATCTACTTGAAATTTAGTGTAATTTTACTGGAAGTTTTTATTCATAAACTGGTGTATTAAATTTGTAATTTGTAATTTGAAATTTGAAATTTGTAATTTGTAATTTGTAATTTGTAATTTGTAATTTGTAATTTGTATTTTGTAATTTGTAATTTGTAATTTGTAATTTGTAATTTGTAATTTGTAATTTGAAATTTGTAATTTGTAATTTGTAATTTGTAATTTGTAATTTGTAATTTGTAATTTGTAATTTGTAATTTGTAATTTGTAATTTGTAATTTGTAATTTGTAATTTGTAATTTGTAATTTGTAATTTGTAATTTGTAATTTGTAATTTGTAATTTGTAATTTGTAATTTGTAATTTGTAATTTGTAATTTGTAATTTGTAATTTGTAATTTGTAATTTGTAATTTGTCCAGAAAAGTGATCTACACTGTCAAAAAAATCTACTTGAAATTTAGTGTACTTTTACTGGAAGTTTTTATTCATAAACTGGTGTATTAAATTTAGTACATAAGTGTAACGTAAAATTAATGCATGGTACAGCATATTCAATAATTTACTTTAATTTTACAGTAAATTTACTTGAATTTTAATAATTTGCTTTAATTTTACTGGAAAGGTACATGAATTTTATACCACAATTGTATATTAAATTTCGATGACGAGTTTATGAATAAAAAATTCCAATCTTTTCTAACAGTGTAGAAAAAATGTCCGTATGTATGTATGTGTATGTGTGTATGCCCACATAGAAAAATATATACGTAACATATACGTTAAATATAGGGCGCCAAAAAGTTCTATATGCTGCATATATGTGTGCAAAAATATATTGAAAATATATGGGATATATGTATGGAATATATGTAAAATATATTTCATATACGTTTAGCGCCAAAAAGTTCTATACGTCGAATATATCGTGCATATATTTCTAGTTCCATGTGAGTGTATACAACTCCGAAAATTCGAACGCCGATAACTCAAGAACTATTTTGTATATCGCGTTCAAATTTGGCACACAAGTGTAGCAGCAGATCCTCTTCAACTGTAGTAATTTTCGACAAAATCTGTGCTAACATTTCGATTTTATGACGTTTTGAATTTTTTGAAAAAAGGACGTGGTTGCTCTAACTTTCGTAAAATTTAGTCTATTTTGCTAAATAGTTGGTTATAAGAGTAGGTGCACTCAATGCTGTTTGGTATTGAATTTGGCTCGAATCGGTAAAGTGGTTAAGATTTTATGGAATTTTGAATTTTTCAAAAAATTGACATTATCGCTCTATTGTAACTTTTGCAAAACTTGAGATAGCGAGCTCAAATTTTGTGTATAAATGAAACAATATTCAGCCATTATATATGTATAATTTAGTGACAAACGGTATGAAATTTGTGATTTTATGGAATGTTGAATTATTTTTAATAATATACGTTATCACATTTACTTTCAAAAACGCTTTAATAATAACGAAATAACGGAATAACGAAATAGAAAAAGCGAATTCACAACATGTTTATTTATCTAATTTAAAAAAGGATGCAAAGTAGAACCTTGCACATTGCTTCCTCATTATTTTTCGATTTTTACAAACCTTCCTCTATGAGGAAGCCAAAATTGAATAACACACTTTTTTGCTTCCTCAGAGAGGAAGCTTTGTAAAAAGCGAAAAATAATGAGGAAGCAATGTGCAAGGTTCTACTTTGCATCCTTTTTTTAATTTTGTAATTACAAAAAAAGTAATCCCAAATATTTTACGCACCCAGAAAAATGGATGATCACACGGAGAAAAATCATTTGCTAACTTAGTGACAGCAAACTTTATTTGCTGGCCTAGAAAATGTATTTGCTGGCCTAACAAATAATTTTGCTGGCCTAGCAAATCTTTTTGCTGGCTTAGCAAATCTTTTTGCTGGTCTAGCAAATTTTTTGACAAGCCGAGTAAATAATTTTTGTTAGGCTAAGAAATAAGGCTTCGTGCAATTATCTACTATACATATATTTCCCTAAGAGAAATATAATGTATCCAACAACTAAATTGCCGCACGATTCATTATTTGTATAATAGAACATATTATATTTAGCAAGTTATCGAATTTTTTTTTCAATGCGAAAATTTTCTTAAATAAATTAGGACTCACCATTTTTCGTAAAATTTAATAAAAAAATTGATTTTCAATTTAAAGCTTAAATACTGAAAATTAGAAGTAAGCAATAATAATTGCAAATAACAATAACAACAGTTACGATTTTTAAAAAAATAATGGGAATTTACAACTCTGGTATTAATAAACCCATATTTTTTGTTGATAACAATTTTATTTAATATAGCAAACAAAAAAGAAACTTAATATTATACAAGTCAGAACCCTCAACGATGATCATGAGCGGCAGGAAAATAAAGTTAGTGTAGAAGCATGAAACTAAGTAAGACGAAAGAAAAAAAATGTAAGAAAAACGCGTCGTACGACGGAGTTCGTCTCGTGCCATCCGGAGTTGGTGAATTCCCGAAGACAAACGACTCACTGTTGGACCTCCGAGGGTCTATCATCATAGTGGGTCTATCCCTGAGCTCTCGATGCTTGGCTGTTTCTCTCGGACGTCTCGTGTTTTTGTCATAGTTCGGTTGACGTTACCGTGAAGCGTGAAAGAAGCTTACAACCACGATCAGCGAACTATACTCCGGATAAGCTGTGGAGCTCTATCCGGTCGCTTAGCTATATTAACGCTATATATATGTCAAGATGTTTAGGATTCTTGCGCTTCAGCAATTGTCCAGTCAACGAACAACTCCGAATATTTGCCTCATTCATAGGCACAATTGACGCCGCGTAATTTGTAATTTGTAATTTGTAATTTGTAATTTGTAATTTGTAATTTGTAATTTGTAATTTGTAATTTGTAATTTGTAATTTGTAATTTGTAACTTGTAATTTGTAGTTTATAGTTTGTAGTTTGTAGTTTGTAGTTTGTAATTTGTAGTTTGTAGTTTGTAGTTTGTAGTTTGAAGTTTGAAGTTTGCAATTTGTAATTTGTAATTTGTAATTTGTAATTTGTAATTTGTAATTTGTAATTTGTAATTTGTAATTTGTAATTTGTAATTTGTAATTTGTAATTTGTAATTTGTAGTTTGTAGTTTGTAGTTTGTAGTTTGTAGTTTGTAGTTTGTAGTTTGTAGTTTGTAGTTTGTAGTTTGTAGTTTGTAATTTGTAATTTGTAATTTGTAATTTGTAATTTGTAATTTGTAATTTGTAATTTGTAATTTGTAATTTGTAATTTGTAATTTGTAATTTGTAATTTGTAATTTGTAATTTGTAATTTGTAATTTGTAATTTGTAATTTGTAATTTGTAATTTGTAATTTGTAATTTGTAATTTGTAATTTGTAATTTGTAATTTGTAATTTGCAATTTGTAATTTGTAATTTGTAATTTGTAATTTGTAATTTGTAATTTGTAATTTGTAATTTGTAATTTGTAATTTGTAGTTTGTAATTTGTAATTTGAAAGAATTGTCGTGAGTTTACATATTGTGAAAATCATTTTGGATTAATTCAAGTCAACAAATGATTCAATTCGGATTTGGTTTGCATTGGAAAGGTAACGTTAATTGTGAATTTTACTTAATTTGCAAACTGCATTGCACGAAGCAAATAAGTAGTTAAAGATCTTTGGGAATCTTGCGCTGCAACGATTATCCAGTCAACGGGTGAACTCCATCGAGTATAGCATCCTTGTTCAACACTCTCTCCCTCTCACTTTCTCCACTCCCTTTTTCTTCCATTCCTTCTCACTCAGTTTCTCATGATATCGGACCGCGAGTGAACGAACGCGAACGTCCGAGCTAGCGGCTCGCGGTGTATGTTACAGCACGCCAGCGAAAAACCCCTGGGAGCCTAGCGGCAAGCGGTGCGTAACTAACCTCACGCACGCTTCACGCACTCGACGCGATCGCACACTGGCTCCATTCATAACTGCATGCTTCGTATGTGTGCGCTACACTTGTGTGTACGCATGTAACACTTATGACAGAGTATACGTGAACCACCATGTGCGTACGCACCGCTCTCCCTTTTAGAGTACGCACGATCCCTGCAACATGAGTATGCATGCATTGCCAGTGCATTGGATGCAGTAGCATCAGAATCTCTTTCATGTACAGCCAGAGGATACGTCGTTAAGTCTTGTTTTTTTTTTACATTGACACACCTGAAAATGTTGATGTAAAATAAATGTAATTTAACAATTTTTCAAGAATGTAGTATTACAGCTATGGGTGTGGGTCAAAATAGCAAATGACTAAAATAGCGAATCTCAAATTAACGGAGGTCTAAATCTAGAATGGCCATTATTATGAAATTTGCTGTTTTAGCCATTCGCTATTTTGCTTATTCGCCTTTTGCTTATTCGCCTTTTGCTCATTCGCTATTTTGCTCATTCACTATTTCGCTCATTCGCTACTTTGCTCTTTCGTTATTTTGCTCTTTCGCTACTTTGCTCTTTCGCTATTTTGCTCATTCGCTATTTTGCTCATTCGCTATTTTGCTCATTCGCTATTTTGCTCATTCGCTATTTTGCTCATTCGCTATTTTGCTCATTCGCTATTTTGTTCATTCGCTATTTTGCTCATTCACTATTTCGCTCATTCGCTATTTTGCTCATTCACTATTTCGCTCATTCGCTATTTTGCTCATTCGCTACTTTGTTCATTCGCTATTTTGTTCATTCGCTATTTTGTTCATTCGCTATTTTGCTCTTTCGCTATTTTGCTCATTCGCTATTTCGCTCCTTCGCTATTTCGCTCATTCGCTTATTCGCTATTTCGCTATTTCGCTCATTCGCTTATTCGCTATTTCGCTATTTTGCTCATTCGCTTATTCGCTATTTCGCTATTTTGCTCATTCGCTACTTTGCTCTTTCGCTATTTTGCTCATTCGCTATTTCGCTTATTCGCTATTTCGCTCATTCGCTATTTCGCTCATTGGCTATTTCGCTCATTCGCTATTTCGCTCATTGGCTATTTCGCTCATTCGCTATTTCGCTCATTCGCTATTTCGCTCATTCGCTATTTCGCTATTTCGCTCATTCGCTATTTCGCTCATTCGCTATTTCGCTCATTCGCTATTTCGCTCATTCGCTATTTCGCTCATTCGCTATTTCGCTCATTCGCTCATTCGCTATTTCGCTCATTCGCTATTTCGCTCATTCGCTATTTCGCTCATTCGCTATTTCGCTCATTCGCTATTTCGCTCATTCGCTATTTCGCTCATTCGCTATTTCGCTCATTCGCTATTTCGCTCATTCGCTATTTCGCTCATTCGCTATTTCGCTCATTCGCTATTTCGCTCATTCGCTATTTCGCTCATTCGCTATTTCGCTCATTCGCTATTTCGCTCATTCGCTATTTCGCTCATTCGCTATTTCGCTCATTCGCTATTTCGCTCATTCGCTATTTCGCTCATTCGCTATTTCGCTCATTCGCTATTTCGCTCATTCGCTATTTCGCTATTTCGCTATTTCGCTCATTCGCTATTTCGCTCATTCGCTATTTCGCTCATTCGCTATTTCGCTCATTCGCTATTTCGCTCATTCGCTATTTCGCTCATTCGCTATTTCGCTCATTCGCTATTTCGCTCATTCGCTATTTCGCTCATTCGCTATTTCGCTCATTCGCTATTTCGCTCATTCGCTATTTCGCTCATTCGCTATTTCGCTCATTCGCTATTTCGCTCATTCGCTATTTCGCTCATTCGCTATTTCGCTCATTCGCTATTTCGCTCATTCGCTATTTCGCTCATTCGCTATTTCGCTCATTCGCTATTTCGCTCATTCGCTATTTCGCTCATTCGCTATTTCGCTCATTCGCTATTTCGCTCATTCGCTATTTCGCTCATTCGCTATTTCGCTCATTCGCTATTTCGCTCATTCGCTATTTCGCTCATTCGCTATTTCGCTCATTCGCTATTTCGCTCATTCGCTATTTCGCTCATTCGCTATTTCGCTCATTCGCTATTTCGCTCATTCGCTATTTCGCTCATTCGCTATTTCGCTCATTCGCTATTTCGCTCATTCGCTATTTCGCTCATTCGCTATTTCGCTCATTCGCTATTTCGCTATTTCGCTATTTCGCTCATTCGCTATTTCGCTCATTCGCTATTTCGCTCATTCGCTATTTCGCTCATTCGCTATTTCGCTCATTCGCTATTTCGCTCATTCGCTATTTCGCTCATTCGCTATTTCGCTCATTCGCTATTTCGCTCATTCGCTATTTCGCTCATTCGCTATTTCGCTCATTCGCTATTTCGTTCATTCGCTATTTCGCTCATTCGCTATTTCGCTCTTTCGCTATTTCGCACATTCGCTATTTCGCTCATTCGCTATTTCGCACATTCGCTATTTCGCTCATTCGCTCATTCGCTTTTTCGCACATTCGCTATTTCGCTCATTCGCTATTTTGCTCATTCGCTATTTGGCTCATTCGCTATTTTGCTCATTCGCTACTTTGTTCATTATTCGTTTTCTCAAACTATTATCATAACTTATCAGAGAGACGTGACAAGCTGTGACACGGAGACATGTGTACCGACGAAAGTCTCGCGATTAAGACATGCATTATGTACTTAAATAACGCAAAAGAGAGCGGCGAATAAGCAATAATAATTAATGTTGAACGATAGCTGGAGCTTCAAAGTCGACACAGACTGATCGATGTCATAGGCCCCTCAGTCGTCCTCTCGATAACCCCGTTCGTGACATCGGTCGTTCTCTTCATCAGCGTTATCGGTTCCACGAACCGAGCGATCACCGATTCCTTTTATTACAGTAAAGCATTTTCTGTCCCTGTCGCACTCGTTTTGTCCTAAGTGAAGAAGAGTTGATGAACTAAGTCAAAGAAATTTATCACATACGTACACAGCTCGCGTTCTGCATGGTGCGATTCATCGCTAATGACATTAAAAACCAAGTAATCGGCTGCTAATTTAATGCGTGCTTCGAGGAATTAACATGGAGTTCTAGGAGATCTTCCTAAGAAAATTCTAACAGAGAGAGAGCTTATCGTAGCGTGTAACCATTTAAGAGACCAACGGACAACGAATTACTTCATTAACTACGATAGAAGGATTTTAGTAGAACCAACAAAGAAGCTATACGAGTCGGAATAGTCGAATAGTCCCAAGTTTGTACTTGAGACTCAATTTTATATATGGTGTGCCATATTTAATTTTATATTCGAAGTTTCGACGAAATTTGGGACTATACGTTTGACCCTTAAGTCGTAGCTTAAGTTACGAATTATAAAATTACGAAAAAAAGTAATTAGTAGATTATGTTCGTTGACGAAGTCTCGGATGAACTATTTTTTCGAAAAAAATTTCGTTCTCAAATCGCATAATTCAACACAAAAACACCTATTTTAAAGATTTTTTATTGTGATTTAAAAAAAGTGACTTTTTTCCGTTTCCCATTCCAGAATTCACAGATCCAACTTCCGGTCGGAAAATCCAACCTACTTTTTTTTTTCTTTACGATATCGAATTTTGGCCTTCAATATCATTCTTAAGTCGCCTATTCTACAACAGAAAATACCGTTTACAAGTTTTTTTACCATAATTTAAAAAAAAGGATGCAAAGTAGAACCTTGCACATTGCTTCCTCATTATTTTTCGCGTTTTACAAAGCTACCTCTATGAGGAAGTATGTTATTCAATTTTTGGCTTCCTCATAGAGGAAGCTTCGTGAAACGCGAAAAATAATGAGGAAGCAATGTGCAAGGTTCTACTTAGCATCCTTGTTTTAATTAGATAAATATACATGTTGTGGATACGCTTTTTCTATTTCGTTATTACGTTATTTCGTGATTATTAGAGCGTTTCCGAAAGTGAATGTGATAATGTATATTTTTAAAAATAATTCAACATTCCATAAAATCAAAAATTTCATACCGTTCGTCACTAAATTATACATATATAATGGCTGAATATTGTTTCATTTATATACAAAATTTGAGCTCGCTATCTTAAGTTTTGCAAAAGTTACAATAGAGCGATAATGTCAATTTTTTGAAAAATTCAAAACATCATAAAATTTTAACGGTTCAACCGATCTTAACCAAATTCAATAGCGATCACCGGCGTATGAAAGCTCACATTCATACCAATTTTAAGATCAATATCTCGAAAATTGAAAGAGTTATCGCGTAAACAGACATTTTTCAAAAAATTCAAAAACGCGTAATAATTTAACGATGAAGTGGATTTTAACAAAAATCTGTATGAACGATGAGGCTTGATCCCTCTATCTATGGTCCAAATTTCAACTTGATATCTCAAGCCATTCCCGAGTTATAAAGGTTTACATTTTTCGATCGTGTAACACACACACACACACACACACACACACACACATACAGACATTTTTTCTAAATCACTTTTCTCGACGTTTTGTCCCATTCTGAATGTACTGATATGAAAATCTTGAAAAAAAAATTTTTCATGAAAACTTCCGCTCGGAAAATCCAACCTATTTTTTTTTTTTACGATATCGAATTTTGGCCTTCACTATAATTCTTAACTCGCATATTCTACAACAGAAAATACCAGTTACAAGTCCTTTTACGGTGATTTAAAAAAAAGTGCCTTTTTTCTGTTTCTGATTCCAGTCTAATTTTTTTATCTTCAAGATAAAAAAGTTCTATGTGCAAATGAATATTGAAAAAAAAAACTGAGAACTTTTCATCAGCGATGCTAATTAAATCTTCGCGGCACTAAATATTATCTTAGCTACTACAATTTTCAAGCTTGTACGTTTTCATAATTTCCAAGATATTATATATGCATAACGCAAAAGTATCTTGTCGTTGCATGGAACCATTAAGTATACCAGAGAGACAGAAAAGGCAAAACGAGAGCTAGTTATTCCATCAACGATGTGAGAAGGGCCAAGTAGTGTCACGTCGACGCCCTTGTGCCTAGTCCCTCGAGAATTGCAACCCTTTCGCAATACCCTGCATAATCCACGACCCCGTGGAGACCCAGTCGAAATTAGAGGCTGCTTTCGCTCCTCTTCACTTCACTACTTCTCGTGCCCGTTTCACCTCCACCGCAGCATCGCACAATGATTTATTAGAGAATTATCAGGATGAATCTAATAACGGGCACCGCGAAATTTGTTCGGCGGCAAATTAAGATCAAGAGCTGAATACACTATACATATTTCTGTGTACATAGCATATAAATATATATATGTATATATATACACTGGATTACACGAATCCATGATGTTTATGTTCACAGCAACTCTCACCCCTTTCCTTCTGCTACTCTTAACCCTCTCTCAATTGAAATCTGTTGCTCTATTGATTTCTTTTCCAAATACAAAATAGAAAGGATACAGTATATAATAAAAGTGTTAAATATATTTTTGCAAATTTTTATAGTCGGAAATTTTATTGAGCAGCTGATATATTAATATTAATACACACGTATAAAAAAAATTGAAATTTTTATATTAAATTTCTTAATTTTTGTGGGATTTATTAGATTATTATAATTATAATATAAATTAAAAAAATTATAATGCAAGTTTTGTAATTTTTATTTTCTATAGATCATTCACTGATGCATAGATTTTATTCAATTTTGTCAGTCGACTAGAGAAAAAAATATAGACAAACGAATTTTTTATTATTTTTTATTCTGAATCGAGATCCTTTAAATTGATCTTCGGAAATTAAAAAGTGAAATGATTTAAATGAAAAATAGTTGTTAGAAATATCTTTGTTATCTTCTATAGATCATTCACTGTTGCAGAAAGAATTCATTTAAAAATTTACATCTTCGGAAATAAAAAAGCGAAAAGATTTAAATAAAAAATAATTGCTACAATTGATAGATTTTATTGAATTTTATCAGTCAACTACAGAAAAAAATATAGCCGAACAAATTTTTTTTAAATTTCACTCTGACTCGAGGCCCTTAAATTTATCCTCGAAAATAAAAAAAGAGAAATAATTTAAATGAAAAAAATAATTGTTACAATTATCTTTGTTATCTACTATTAATCAGCAAATGAATTTTTTCAAATTTCACTATACCTCGAGCCCCTTAAATTTATGGTCGAAAATAAAAAAGCGAAATAATGAAAATGAAAAAAATAATTATTAAAATTATCTTTGTTATCTTCTAATAATCAGCGAAAGAATTTTTTCAAATTTCACTATACCTCGAGCCCCTTAAATTTATGGTCGAAAATAAAGAACCCAAATGATTTTAATGAAAAATAATTATTCCAATTTTCTGGTTTAACAATTAACCGCTTAACCTAACTGTCTTTCATATTGACAGAAAAATCCTTCTATCTATTCCTCAATTGATAGATTTTATTGAATTTTATCCGTGAACTACACAAAAAAATATAGCCTCACGAAATTTATTTAAATTTCACTGTTCCTCAATCCCCTTAAATTTATCCTCGAAAATAAAAAAGCGAAATAATGAAAATGAAAAAAATGATTATTAAAATTCTTTGTTATCTTCTATTAATCAGCGAATGATTTTTTTTAATTTCACTGTACCTCGAGCCCCTTAAATTTATCCTCGAAAATAAAAAAGCGAAATAATAAAAATGAAAAAAAAAATATTAAAATTATCTTTGTTATCTTCTATTAATCAGCGAAAGAATTGTTTTAAATTTCCCTGTACCTCGAGCCCCTTAAATTTATCCTCCAAAATAAAAAAGCGAAATAATAAAAATGAAAAAAATAATTATTAAAATTATCTTTGATATCTTCTATTAATCAGCAAATGAATTTTTTTTAATTTCACTATACCTCGAGCCCCTTAAATTTATCCTCGAAAATAAAAAAGCGAAATAATAAAAATGAAAAAAAAAAAATATTAGAATTATCTTTGTTATCTTCTATTAATCAGCGAAAGAATTTTTTTAAATTTTACTATACCTTAAGCCCCTTAAATTTATGGTCCAAAATAAAAAAGGGAAATGATTGAAATGAAAAAAATAATTGTTACAATTATCTTTGTTATCTTTTGTGGATAATTCGCTGATGCAGAAAGAATTCATGGATATGACAACAACCCAGCTAAGTCAGAAATTCAATTTAGACGGTTTCTGTTGATATCGATACGAAGCATTGATTAGATTCGCGACAACGAGGAAAGAAGCCCCTCGGTGTTGTTGGACGGTCCGAAGACTTCGATTTGGCACGAATGTGCTAGCTTCTCGACCTCCAGGACCTCGGCAGTTGTTATGACAGTCAGTGGCGGGTCATCCATCAACGAGATTTGGTCCCGACGGAGTGAAAGACACGCACGCGGACCAACTTATCCAATATTTAAGGTTTTGTCCCTCGCGAGTCCGGCCTTCTGATATATCACACCGCATTAATATATATTTGCGGGGGAGATAACGTCGTAGCGTTGTTCTCTCATGTGGTGGATATATGCTTTGGATTGTGAGTGAAGTATCTATGGTCGCCGAGTCACGTGGTTCATGTATAAGAGGAAAGAAATAGTGGATGATGGTTGGCAAGAGAAAAAGGAAAATGTGAGTACTTTGCAGATGCCTTGAAACGGCGCAATACGATAAGAGAAACTCGGACATCTGTTCACTCGGAAAAGTCTTCCATCAGATTTCGTCTAAAAACCCTCAACTTGAACTTTAGCGGATTATTCCGAGTGGGTTTGGTGTTAAGTGATTGATTGATAAAGCGAAAAACCTCAGAAATGTTTTGTGTATAAATTAGGTGTGGAGAAAAGTGAGTTGATTTTTTGTGTATTGTATTGCAAAATGATTTTGCCGTCGCTGAGAGCGTCAAGTATTGAGGGAGATGATATGGGCTAGATCCTTATTTTTCTATGAGTCCTGCCGCAGGGCCTATTTTTTTCTAAGTCCCTCTGTGGGATTTCTCCTAGGTTCTGTTTTTTTTCACAGTTTTCCTATGAGACCTCCTCCTCCTCGCCCTGATTTTTCTAAGTCCATCTATGAGACCTCCCCTGGGCCTAATTTTTCTAAGTCCTTGTATGAGACCTCCCCCTGGGCCTAATTCTTCTAAATCCTTGTATGAGAGCTCCTCCTGGCCCTGATTTTCCGAAGTTCTTGTGTGAGACCTTCCCCGTGGTCCTGATTTTTTCTAAGCCTCTCTATGAGACCTCTCCCTGGCCCTAATTTTTCTAAGCCTCTCTATGAGACTTCCCTCCCTGGCCCTAATTTTTCTAAGTTCTGGTATGAGACTTCACCATGGCCCGGATTTTTCTAAGCCTCTCTATGAGACCTCCCCCTGGGCCTAATTTTTCTAAATCCATCTATGAGACCTCCCCCTGGGCCTACTTTTTCTAAATCCATCTATGACACCTCCCCCTGGGCCTAATTTTTTTAAATCCTTGTATGAGAGCTCCTCCTGATTCTTCTAAGCCTCTCTATGAGACCTCCCCCTGGCCCTGATTTTTCTAAGCCACTCTATGAGACCTCCCTCTGGGCCTAATTTTTCTAAGCCCCTCTATGAGACCTTCACCTGGTCCTAATTTTTCTAAGTCCTTGTATGAGACTTCACCATAGCCCTTATTTTGCTAAGCCTCTTTATGACACCTCGCCCTGGGCCTAAGTTTTCTAAATCCATCTATGAGACCTCCCCCTGGGCCTAATTTTTTTAAGTCCTTGTATGAGGGCTCCTCCTGGCCCTGATTTTCCTAAATTCTTGTATGAGACCTCCCTCTGGCCCTGATTCTTCTAAGCCTCTCTATGAGACCTCTCCCTGGCCCTGATTTTTCTAAGCCTCTCTATGAGACCTTCACCTGGTCCTGATTTTTCTAAGTACTTGTATGAGACTTCTTTCTGGCCCTGATTTTTCTAAGTTCTTGTATGAGACCCCCCCCCGGATCCTGATTTTTCTAAGTCTCTCCATAAGACGTCCCCCTGGCCCTTATTTTTTAAATCCCTGTATGAGACTTCCCCCTGAATCTGATTTTTCTAAATCCTCGTATGAGACTTCCACCTGGCTATGATTTTCCTAAGTACCTCTATGAGACATTCCCCAGGTTCTGTTTTGTTTTTTCACAATTATCGTATGAGAGTTTCAAGGCTTCATTTAAGTCCCTCTATGAGATCTTCCCTTGGCCGTAATTTTTCTAAGTCCCTGTATGAGACTCCCAAGGCCCTGATTTCTTTAAGGCTCTCTATGAGACTTCCCCCCTGGCTCTGATTTTTCTAAATCCTTGTATGAGACTTCCCCCTGGCTCCGATTTTCCTAAGTACTTCTATGAGACATTCTCCAGGTCCTGTTTTTTCCCCACAATTATCGTATGAGACTTCCAAGGCCCTGCTTTATTTAAGTCCCTCTATGAGATCTTCCCTTAGCCCTAAATTTTCCAAATTCATGTATGAGACTCCCAAGGCCCTGATTTCTTTAAGTCTCGCTATGAGACCTCCCCCTGGCTCTGATTTTTCTAAATCCTTGTATGAGACTTCCCCCTGGCCCTGATTTTCCTAAGTACTTCTATGAGACATTCTCCAGGTCCTGTTTTTTCCCCACAATTATCGTATGAGACTTCCAAGGCCCTGCTTTATTTAAGTCCCTCTATGAGATCTTCCCTTAGCCCTAAATTTTCCAAATTCATGTATGAGACTCCCAAGGCCCTGATTTCTTTAAGTCTCGCTATGAGACCTCCCCCTGGCTCTGATTATTCTGTATTTCGCTATGAGACGTCCCCAGGTCCTGATTTCTAAGAACCTTAATGCTTAACATTTTTCTAAGCCTCCCCCACCCCCTCCCCCTCCTCCCAAGTGCTAGATATTTTAAGGCAATTATTACAAAGTGGCATCTATGGATCATTTGAGTGCCAAGTCATAGGAAATTCCAGTATACATACATATGTCTTTATATGAATAGCTCATTGCCACCCACGGACATATTGTGGGACCGCATGGTAATAAGATTGCGGGACTCGCGTTCAGTCTGCATCTTGACTCTCGGGTTTATGGCGTTCATCAAAGAAATTTACCGGCGCGGTTAAAACCGTGTGGCACATGGGCAATTAAACCGTCGTATCAAGTCTCGAGTGATGCGCGGCCGAAAGACCCGAGATTCTGGGCTGTGTCTTTTATCGCCTGCCACGCGCGCCGTTTCGATCCGCTTGGACGATTTCTCGGCAATGGATCTCCTTGTCTAAACTTCCGATTAAACTCGAGTCTACTAATTCTCGAAAATTCACATAAATTTGGAATAACCTCACCGATAAATCGAGTCATTCTAGCTGTAAATTCTGTCGGAGATTTTGTTGATCATTCGGCAAGATAAACGACAAAAAATTAGATCTCACTTGTAATTATCTAATATTACAAAGTCATTCATTTCATAACATAATATACAGGAAAATGACATATTTATCTATACAGAATTTTTTTAATTTAATTATACTATGTTTAATGTGTGTTTAAAAATGTGTTTTTTAGATTTGACAAAATATGTAAATAAGCAAATATTTATTATTGTACATAGTAAACGTAAAAATTCTTTACTGCATTTTTGGATTTTTGTTTATTGTTCACAATATTTAATTCGAAGGTTGTTTGAAAATACTTGAAAAAAAAATGTAATAAATGAAACATAATAAAAATATAAAAATAAAATTTTGCTGATCTCTAAATCATGAAATATTGTGTATTAATTAGTTTCTCTCATTAGTTTCGAATTCCTTCTGATTGATTATTGTTCACGGAATAATCTGACATGAAACATTTTTTTTAAATATTCTACCGCATTAATAAGAAAATATATAAGTATATTATCGTTTATTATACTATATTATCATGTGTATTATTAAAAAAATATATTTCTATCTAATGTCATTGAACAAAACCAACAAAAATAAAAGTACTGAATAATTTTTCGATTAATTTCCTCAATTATTTTTTAAATTATTATAAACAAAAATATTTATATGGGGCATTCCATCCCGATTCGATCGGGTCTGACCCTCGACCTCCCCGATTTGGTTCGTAATTTTTTTAAGGATTAGTTAGACCCTCAAATGCACCAGATTTTATTTTTTTATTTTTTCTAAGCAAATTTTTTTTAAATATTTTTTTAAAGTGACATATCGAATGCCATAATTTAAATATCTAAAAAAATTCTGAAAAATGCATTGTTGAATATAAAATTTTTCTATCTTATAGCCAAAGTGGGTGAGATTTTTTTTCTTATAGTTTTTAAGCTTTTTTTATTTAAAAAAATTATTAAAAAAAAAAAAAAAATTAATCTGCTAAAGGCGACTGGTCGAACGTTTATTTATGTAAACTCGACATTTTTTCAGATTTATAGAAAATTCTCAATTTTTTTCTGAACTAAGCACCATACAAGTCACATACTAGCACCAGCATGCCATAATTAAAAAATCTGAAAAATACAGTTTCATATAGAGAAATGTTTGGCAAATCGTTCATAGTAGATTGATTTTTTAAATAAAAAAAGCTTAAAAACTACACGAATAAAAATCTTCCACACTTTGGCTCTAAGCTAGAAAATTTTGATATTCAGAATTTTTTCAGATTTTTACATTATGGCATTCGATATGTCACTTTAAAAAATTTTTTTTTTTTTAAATTGGCATAGAAAAAATAAAAAATCTTTTGCATTTGAGGGTCTAAGCAATCCTACAAAAAATTCTCTAAGCTAGAAAATTTTGATATTCAACAAAGTATTTTTCAGAATTTTTTCAGATTTTTACATTACGACATTCGATATATCACTTTAAAAAAATATTTTTTTAAAAATTGGCATAGAAAAAAAAAAAAATCTGTTGCATTTGAGATTCTAAGCAATCCTCCAAAAAAACGAGCCAAATCAATGAGATCGAGGGTCAGATCCCGGTCGAATCGAGATGGAATGTAAACATATTACAAATTATTAATATTTAAGAAAACGCCATTAATTAATAATTCATCAATAAAACAACAAAAAACCTTAAAAAAATCCCAACTAACAAAATGCTTCAGCACGTCGATAACCCTCCTAATAAAATTACAAAAACAATTTCCCACATTAAAGTTGACGTGATAAAGTATAAAAAATCCTTTGATAGCTGAAATTTTTTTAACGATGTCGTATTCTCCATCTTGAAATTTTTCAAGTCGTTGTATACACACCTTGACAACGTGACCTGGCTGGAGTTAACTTGTATGTATAAAGAAGCAAGAAAATGGCTGGAAAGAAAATAGCGGGGGGGGGGGGGGGGGGGGGGTGGAAACTGGTAACTCGTCGTCCAGAGGAAAAAGCTCACGCTCCGAACATAATCGTAACGGGGCCGCATACAAACGGGCGCTAATGGCGCGGATAGCTTTTGTTGTTTTTAATTAACCCTTTCTTTTAAGACGGCCGGAGGGAACGGTAAAGCGTTACAAAGGGGCTGCTTCTACGCGGCTTCCCGCCTTTAAGCCCCCTGCCCCCTCCTCCTCCCCCCCCCCCCCACGACTATATCCACCACTTTAGCGACTATAGTCCATGTCCGTAGGCTGCTTTAACTCGTTGGTTGAATTCCGTCGACGGGGCAACCCTTTCGCCGCCTCGTACGTCCCTTAGTCCGCGTGCCCTTTGTCCCTCCCCCGGGAGATGTAAATATAGGCGGGGGGCGGAGAGAGGGAGGAAAACTGCACCTCGGAGACAGAGGCCAGAGCTTTTCTCGTTTACGAGCTCCGATGAGGCCGCGTTGCAATTAAAGCTTTATCTAATTACCGCCGCGACCGTCTGACTAATTGGCCCACGTAGCTCGGCTACGATGGAAAGAAAAAAAAAGAAAAGATGGGCACAAAAAGAAAGAAAATATTGGAAAGAGCTGAATGAAACAAGAACTGGGCGCGCAACCTTTCTTCATTATTAAAAATTTATTTTGTTTTTTTTTTTTATTGAAGAATATTTAGATTAGTATATTGAGAATAATTGTTCGGTGTAAAGAAGATTAATATCGGACGAGATATCGAAATAATGAACGGGATTTATTCTTGAATCTCGTGGAGTTCTATAAATTTTTGTCTGGTTTTGTGGAATAGAATAAATTATTTTTTATATTATCTGAAATGTGGATTCGAGGATATATTTTATTTAAAATCATACCTGCATTGTGTATAAAGTAAAAAATGTAAATTTTCGAAATAGATAAGTGAATTATGCAAACATTACTATTTGTTATTTGTAAAAAAAAAAATTATCGAAATTTTTGAAAATTACAAAAACGGCAGTTTGTTTAAAAACTAAAATTAAAAAAAATTAATATTCATTGCTGTGAATATTCAAATATCTGATGAATTTTTTAATTAAAAAAATATGATATTGTTGGTTTTTCGGTTTTCAAACTTTATGCCACCATTATAAAGATAAATTTTTTTTTTTAAATGAATAGGATATTTTTCATAGTTTCTGAGAAATTTTTTTTTTTAAATCAGTTTTTTGTCCAATTACATTATACAACACTTAAAAAATTGTTGTTGCTTATTTTTACAAAACTTCGAGTCTGATATTACGTTTATTTTTTATAACAGAAAAAATGTTAGAAAGAGTAACATTTCTTCATTATTAAAAATTTATTTTGTTTCTTTTTTTATCGAAGAATATTTAGATTACTATATTGAGAATAATTCTTCGGTGTAAAGAAGATTAATATCGGACGAGATATCGAAATAATGAACGGGATTTATTCTTGAGTCTCATGCACTCCCATAAATTTGCATTTGGTTTTGTGGAATTGGACAAATTATTTTTTATATTATTATAATATAAAAAATCATTATAATGTAAAAAATAATAGAACAAATTATTT
Source organism: Ephialtes manifestator (assembly GCA_963970395.1). Taxonomy (NCBI): domain Eukaryota; kingdom Metazoa; phylum Arthropoda; class Insecta; order Hymenoptera; family Ichneumonidae; genus Ephialtes; species Ephialtes manifestator. The sequence goes on along the minus strand of OZ019982.1, from coordinate 24,200,171 downwards.
TTTATATTATCTAAAAATGGATTCGAGGATATATTTTATTTGAAATCATATCTACATTTTATATAATGTAAAAAACTTAAATTTTCGAAATAACTAAGTGAATTATGCAAACATTACTATTTGTAAAAAAAAAAAAAAATCATCGAAATTTTTGAAAATTACAAAAACCGCAGTTTGTTTAAAAAATAAAATTTTTGCTATTGCTGTGAATATTCAAATTTCCGATGAATTTTTTTGTAAAAAAATATGATATTGTTTGGTTTTTCGGTTTTCAAACTTTATGCCACCATCATGAAGATAATTTTTTTTTTTTAAATTCAATATCCTATTTTCCCCTTAAGGGTACACTTTGAATTCTAAAAAAAATTTGAATAGGATATTTTTCATAGTTTCTGAAAAAAAAAAATACTTAAAAAAAATCACTCTTTTGTCCAATTACATTATACAATGTACTTAAAAAATTGTTGTTGCTTATTTTTACAAAAATTCGAAAAATTGCCATTTCTGTGAATATTCAAAATTCCGATGAATTTTTTTTGTCCAAAGATATGATATCTGCACAATTAACTTGGCTTTCAAGAATTACTTCATTTTTCGGTTTTCAAACGTTATGTCATCATCATAATGATAAATATTTTTAAAAAATGAAATATCCTATTTTCCCCTTCAAATTCTAAAAAAAAATAAATAGGATATTTTTCAGTTTCTGAAAAAACAATAGGATATTTTTCAGTTTCTGAAAAAAAATAGGATATTTTTCAGTTTCTGAAAAAAAAAAATAGGATATTTTTCAGTTTGTGAAAAAAAAAAAAATCACTTTTTTGTCCAATTACATTATACAACGTACTTAAAATATTGTAGTTGCTTATTTTTACAAGATTTCGAGTCTGATATTACGTTTATTTTTTATAACAGTGAAAAATATCCGTTTTGACGTCATGGAATTTGCGTAATAATTTGAACTCGGGATAAATAACCGAGAGTTAAATAAAGAGAGAGTGCAGTGCCCGAGGTACGAAATCAGCAAGAGTATATCGAAAAGAGACAAGAAATTGCGCTCGACGACAAAGAGGAATATTGCACGACATATACAAAGAGAGATTCGGAGCAAAATATGTATGAGATACATAGATGAGACACGTAGCGAAGTTTTGTGGGGGGGAGGAGGGCGGCGGGGGGTTTATCCGCGTCGGCACTTTGTCGTGGTCACGGCGCTGTCAATCATCGGTGATAGCAGGCGACACATTAATCTCACGGAGACACCGTGACCGCATCATCGTCTCTTCTTGCGGTTCGAACGGATCTTGCGACCTCTTCCCTTCCCCTTGAGTACAGAGCTCATGCAGCATATTGTAGTATACATCAGAGTTTACTTCTTCAACGCGACAATAAATAATAATACAATTTATATATTTCAGCCGAATAAAATACTGTCTTGATTGAGTAATGAAAATCGTTAAAAAGAAAGTTTCTAAGAATTTATTGACAGATAACAAATTAATAAATAATTAACATGGGGTTAAAATTAATGTTATGAAAATTTATTGGCAGGTACTAAATAAATAAATATAAATATAAATATATATATTTTAAGTACTTTAAATGTTTTTTTAATATGAATTATTTATATTTATTTATTAATTATTTATTGTTAATAAATAAATTTAAATTAATAATTTTTTTTATATTAATTATTTATATTTATATTTATATTATTCATATTTATATTCATGTTGTCACTTATTTAGAGCACAAATAAACATTTTTACAGTTTTACAGTAATTTTGCAATAAATAAATAATCTGATATTGGTCTAAATAGTAGTTGAACTAATTTAGAAAAAAATTAGGTAACTCTGAATGTAGTTGCTCATGCAGCATATTGTAGTATACATCAGAGTTTACTTCTTCAACGCGACAATAAATAATAATACAATTTATATATTTCAGCCGAATAAAATACTGTCTTGATTGAGTAATGAAAATCGTTAAAAAGAAAGTTTATAAGAATTTATTGACAGATAACAAATTAATAAATAATTTAAATCGGGTTAAAAACAATTTTACGAAAATTTATTGGCAGGTAATAAATAAAAATAAATAATTCATATTTATTTATTATAAATATAAATAAAAATATATACATTTTAAGTACTTTAAATATTTTTTTAATATGAATTATTCATATTTATTTGTTTATTACATGCTAATAAATGTTCATAAATTTTTTTTAAAACGGTTTTAATTGTTTATTAAATTTATTAATTATTTATTATTAATAAATAGATTAAAATAATAATTTTAAAAAAAATACTTTATATATTTTTTTTATATTAATTATTTATATTCATATTGTCACCTATTTAATGATGAAAAAAAAAGAAAAAAAAAATTATGTTTTAACCAAATTGTCAAATTCTTCTGGATACCGAAATATTGCAAAGTCGCCTCCACCCTGTATTGTCAGACAATAGTATAATTGCTAATTAAATTGTTAATTGAATATTATTAAAAAATTCTCACAAATCTTGAAAATTTGTATTTCATGAATATTGTTTATATTTAAATTTACACATAAACAATAAAAGTGCCATTTTGCAGTATCTTTCTTCGTAAGAAAATGAATTAAAAGGAATTTTTCTTTTAATTATATATTGAAAACACTATTTATTTTGTTAATATTGAAACAATACATAAAGAGAGGTTAACACAAAATATCATTAACAATATGTTCAATTCCATAAAGCGAATAAAGCTTAAGAAAAGAAACGAACGATATTCTACAACAAACTTAGTAAGCTGGTCACGAATATCGTGGCTTGCGAAATCCGTGGCACAAAAGCATCGACAAATGATCCATTCTGTCCAGTATATTCACGGGCCGTTGGCCGGAGTATCGTATATCGATAGCGAGTACATTAATCAGAGCCCGAGATACAAGAAAGAGGTCGGTGAATAATATTGTACTGTTTTTTTAAACAGCTGTCCAGTGTATACTTGGGCTAAAAAAAAAATTCGTATAAATTCTTGTTAATTACTCTACCAGGCAAAGAGTTTATTACGAGGGAATCGGTTTATAACGTTATTACGGTTAATGCGATGGGACGACTCGCTACGCTTCATAAATCCTGTGGATACCACATAGTCGATCGTGACCCTCGACCAGTTTTTAAAAAATTCTCGTGTTCGCCATGCTCTGGTATACATACGAGAGATCGGTGGGCCTTGCTCGGCGCCGATCTCGCCAAAAGATTTATCGACCCATTGCCTGGAACGTGTCGTCCTCCTCTCTTATATTATATGCTGTGGGATCGCGAATGTGAACGCGCGCGCGCGCGCTTTAGCGAGAGAAGCATCTCATACCGCGAGAAGAGATCGGAGTCGTCGCACGGCGAAGAGAATAAGATTTGGCCGGCCACCCAGCCGGCGTTCGCGATCGCATCGCGATAAAGGCATTATTTAATTACGATGAATAATTACCGATTATTACAGTGCGCACACCGGCGATCCTCTTCACCGAGACAGCGCGGTGTATACCACTTTGGCATTAATTACTCGTCGCGGGCGTTATTACGGGAGACGAAACACTCGTTACCCCGACAAGTCTTCTTGTATTTTCTTTTTAACGCTGTCCAGAGCCACGTCTTATCCTTGTTATTGCTATCTCGATCACTGCAGTCCGGGCAATACGTTCATTACCTTTTTTCTTGTTTGCTTTGTTAAAGAGGATGCAACGCCTTTGAAATTGAGAAATAAAATGGAAGGTACTGAATTTTTTCCACCACTGGAAACTAGGACATCGCAAGTTCATTTTTTTAAATTATGACCTAACTTAAGGGGGTTGTAACTTCGTAAATAATTTGTTTGCACCGTGGTATAAAATTACCACTGGACAAGCATACAAAGTGAAACATTTTTATAAGAGGAAATTTTGTTTAACGCAAATTTCATCGGTGCAAATATTGTTTTAATTTTGGACCACTTTGGCATTAATTACGTATTGTGGACGTTATTACGGGAGACTGCATGTTTTCATGTACTGAATATTATATCGAATAATAATCGTTAGTGCAATTATTTTAAGAAAAACAGGTGGGACATCGAAACTCCAATTTTTTAAATTATGACCGAACTTAAGGGGATTGTAACTTCATAAATAATTTGTTTGCACCGTGGTGTAAAATAATCACTGGACAAGCATACAGAGTGGAACATTTTCATAAGTGGAAATTTTGTTTAACGCAAATTTCATCGGTGCAAATATTGTTTTAATTTTCGATCACTTTGGCATTAATTAATTGTTGCGGACGTTGTTACGGGAGACTGAATGTTTTCATGTACTGAATATTATATCGAATAATAATCGTTAGTGCAATTATTTTAAGAAAAACAGGTGGGACATCGAAACTTCTATTTTTTAAATTATGACCTAACTTAAGGAGGTTGCAACTTCGTAAATAATTTGTTTGTACCGTAGTATAAAATTATCACTGGACAAGCATACAAAGTGAAACATTTTCATAAGTGGAAATTTTGTTTAACGCCAATTTCGTCGGTGCAAATATTGTTTTAATTTTGGATCACTTTGGCATTAATTACGTGTTGTGGATGTTATTACGGGAGACGAAACACTCGTTACCCCGACAAGTCTTCTTGTATTTTCTTTTTAACGCTGTCCAGAGCCATGTCTTATCCTTGTTATTGCTATTTCGATCACTGCAGTCCGGGCAATACGTTCATTACCTTTTTTTTTGTTTGCTTTGTTAAAGAGGATGCAACGCCTTCGAAATTGAGAAATAAAATGGAAGGTACTGAATTTTTTCTACCACTGGAAACTAGGACATTGCAACTTCAATTTTTTAAATTATGACCTAACTTAAGGGGGTTGTAACTTCGTAAATAATTTGTTTGTACCGTGGTATAAAATTACCACTGGACAAGCATACACAGTGAAACATTTTCATAAGTGGAAATTTTGTTTAACGCAAATTTCATCGGTGCAAATATTGTTTTAATTTTGGATCACTTTGGCATTAATTACTTGTTGCGGACGTTATTACGGAAGACTGAATGTTTTCATGTACTGAATATTATATCGAATAATAATCGTTAGTGCAATTATTTTAAGAAAAACAGGTGGGACATCGAAACTTCAATTTTTTAAATTATGACCTAACTTAAGGAGGTTGCAACTTCGTAAATAATTTGTTTGTACTGTGGTATAAAATTACCACTGAACAGGCATGTAAAGTAAAACATTTTCATAAGTGGAAATATCGTTTGACGCAAATTTCATCGGTGCAAATATTCGTTATCTCGACAAGTCTTCTTGTATTTTCTTTTTAAGGCTATTCATAGCCACGTCTTATCTTCATTGTGCGTGTCCGGTTATTTTTTATCAGACTAAAGTATTTCATTGTAATATTTGAATCACCATTTAATTTTTAAGATTTCGATACCTCGCTGCCCTTAATCGCCCACAAAACTATTTAAAGGACATTTTGCATATAGAAAATAGAATATTTATGAATATTACTGGTAAGCTGATGAGCTGGACATTGTGCGTGAGATAAATATAAGAAATGAGTGAGGCGACAGGTACAAGGCTCTTATTCTCGCTGAGTTATCGGTTACCCGGGCGAAAAAGGGACGCCCTAAGTTTCGTCGCAAGTTCGTTGGCGATTACAAAGCGAACACGATGATATAATTCGACGTTATCGCGGGGGAGTGAGCGCGCGAAAGAGACAGCATGAACGAAGGGGAACGGCAGCAGCACATCGCAAGAGTAAATAAGCTCACATCCATCCCAGTTGGGAAGGAGGAGCGGGATAAATAGATTCCCTCGGGACTTTATCTCGGGATAAATGCCTAGCGTACAGCGACACCGTTCGTCATACAATAACCGGGTGGCAGTTGTGGGGTTGGAGGAGCTAAGAACAGAAGGGTGATTAGAGCGACTGTCGAGACAAAAGATCGAGGGGAATCTTTTGGCAGGTTGTACAGATACTTAGGGTATACTGATATCAGTTGGAAAACGTAAGGAGCTTGATTCAGCAAACTTTTTCGGCATTTCTCTCTATTTCAATTCTGAAAATGCAGTCATCAACATTTTCTAAAACCAAAATGTTATTATTACTACAGAGTATCAATGAGCAGCCACTTGCAAAAAATTAAATGATCCACAGTTATTACAGACTCTTGATAATCAAGCTTGTTGTGTGTACTATTCACGTAAACTATTTACTAATCGTAGACAAAACTAATGCTAGATAATTATCCCAACCAATTAGTGATAGACAACAAATTCCCACATAACTAATAAATATTTCATTGGTCGAATCAATCCATTTTTGCCATACAGGACATCAGATTCATGCCATTCTTCATATTCGACATTCGGGACATTTCATGACTCAGACAGACATTTGAGAAAAAACAGTATGTCTTGATGGCAGAAGTCAGCATCTATATAGTAAATCTCGAACTGATATAAATGTCAGTAACCATTTTGCGTAGAGATCGCTTTTAATGTAACAATTTCATCGGTTGTTCACTGACTTTGAAAACAATCATTGCCACAATGACTTTTTTACCTGTGAAGAACAAGGTATAAGAAGTTCAGAAATAGATTTGACCCCGTGAAAATGACCATCAGTTTGTCAGCGAGACAAATAACTCACGGAACGTAGTGTCGGATCAAATGTGCAAGGATCAGTGTGTAGGGTCGAGGTGTGTCGAGGGAGAATGCGAAGGTACATTAATCTGTATCAGAGCCTGAGGCATCAATGTTTAATCCTCATCGGGAAGATGGTTCGCAGTTCTATCGGAAGCTGGGATTCACTTGCCACCAGCCGAACACATTAGGCAGTAGCTATAGTCTTGGACGATCAACTGTCCGATGTCGATCACGCTTTGCGTCGAATCTCGGGATATTCCAAATGGTTCGGCACTGAGTTCCATCTATAGTTCATCCATCCCTCTCTCACTCTATTTCTCTCTCGTTCGTCGTGGAGTACACATACACGCTTCGAAATTAGCAACGATCGAGGTCTCCGTCAAGCTCCGAGGACACGAATAGTATTTTCAGTTCGAAACGTGTACGACGTTTACGGAAGTGAACGCTATCGTCAGCGGGTCGCGTAAACTGTCGAGATGCTGACCAGAGAAACGTTTTGGCGCGTGTCCCCGCGCTGTAAGCGTATGTATACGTACGCGGCTCTTTCTCCGTCGCTCTCTTTGCGTCTTCGAGGCGTAAATGGTTTGTTGCGGCGCGTGCATACTCTACATATAGTGCCGGAAAGTCTCGGGTTAAGTTAAACACGCCTCGGGGACCCGAGGCGTCGTAAAGCGGCCCGGCGCCTCGATGTTTACAACATAGCGCAGGCGACCCGCGTCTCCATGGCCCACCCAACCAAGCGGATCACGTCGCGAGATCCTCTTGCCTTGCACGCGTTCGCCAAGTCGCGTGAAGCGGTTTTCAGCGGCGATTTGTGTACCTTCGCTACCATCGACACACATCTATTTTCGTACATCGTGTATGTTCGTCTCCGTAACGACGTTTCTCTACCAACCGCAACAAAAACCCTTCGATTATAGTGATGGATCGAAAGATACTGCGCAGACACTGGTTTATACGATCAAGATTATTTTCCTGCGAATTTTGTCCTAGTTTCACGCTCAGAGAAATGGTCATAGTTAACGGAAGAGTTGATTTAAAATTATTCATTCTTATTAGGACATAGGGCCATTTTTACAATTTTTAAAAAATAAAAATGGTCGCATGGTTTATCAAAAAATTGTATAAAAATTCAAATATATATTTTTGAATGAAATTTCTTTGTCTTGACCGTGATAATCTTAAATTGGTTTTCCATTTCATTTTCACGTGCATAATATCAGAAATCGCATTTAATTTAGCGCCCACAAGGCTTAAGTTTAGCGTATAAGAAAATTTTATGTATGACGTTTGCTATAAAAAAAGTCGATTAGAAAATCAGTCTTAATATGAGGGAGAGAAAATTAATCAAGGCTGGAAGATGAATAGATATATATTACTATTTCCGTAATGATTCATAACCTCGCGCTATGTCGTTCTCGCTGCAGATGCAGTGACGACTTTCAGCATTAGGGCGGCTTTTCTCGCCACCTACACGTGACTAAAAAAAAATAAGTACAAAGTAAGACTGAGAGATAAATTAGGGAGTCGCTGGTGATATATCGCTATTAGCCATCGGTTCCATATTAAAACGAATAGGGTCTACACGCTTTCGTATTTTGTTGCTTTAAAGGGAAGAGGGGTCGTTTAATAGGAAGAGTGATCAACATCTCTGGCAAAACGTAATCGAAAAATGACGTTCCATTGCCATTGATTGTCTCGGGTAATTGTTTCAATATTTTGTTTTGTATCTTAAAAATTGGCCCTAAAATTTGGCCCTTAGTCAAAGACTGATTTTTATTGACTCACTACTACAAGATTCTACACAGCTGATACTCAACACGACAAGAATACACAAATTTAACTTGCCACAACAAGACTCTACACAGATTTAACTCATCACGACAGGACTCTACGCCGCTTTAACTCACTATTACAAGATTCTACACAAGTGTAACTCACGGCAAGACTTTATACAAATTTAACTCGCCATGGTAGGACTCTACACAGCTTTGACTCACCACGACAAGACTCTACACAGCTTCGACTCACCACGACCATACTCTACACAGCTTTGATTTACCATCACAAGACTGTACACAGCTTTGACTCACCACTACAAGATTCTACATAGCTGTAACTCACCACAGGACTTTACCCAAATTTAACTCGCCAAGACAGGGCTCTACACAGATTTATCTCATCACGACAGTACTCTACACCGATTAAACTCACTACTCCAAGATTCTACATCGCTATAACTCTTCTGAAGAATTAATAAAAATTATACTCGCCAAGATAAGATTCTACACAGCTGTAACTCATCACGACAAGACTCTACACAGCTTTGGCTCATTACGACAAGACTCTACACAGCTTTGGCTCACCACTACAAGACTCTACACAGCTTTGACTCACCACTACAAGATTCTACACAGCTGTAACGCACCACAAGACTTTATCCAAATTTAATTCGCCAGGATAGGACTCTACACAGCTTTGGCTCACTACGATAAGACTCTACACAGCTTTGACTCACCACGACAAGACTCTACACATATTTAACTCATCACGACAGGACTCTACACCGATTAAACTCACTACTACAAGATTCTACATCGCTATAACTCTCCTGAAGACTTAACAAAAATTTGACTCGCCAGGATAGGACTCTACACAGCTTTGACTCATCATTACCAGACTCTACACAGCTTTGATTCACCACGGCAAGACTGTACACAGCTTTAACTCACCACTACAAGATTCTACACAGCTGTAACTCACCACAAGACTTTACCCGAATTTAACTCGCCAGGATAAGACTCAACACAGCTTTAACTTACCACAACAAGGCAGTACACAGCTTTGACTCACCATGACAAGACTCTACACAGCTTTGACTCACCACTACAAGATTCTACACAGCTGTAACTCACCACAAGACTTTACCCAAATTTAACTCGCCAAGACAAGATTCTACACAATTATGACTTACCGCGACAAGACTCTACACAAATTAAACTCACCACCTCAGACATTGAAACTTTAAAGATAAGACGACAGAAATAAAACGACGTTTAATAACATCCTTGCCAAACGATCAATACGTCATCGATAAACGAAACCCCAGTTCCAATAATGGCCGGAGGCCATATTTTCAATATTTTTCACATCGTATCCTTAAAATAAAAAAAAACGGCCCTCAATTCGCCGAAGGCAGATTTCGATCTCCATTGGAAAAACATCTGAAGAGCCCGGTTTAAGTTAGCCCGTTCTCGTTCACGACTATGGGGTCGAGTCACCCTTTGCACCAACAACTACGTAATTCACATTGTAGAACCACATCCTCGCCCCCGCGCTCGCGGTTTATTAACGCCGGGAGTAAGGTTGTCACTTTGGGGTACGCCTCTTGTGATTTATAAGCACGCTCGCCCGACAACCAGCCGCCACAGTGGCGTTTACACGACTTGGATATATGTATTCGTATAATGCACTCGTTCGTCGAATCGTAAGAGTGGAGTGTACGACGTTATTATGGTATAGTTTTAGGCAGGAACACCGGGACCTGGTTATAAAAGTTTGGTGTAGGTACCGCAGGCAAGCGACGTCGTACGTCTCTCGTTCTCCCTGATAGTTTCGCCTACGGGGCACCATCACGAACCTCCCGTTTACCTTACAGCTGCCTCGTCTCTTTTCTGGTGCAGATGGAGGCGCAGATGGTGCACACGTTTTGACTATGTCCGGTGATCGATTATTCGAATTTTCGTATCCCTACGCCTAGATACACCCTTTATTTTCATATTCGTTTTACATCGATTCGATACGCCTTTAATACTCTCACCGGTATGCAATTTCTTTTACGTTCCATTCGTATTTACAATCATTCCAAAGTAAATTCGAACGGAATTTCGAACTCAAAGGGAATTACGATGTTTGTGTTTCGTTTGTAGAGATGTTTGTTGAAATATCGCTACCAGGATTTCCAGGGCATTTTATTATAGTCATTTTTATGGATTTTTTTTCATCTTTATTTTAGGTTTTAAATTCGTACGTGTTTTTTTTAGCATTAAAATTTGCAGATTTTTTACCGAGAATATTACATTTCTCAAAAGACTCGACTAAACGATTATTTTGAAAACAAATCTATCGCTCGTCACATTGCAAATTTGACGTCTAAAAAAACGTGTATAATATTGCCAATTGATTATTAGTGTAAAGTGAGTTTTATTTTTACATTCCTTAATACTAGTTTCACTTTGAAAACATTAACAAACAATTATCAGTATCTGAATAAACTCTCGTAATATATAGTAATTTCGGCGGATTATTATAATTGTGAAAAATGTTAGGTAAGTTCAATGGGCGTGCGACATAAATAAGATAATCTTCTTCTCTATTTCAGTGATAGTTAAACGGATTGCGATGCGTTAGTTTCTTGCACTTTTGCCGTCGATATTTTCCCAGCTGGCGTACAAGCGGTAACGTCGTATCTCACATACTCGACGGCGTTCTGACTATCGATAATAAGTAGCATATACCTTATTATCGTCAGACACTTAATGAACGGTTCTACGCGCGGTCGATACACGGCTAAGAGTGAGAAATACAGAGACGGGTTTTGCTCTGCCAGAGTGCAGTATAAGGATTCGGAAAAAAAAGAAAAGAAAAAAAACGACATCACGCTTGTACTTCCAGTGCCGCGAAGAGGTTGAAGCGGTGGAAACGCTTAATTACCGATACGCATTACACGAAGTGTACGGACTATAGGCTGCGGGGTAATCTCTCGCACGCCGTGCGATTCACCGAAGACGCGCAAACTATAATCCTTGCTCTAAAATATTGCTACAGAGTGCCGAGTGCTCGCGTGAATCGATTCTCTCTTCTCGCGCGGTAACGCTCACGTACTCTCGCATCCATATAGGTTCGTCGATATTTTTATTCGACGACGCTTACGTTATGGAATTTCTTGACAGCGTGGCGCTGAGGTGGAGCCGTGGAATTTCGATGTCGGTAACGATTACGAGAGTCGAGAAAACAAGGCAACACTAAGAGGAGATTGCGTGAGTTGAGACTTGCCGAACAATGAATTCGTACGGGGTGATAACATGACAATGAATATTGACGGTTAAGGAGCTTCGAAATTTTTATCGATCATTATTCTTTGATTTCTGGTCAACTTTTGAATTATTTGTAAGATGTTCGTTAGGATTCACACTTTGGATTCATAAGAAACACCATTATGTCACCATCATATCATCATCATGTCACCATCATGTCATCATCATGTCACCATCATGTCGTCATCATGTCACCATCATGTCATCATCATGTCACCATCATGTCACGATCATGTCACCATCATGTCATCATCGTGTCACCATCGTGTCACCATCGTGTCACCATCGTGACACCATCGTGTCACCACCGTGTCACCATCGTGTCATCATCGTGTCACCATCGTGTCACCATCGTGTCACCATCGTGTCACCATCGTGTCACCATCGTGTCACCATCGTGTCACCATCGTGTCACCATCGTGTCACCATCCTGTCTCCGTCGTGTCACCATCGTGTCACCATCGTGTCACCATCATGTCACCGTCATGTCACTAACATGCCACAAACATGATGAGTGGGTATGTCGCCAAGCATGTCACCGAATATGTTCAGTGCATATGTCACCGAATATGTTCGGTGCATATGTCACCGAATATGTTCAGTATACATGTCACTGACCACACCATTGGACATGGCCGTATTACTTGGGTACGGCACTTGAACATGTTACTTGGGTATGTTACTCGGGTATGCTTCTTGGGTATGTTACTTGGGTATGTTACTTGGGTATGTTACTTGGGTATGTTACTTGGGTATGTTACTTGGGTATGTTACTTGGGTATGTTACTTGGGTATGTTACTTGGGTATGTTACTTGGGTATGTTACTTGTGTATGTTACTTGGGTATGTTACTTGAGTATGTTACTTGGGTATGTTACTTGGGTATGTTACTTTGGTATGTTACTTTGGTATGTTACTTGGGTATGTTACTTGGGTATGTTACTTGGGTATGTTACTTGGGTATGTTACTTGGGTATGTTACTTGGGTATGTTACTTGGGTATGTTACTTGGGTATGTTACATGGGTATGTTACTTGGGCATGTTACTTGAACATGTATAATTTGTGCTAATATTAAGACAATAGTTGTCGAACTTTATGAGAAATACTGACGCACCTGATGTTTGCAAATGTTTCCAAAATGGCTTACAGAAAATTATCAGGCCGTTGTTGCACTTGCACCAACAAAACGTTGGGTATTCTACACGATTTACCAGAACACATCCCTACGAAATCGAACCGTCCAAAGAATGTCAATCACCGGAGGTTTTGATATTCTTGAGACTCCATCGCTCATGTGCCCGGATAAAAACGATGAAAACTGTATGGCTCGATTGGTCCTCGCCTTTTTTTAAGCTCTTCTTCATCCTCCACTTAACTGTTCTTCTCCATGATATTTTCTAACGTCACATTCGTGATGGGACAGGGTGACGGCGACGTATCGTTCGATACACGATAAATAAAGTATCCGAGATGAATATAGTATACTTGAGTATTATATACTAGATACTGCGCTGGGCAAGTGACCGGCTGTGCACGCCAAATGAAAAATGCCGAGACGAAACGATCAATGTAAATATATTCATGACGTGCTGGGGTGAAGCACGGTCGCCTCTCGACGGCACTGCCACCGCATCCCTTCCAAACCGATATATGGGGTCTCGTACGGATAGGCTTTTTGGACACAACGAAAAAAAAAAAGAATCCGAGGACGATGGCACTCGGACCACGAAACACAATAATTCACTCTTTGGCAGGTCATTACAATTTAAAAGGAACGCCTTTGTCAGCGCACGTCGCTGACTTGATTCGCCAAAGATACTCTTCATATTTCTTGTTACATTTTATACCCTGGATATGGATTTTCCGACAACCGTGGCCATCAAACTGAAATATTAAAGCTTCAAATATTTGTTCGGAATAGTAAAAAAATCGTAAAAGTTCTTGCACTTGTGATATTCGGACAACCGGTTGATTAATGTAAAGCCCAGAAAAATTAAACCTGCTTTTTACTTCAGTTAAATACAAAGTGAGAAAAAAAATTAATAAAATTATTTTTCACTGTTCACAAAAAAAAAAATTGAAAAATAAGTTTTCGAATTTGTAAATTTTTTTTTGTATTCTATACATTTATTTGCTAAGTTTGAAAAGTAAGAATAAGAATTTTTTATTGTGGCAAAGTCGCCAGTCACAAATTGTTAAATTTACAATTTTTTTAATGACAAGATTTAAATGACATTTCGTGTACTATTTTCTAAAAATGACACTTTAATTTTTTTCCGTTGATTCTTATTTTTAAATTGTCAAAAAAAAAAGAAGAGGAGCTAAAACTTTCAACAGTATCTTCCGGACGAATTTTTTCAGATTACTCAACTTTCAGCTCTACACATCGCACGAGATAAAAAGAATGAAAAGAAGGCGAGTACTGGAAAGTCGAAAAACTCGGAGTGTCCCAGGAGACAAGTTGCCGAAATTGATATGTATTCCATGCCGCGCCGGGTCCAATCTATCGCGGGTCAAGCAGGCGGAATTTTAAGCGCGATACTACGTACTATACTTTATCCTGTCCGAGAGCTGAACACCCTCGGTATCAATACACACATACACACACACACACATAAACTATAAGAACTGCAATGTAGACAATCCAGAAATCCAATACAATATTCGGTGATATAAAAAATACAAGTACAAGTCGACCACTTACAGCAGAGCGAAAATTCCGGGGCTTGTTGGATCACAATAAAATTCTTAACTTGACAATAACAATAATTTATCTAAGTTTTACCGTATTTAAAATGAAAAAATCAAAGTGCTAGTTTTTTAAAATGTATTTTACAATTTTTTTTTTAAATTTAAAAGTAACAAAGAGATTTCGTATATTTGACTAAATTACGAAATTTTTTTTATCAAATTCGGAGACAAAACAAGGGGAAAATGGTATATAACTATATAATTTCAGTTTTGGTTTTTCGAATCTTAAAGAAAAAAAAAGAAAAAACGGATACCCTCATTAATAAATTCGTTTAAAAAAAATGAGTGAAAAAAAAAAATTTAAGGAGAAATCCATTTAATAATAAATAATAAATAATAAATAATAAATAATAAATAATAAATAATAAATAATAAATAATAAATAATAAATAATAAATAATAAATAATAAATAATAAATAATAAATAATAAATAATAAATAATAAATAATAAATAATAAATAATAAATAATAAATAATAAATAATAAATAATAAATAATAAATAATAAATAATAAATAATAAATAATAAATAATAAATAATAAATAATAAATAATAAATAATAAATAATAAATAATAAATAATAAATAATAAATAATAAATAATAAATAATAAATAATAAATAATAAATAATAAATAATAAATAATAAATAATAAATAATAAATAATAAATAATAAATAATAAATAATAAATAATAAATAATAAATAATAAATAATAAATAATAAATAATAAATAATAAATAATAAATAATAAATAATAAATAATAAATAATAAATAATAAATAATAAATAATAAATAATAAATAATAAATAATAAATAATAAATAATAAATAATAAATAATAAATAATAAATAATAAATAATAAATAATAAATAATAAATAATAAATAATAAATAATAAATAATAAATAATAAATAATAAATAATAAATAATAAATAATAAATAATAAATAATAAATAATAAATAATAAATAATAAATAATAAATAATAAATAATAAATAATAAATAATAAATAATAAATAATAAATAATAAATAATAAATAATAAATAATAAATAATAAATAATAAATAATAAATAATAAATAATAAATAATAAATAATAAATAATAAATAATAAATAATAAATAATAAATAATAAATAATAAATAATAAATAATAAATAATAAATAATAAATAATAAATAATAAATAATAAATAATAAATAATAAATAATAAATAATAAATAATAAATAATAAATAATAAATAATAAATAATAAATAATAAATAATAAATAATAAATAATAAATAATAAATAATAAATAATAAATAATAAATAATAAATAATAAATAATAAATAATAAATAATAAATAATAAATAATAAATAATAAATAATAAATAATAAATAATAAATAATAAATAATAAATAATAAATAATAAATAATAAATAATAAATAATAAATAATAAATAATAAATAATAAATAATAAATAATAAATAATAAATAATAAATAATAAATAATAAATAATAAATAATAAATAATAAATAATAAATAATAAATAATAAATAATAAATAATAAATAATAAATAATAAATAATAAATAATAAATAATAAATAATAAATAATAAATAATAAATAATAAATAATAAATAATAAATAATAAATAATAAATAATAAATAATAAATAATAAATAATAAATAATAAATAATAAATAATAAATAATAAATAATAAATAATAAATAATAAATAATAAATAATAACAGTATTAAAACATTATTTTATTGAACCCGAGTCATCTAGCCCCGGTCTCCTCTATTATAGGCAATTTGTCTTCCATATGAACTTCTCCAGTTGACCATACGTATTGCCTCGGTATCACAAAAATATCATTGTATATTTATAACATCAGGTTCAGTATAAAGTATCGCAATATATAGACACAAGCATCAATACTTTCTAGCGTCTATTCTCCAGCAGTTCCATTACAGTTCCTATCCTCGTCCTGCGCATGTAACGGCCCTACAAACGCTACAGTGTGATAACCATATCCACGTTCTAAAACTTACGAGGGTATAAAAAGTCTGCGCCGTCTTATAACCAGCAAAAGGCTTTTGGGAGGGGGGGGGGGGGTGGAAAATGTAAGGTTTCCGGGCGAGTGAAAGAGAAAGCGAATTTGAGTGCAATTTCACAAACACGACATGATACATCGAGAATTATGCACTGTAATAAAAATATGAAAGATCAACATATAAATACAAAAATTTCATAAAATTACAAAAAAAGTTGCAAAGTAAAACATTGCCCTTTGCTTTGTGAAAAATGAAAATTAATGAGAAAGTGCAATATTCCACTTTACCAATTTTTTTGTTACTTTAAAAGTTTTAAATTATGAAATTATTATGTTATACGTGCAAACTTTTTTTATTCAATATTTAGTAAAATGGCAACAAAGATTTTTTAAATTGTTATAAATAGTTTCAATATTTCAATTTATTTTATTATATTTTACGTGAGTTACAGCAAAATGTAAATTTATGAAAATATTCAAAATGGCCGATAAAATCTGAAATTTTGAAAAAAATAGAGTGTAAACATTTCAATAGCTGAAAGAAATCCTAATTTTCGCTTAAATATTAGAAGAAATAGGGGGGAAGATGGAAGAGATAATAAATGCATTACATTCTTAATGCATTAATTATGTTTCTTCATTTTTTCAAAAAGATTACCATGAAATTTTATTAAAATAAAAAGCGAAAAATAATGAGGAAGCAATGTGCAAGGTTCTACTTTGCATTCTTTTTTAAATTAGATAAATAAACATGTTGTGGATTCGCTTTTTCTATTTCGTTATTTCGTTATTATTAGAGCGTTTTCGAAAGTAAATGTGATAACGTATATTATTAAAAATAATTCAACATTCCATAAAATCACAAATTTCACACCGTTTGTCACTAAATTATACATATATAATGGCTGAATATTGTTTCATTTATATACAAAATTTGAGCTCGCTATTTCAAGTTTTGCAAAAGTTACAACAGAGCGATAATGTCAATTTTTTTAAAAATTCAAAATTCCATAAAATCTGAACCACTTTACCGATTCGAGCCAAATTCAATACCAAACAGCATTGAGTGCACCTACTCTTATAACCAACTATTTAGCAAAATAGACTAAATTTTACGAAAGTTAGAGCGACCACGTCATTTTTTCAAAAAATTCAAAACGGCATAAAATCGAAATTTTCCTACAGATTTTTTCGAAAATTGGTACAGTTGAAGAGGGTCCGCCGCTACATTAGTGTGCCAAATTTGAGCGCGATATACAAAACCGTTCTTGAGTTATCGGCGTTCGAATTTTCAGAGTTGTATACACACACACATACATACATACTAGGGTGGCCCAAATTTCAGCTGTATTTTTTAATTTTTGGTCTCACCTCATAAAATAGTTCTTTTCGGTGAAAAAATAATTTTCATGAAAAATGGAGATTGCCAAAAATGATGTAGAGGTCGCTCAACAATTTTGAAAATTTCCTAAACGTTTTCTTTTTCTTCATTTTTTGTAATCTCTCACCCCTCATATCATCTTGTTATCTCATTCCTAGTTTATGGTCGAAATTTTGGAAAAAAATATTAACTTCAAAACGTCGCTCAATGACAAAAAAAAATTTTGGAATTTATTTTCAATTTTTATTTTTTTCACAACTTTCACCCCTGATTTTCACTCATTATCAGACGTCTAGTTCATAGTTTAAAAAATATTATGCAAATATTAACGTTAGGCTGTCGCTGAAAGAAGTAAGTCGTTTTTTTTTGCTAATCGAGAATCGCGAAAAACGACTTATTTCGTTCAGCGATCGCCTAACGTTAATATTTTCATAACATTTTTTAAACTATGAACTGGACGTCTGATAATGAGAGAAAATCAGGGGTAAAAGTTGAGAAAAAATAAAAATTGAAAATAAATTCCAAAATGTTTTTTGTCGTTCTGAGACGTTTTGAAGTTAATATTTTTTTCTAAAATTTCCAACATAAACTAGGAATTAACTAGGAGTTAACAAGATGATATGAGGGGTGAGAGATCACAAAAAATTAAGAAAAAAAAATCTTTTCGAAAATTTTCAAAATTGTTGAGCGACCTCTAAATCATTTTTCACAATCTTCATTTTTCATGAGAATTGTTTTTTCACCGAAAACAACTATGTTATGGGGTGAGACGAAAAATTAAAAAATACAGATGAAATTTGGGCCACCCTAATACATACGGACATTTTTCATGACACGTGCGGTCAGCGAAAATATACAAGTGCAATGAGCGAACCACGAAATCGGCGAACAGATTTACATTGACAGAAATTGAGATTGAATATTGGAAAGAATGGCAATTAAATAATTATTAATTATGTTAGGAAAAATAGCCAGGACGTAACATAGACGAAAGCATCAATAAATTCTAGCGTCTATTCTCCACCAGTTCCATCACACACTTCCTATTCTCGTCCTGCGCAAAGAACGGCCCTAAAAATGCTACAGTGCGATATTCATATCCACGTTCTAAAACTTACGAGGGTATAAAAAGTCCGCGCGGTCTTATAACCAGCAAAAGGCTTGAGGGGTGGAAAATGTAAGGTTTACGGACGAGTGAAAGAGAAAACGCACCACAGGAGCCGATGTGTTGTAGCAGTCCGAAGGGATGCCACTGGTCATCCGCAGAAAATTGAATTTCGTCCCACAGGACCTTACGAGGATGAGCTATGCTGACATTTGGAAAATTTGGAAGCGGAGCAGAATTCCAGCCACGCTTATATGCAGCGACCATTTTTATTATGCGTTCCTATTGGACTGTGAACCGAAGGCAATACGTTAGCCCTTGATGGTCGTTTAACTCAGATTGAAAGAAGAAAAATTGAAGTGAAAGTAAACCCGGACGTCGCTTTGACGTGAGAGGATAAAATTTTGAAACGTAAACTCACCATGAAGAACCCAACCGTGATGACACTTGGCGCAATAGCGAAGACGACGCTTTCCAGGTGTAAAAGAATCGCAGGAACATCCGTTCATTGTGCACCTGATGGACTGGAAAGAAGAGAAAAAAAGAAACAGGTTATGTTACGAAATTGGTCCGTGGAAAAATATAAATTTTTGAGATTTTGTAGCAGGGAAAATTGGGGTTTGTTGAAACACGGGGTAAGTTGGAACAGTCATTTTTAAATTTAGACCTTCCATGGATTTTGAGACAAATTAATTGTAGAATTATAGCATTTTTCTTGAGTGACAGAAAGTTATTACGTATGATGAATTTTTTTAGTGCGTTTTTGAGATTTTGTAGCAGGGAAAATCGAGGTTTATTGAAACACGGGGTAAGTTGGAACAGTCATGTTAAATGTTGGACGTTCCATGGATTTTGAGGGATGGTCAATATGTGAATGAAAATTTATTCGAATTTTTTCTTTTTTGGTTTTAATAATTTTGAGTTATTCCAAATGAATTGTAGAATTATAGCATTTTTCTTGATTAACAGAAAGTTATTATGTATGATGAATTTTTTTAATACGTTTTTGAAATTTTGTAGCAGGGAAAATCGGGGTTTGCTGAAACACGGGGTAAGTTGGAACAGTCATATTAAAATTTGGATGTTCCATGAATTTTGAGGGATGGACTATATGTGAATGAAATTTTATTCGAATAATTTTTTTGGTTTTAATAATTATGAGTTATTCCAAATTAATTGTAGAATTATAGTATTTTTCTTGAGTGACAGAAAGTTATTACGTATGATGAATTTTTAAATATTTTGTAGCAGTTTTTGAGATTTTTTAGCAGGGGAAATCGGGATTTTTTGAAACACGGGGTAAGTTGGAACAGTCATGTTAAAATTTGGATGTTCCATGAATTTTGAGGGATGGACTATATGTGAATGAAATTTTATTCGAATTTTTTTTTTTGGTTTTAATAATTTTGAGTTATTCCAAATGAATTGTAGAATTATAGTATTTTTCTTGAGTGAAAGAAAGTTATTACGTATGATGAATTTTTAAATATTTTGTAGCAGTTTTTGAGATTTTTTAGCAGGGAAAATCGGGATTTTTTGAAACACGGGGTAAGTTGGAACAGTCATGTTAAAATTTGGATGTTCCATGAATTTTGAGGGATGGACTATATGTGAATGAAATTTTATTCGAATTTTTTCTTTTTGGTTTTAATAATTTTGAGTTATTCCAAATTAATTGTAAAATTATAGCATTGTTCTTGAGTGACAGAAAGTTATTACGTATGATGAATTTTTTAATATTTTGTAGCAGTTTTTGAGATTTTTTAGCAGGGAAAATCGGGGTTTATTGAAACACGGGGTAAGTTGGAACAGTCATGTTAAAATTTGGATGTTCCATGAATTTTGAGGGATGGACTATATGTGAATGAAATTTTATTCGAATTTTTTCTTTTTTGGTTTTAATAATTTTGAGTTATTCCAAATTAATTGTAGAATTATAGTATTTTTCTTGAGTGACAGAAAGTTATTACGTATGATGAATTTTTAAATATTTTGTAGCAGTTTTTGAGATTTTTTAGCAGGGAAAATCGGGGTTTATCGAAACACGGGGTAAGTTGGAACAGTCATGTTAAAATTTGGATGTTCCATGAATTTTTAGGGATGGACTATATGTGAATGAAATTTTATTCGAATTTTTTTTTTTGGTTTTAATAATTATGAGTTATTCCAAATGAATTGTAGAATTATAGTATTTTTCTTGAGTGACAGAAAGTTATTACGTATGATGAATTTTTAAATATTTTGTAGCAGTTTTTGAGATTTTTTAGCAGGGAAAATCGGGGTTTATCGAAACACGGGGTAAGTTGGAACAGAAATGTTAAAATTTGGATGTTCCATGAATTTTGAGGGATGGACTATATGTGAATGAAATTTTATACGAATTTTTTTTTTGTTTTGAATAATTTTGAGTTATTCCAAATTAATTGTAGGATTATAGCATTTTTCTTGAGTGACAGAAAGTTATAACGTGTGATGAATTTTTTTAAAAACCATAGTGAAAATTTCGATTTGTCTGAGCATAATAAAAATTGCAATATATTTAAAATAAAAATTCGACGTCTTTTGAATTATGCGTTGCCACAAATAATAAAGGCCATAAAAAAAATGTTAAAAAAAATGTACACATCATAACCAAACAATTATCAAACACAATTTCGATATTCCTATTTCGAACCATAATCTCAAAAAATAGTATTTTTTTTTCATTTTTGAAAATTATATTTATTAATTTATTATAAATATTATATTTAATTTGGCAAACCAAAAGTGATTCAACTGGCCCCGGTCTCCTCATGATTTTAAACAGCGGTTCAATTCAGACGAATGTATACCAATCGATGACTTTATATAGTCATCGATCGGTCACGATACATTCCGTCGTCCATAACTTTATAGTTATGGACGGCTGGAAAGTCCAGGTCCTTCCAGACGATAAACGATATGAATTCCCATCCATTCGACTGGCTTGGCTAAACCGGGCCTCGACCAGGATTACAAGATCCTCGCCTCGGGCCACCGTAAGAAGGGGGTGTGGTATTTTGAGTGACCGTTTGGCATAACGCGACCCCAGAGAACCCCATAGCCCGTGAGCCCATACCAGGGTAGACGGATTTTAAGGAACCGTGAATACTTCCACCCTTCTCACTCGATTGCTCGTCTCTCTGTCTTTCTTTAGCTCTCACTTGCTCTACGAAATTAACCCCATGGGAACACGCCCGGGTACTATCCAATCCGCGACTGCTTCACTCTCGTTCCTCGCTTTTTAGATCTGCCTGTTAGCGTCTTCTTTATGATGTAACTGTTTTAAGCTTTTTACTTTTGCCTCCTCGCAGTTTTGTTTTCATGAAAAAACGAAATTTTCGAGATTTTTATGTCAGGACACTTAGAATTGTCCAAAACGTCCAGAAAAGTGATCTAGAAAAAAATGTCCGTATGTGAAACATTCTCTGTCAATTCAGCCACTTTTTTTTTCGACCCTCTCCGATTTGCCCTGTAATTGGTTATATGAATATACCACAAAAAGACACTCTATGTGAATTTTTTCAGATTTTTTAAAATAATTTTTTAGAAAATGGCTTTTTTTATTCAAGTGCAAATATCTCAGAATTTTGAAGTTACTGAAAAAAAATGTCGGCACATAAAAGTTGTCGTTTATTGTTAGCTTTCGAGCGGAATATTCCAAATAATTGTCACGTTCCTGTGAGTATGATTTTTTTCCGAAAAATGGAGGAATTATTGTTTAATTAAAAAAAGGATATTTTTTTTTACTGAAAAAATTACAGAGTATTGCTACATGACTGTTGATATCACAAAAAAATCGCCAGAGTGGCACCGATCGATCTTCTGGTATTAAAAAATGCATTTGTGTGAAAGTTCCGAAAAACGGGGGCATTATTATTTTTTTTATAAAAAAAAGGTTACTTTTTTTTTGCTAATAAAATTACAGAGTATTCTTGCATGACTGTAGATATTGCAAAAAAATCATCAGAGTGGTACGGATCGAGCTTACGGTATTAAAAAAAATTATTCGTGTGGAAGTTTCGAAAAACGGGGGAATTATTTTTTTTTATACCGGAAGCTCGATCCGTACCACTCTGATGATTTTTTTGCAATATCTACAGTCATGCAAGAATACTCTGTAATTTTATTAGCCAAAAAAAAGTATCCCTTTTTTGTCAAAAAAATAATAATGCCCCCGTTTTTCGGAACTTTCACACAAATGCATTTTTTAATACCAGAAGATCGATCGGTGCCACCCTGGCGATTTTTTTGTGATATCAACAGTCATGTAGCAATACTCTGTAATTTTTTCAGTAAAAAAAAAATATCCTTTTTTTAATTAAACAATAATTCCTCCATTTTTTGGAAAAAAATCATACTCACAGGAACGTGACAATTATTTGGAATATTCCGCTCGAAAGCTAACAATAAACGACAACTTTTATATGCTGACATTTTTTTTCAGTAACCTCAAAATTCTGAGATATTTGCACTTGAGTAAAAAAGCCATTTTCTGAAAAATTATTTTTTTAAATCTGAAAAAATTCACATAGAGTGTCTTTTAGTGGTACATTCATATAATCAATTACAGGGCAAATCGGAGAGGGTCGAAAAAAAAGTGGCTGAGTTGACAGAGAATGCTTCATGTATGTGTGTGTGTGTGTGTGTGTGTGTGTGTGTGTGTGTGTGTGTATACAACTTCGAAAATTCGAACGCCGATAATTCAAGAACGGTTTTGTATATCGAGCTCAAATTTGGCACACAAGTGTAGCAGCAGAGCCTCTTCAACTGTAGCAATTTTCGAAAAAATCTGTACGAAAATTTCGATTTTATGCCGGTTTGAATTTTTTGAAAAAAGTAGGTGGGTGCTGTAACTTTCGTAAAATTTAGTCTATTTTGCTAAATAGTTGATTATAAGAGCAGGTGAACTCAATGTTGTTTGGTATTGAGTTTGGCTCGAATCGGTAAAGTGGTTAAGATTTTATGGAATTTTGAATTTTTCAAAAAATTTACATTATCGCTCTGTTGTAATTTTTGCAAAACTTGAGATAGAGAGCTCAAATTTTGTATATAAATGAAACAATATTCAGCCATTATATATGTATAATTTAGTGACGAACGGTATGATATTTTTGATTTTATGGAATGTTGAATTATTTTTAAAAATATACGTTATCACATTCACTTTCGGAAACGCTCTAATAATAACGAAATAACGGAATAACGAAATAGAAAAAGCGAATTCACAACGTGTTTATTTATCTAATTAAAACAAGAATGCAAAGTAGAACCTTGCACATTGCTTCCTCATTATTTTTCGCTTTTTAAAAAGCTTCTTCTATCAGGAAACCAAAATTGAATAATATACTTCCTCATAGAGATAACTTTGTATTTATTTATGTCAGAACACTCAAAATGGTCTAAAACGTCGAGAAAATTAGTCTAGAAAAAACGTCACTAAAAATTAAAAGTTGCATATCTCAAGAACTGCTATAGCAATCAGGCTGAAATTTAGCAAACATGTGAAGCAGGTCGATTCCTTTGTTTATGGTAATTTTGAAAAAAAATCAAAAATATGTTCAAATTTTATTTGACTTTGCAGTTTTCGAAAAATATCGTATGCTCTCCAACATCCGCAAATTTTTAGCTATTGAGCTAAATAATTTTTTATAAATAAAGCAATATTAAAAGAGGTTCGGTATTAAATTTGGAATTAATCTGTAAAAAAGTTCGGTTTTTATGGGATTTTGAATTTTTCAAAAAAATATTCGTTTTGCTCTAACTCACGTCAAATATCACCAAATCAAGTGAAATTTTCTACAGATGAAAAATATTTTAAGCGTTGCTACTTACTAAATTTGGTCGTGATCGGTAAAGCGGTTTGGATTTTACGTGATTTTGAATTTTTCAAAAACTATACAGGTAACGAAAAAAAAATTCCTCAGTCATTTTCATTTTTTACAAAGCTTCTTCTATGAGGAAGCGAAAATTAATAAACAAGTTTATTAATATTTTTTTTAGATAAAAACAATGCTTGCATTTTTTTAAATTTTATAAAAAATTTTTTTAACAACTGTAATTATGTTCCAGCCTAATTATATATTTTAAAAAAATTGTAATATTAATAAAAACAATGCTTACTTTTTTTACAAATTAAAAAAAAATTTCTTTAACAACTGTAATTATGGTCTAAGTATTTATTAAAATATATCTTTATATTTACATGGAGATGAGCTGCTAGGCTTTATTATTATTATTATTTTTTTTTTTCATTTGGCAAGAAGATATCTTTTGCAGCAATGAAATTAGTATTTCGTGAAAAAAAAACGTTCTTTATTTCTGAATAAAATTTTATCTCTCTGGCTCGAAACAAACGACGTTGTTGCTGCCACGAGAGAAAATGATATTACAAGACCATATCCGACGTTCTCGTTTCCACGAGAAATCCCGCAGCGCATGGTTGTCGTTATGTCTTGTGCGTTGCGCCGTTACACGAGGCTGAAAAGCCAGGCGTATGTCGCTAATATAAAGACAAATGAAGCGATGCGTAAGATACTCGGGCGCGACCCTTCCCGGCCATGTGTCTTTATATAGACAGTATCACATGCCTACCACGGAAAAATTTTTATAACCGGTAATCTACTGTCGTCGAAAAACACGGCGAGGGTGAGCATAAAGTTGAGACAAAAGTTGAGCAGCCTCCGAACGAAATTTGATTAGCCCTGCCAACGGGGTTGTTTATACGAAATGGGCGACAGATTATAAAACGATGTTATTCGCACCCACCGAGAGCTTTCGGGTCTTGTCATAAAGATAAAAGTTTCGGGAATCTCGACAATGAAACTCAAATTGGTTTCTGGACTATTTATGATGTTAAAAACTGGAATTAATAAATTCTCATTTATCTAACGTACGTAATAGAATAAAAATTAATAATTAACCCTTTAACTGCCAACGTAGCATAAGATGTTCGGAAAAGTCATTTTTTTAAATAATAATATGTTTAATTGTAATCCGAACATACAGGAAAAATGTAATTGATAGTGAAACTTTATCAGGAAGACGTATATTTCATTTTTATGAATGAAAATCGCATGTATATGAAAGGTTTTCATGATGTAGAAACGATTTGGTATAGAATCGATTTCGTGTAGAACCGATTTGCTGTAGAACCGATTTTGTGTAGAATCGATTTCGTATAGAACCGATTTCGTGTAGAACCGATTTCGTGTATAACCGATTTCGTGTATAACCGATTTCGTGTAGAACCGATTTCGTGTAGAACCGATTTCGTGTAGAACCGATTTCGTGTAGAACCGATTTCGTGTAGAACCGATTTCCTGTAGAACCGATTTCGTGTAGAACCGATTTCGTGTAGAACCGACTTCGTGTAGAACCGACTTCGTGTAGAACCGATTTCGTGTAGAACCGATTTCGTGCAGAACCGATTTCGTGTAGAACCGATTTCGAGTAGAACCGATTTCGTGTAGAACCGATTTCGTGTAGAACCGACTTCGTGTAGAACCGACTTCGTGTAGAACCGATTTCGTGTAGAACCGATTTCGTGTAGAACCGATTTCGTGTAGAACCGATTTCGTGTAGAACCGATTTCATGTAGAACCGATTTCGTGTAGAACCGATTTCGTGTAGAACCGATTTCGTGTAGAACCGATTTCGTGTAGAACCGATTTCGTGTAGAACCGATTTGATGTAGAACCGTTTTGCTATAGACCCGATTTGGTGTAGAACCGAATTAATGTACAACCGATTTTTTGTACAACCGATTTGGTGTAGAACCCATTTGATGTAGAATCGATTTGCTGTAGAATCAATTTGGTCTGGAACCGTTTTGCTATAGACTCGATTTGGTGTAAAACCGATTTTTTTGTAGAACCGATTTGCTGTATAATCAATTTGGTGTAGAACCGAATTAGTGTGGAACCGATTTGGTGTAGAATCAATTTAGTGTAGGACCGATTTAGTGTAGAACCGATTTGATGTAGAACCGATTTGGTGTAAAACCGATTTGGTGTCGAACCGATTATTTGTATATATTTTTTGTGCAGATATATATCTTGAATAAATATATATGTTTTTGTGTAGAGCCGATTTGACGTAGCGATTGTTTTGTGTTAAGTTGTACGGTTTAGGTCTGTACATCTCTTCCACGTATCGCCATGTTTTCCTTTTCTCTCACTGCATGTAATTTTCAACTGTAAGCAATCTTAAGTCACATCTTGGCATATCGTCTCATGCAGATCCAGTGCAGAACTCTTCCAACTCCTACTTAACGGAGATGCTATCCTCCCCCTCAACATTCGTGCCAGCCGTTTGTACTGTCTTCTTTTTCATCGTGCACTCCGCGCCCCTCCGTCCACAAGGTAATAACGCTTTTACGAGGCCACGAAACATTTATTACCGGTTATGCCTTTGCACACGGGTTTTATTATCGTGTCGCATAATACTTGTCGGCTAAAGATGCACAGGTGCCTCAGATCAAAGAGCAGCCATGTTTGACTCATATATGTACATATATATACCGATTTATATACGTACATACGTTTTTCCTTGACTGAAGATCCGGCATTCGGAATTTCACACGATCAATCGTTTCCGATTATCGAACGAAAGGTGAACACAGAATCCATAAAATAACCGACGGTTTTTTTGTTTTTTTGTTTCCAGGAAGCAAAAAATCCGTTCACGGACGTTGCCGATTTGTTGGCTTTCTTCAGGCGGGAGTTAACGAGCAGATCGGTAATCACTCGAATTGCTGCATCGTGAAGAACTTGAAAAATGAAATATCACGCATTTAATGTTTTACAATCGTTTGAACACTGCGCTCACGTCAATCCTTGTTTGCCACTATACCGATCTCGTTTTTTGTTCGATCGGTATAAGAGAGACTTTCTTTGTAGCTAGAACTCTGATTCCTGAGCGAGCGAGCGGGCGCTTTATAAAGGATTATAATGATTCTTCCGGCATAGAACTTCTTGCGGGTTAATCGACTTTATGTCACGTTTACAAAGAGGCGAGAGATCGCCAGGGCCAGACGCTGGCAAACCGACTTTTTATCCATTAGCGCTTGGAGCTCGCTCTCTAGACTTTGCTACCAACAACCGAGTTACGAAACTTTTTAACAGATTGTCAGTAAAGGGCTTCAAGGTGAATATTCTTGTAAAATTGCTACCACTACATTGAAAAAAAAAGAATTACAATATGGAGAAAAAAAAAAATTTCCGCTTGCACTAAAAATATGTGTACAAAACGGATGTTTTAGCTTGTAACCAAAAAGATATTTCATCATACGCCAAAAGGATGTCTCCACTATCACCAAAAGGATGTTTTACATTGCACCAACAGTTGCACCAGTTTCAGTTTGCACCAAAAGGATGTTTCAGTTTGCACCAAAAGGATGTTTCAGTTTGCACCAAAAGGATATTTCAGATTGCATCAAAAGGATGTTTAAGATTACACCAAAAGGATGTTTGACATTGCATCAAAAGGATGTTGAAGATTGCACCAAAAGGATGCTTGACATTGCATCAGAATGATGTTTAAGATTGCATCAAAAGGATGTTTGATATTACATCAAAATGATGTTAAAGATTGCACCAAAAGGATATTTCAGATTGCATCAAAAGGATGTTTCAGATTGCACCAAAAGGATGTTTAAGATTGCACCAAAATGATGTTTCATATTGCACCAAAAGGATGTTTCAGATTGCACCAAAATGATGTTTTAAATTACACCAAAGGATATTTCAGATTGCATCGAAAGGATGTTTAAGATTGCACCAAAAGGATATTTGACATTGCATCAAAATGATGTTAAAGATTGCACCAAAAGGATATTTCAGACTGCATCAAAAGGATGTTTAAGATTGCACCAAAATGATGTTAAAGATTGGACCAAAGGGATATTTCAGATTGCACCTAAAGGATGTTTCAGATTGTACCAAAAGGATGTTTCAGATTGCACCAAAAGGATGTTCCAGTTTGCACCAAAACGATCTTTCAAGTTTGCACCAAGAGGATGTTTAAGATTGCACCAAAACGATGTTTAAGATTGCACCAAAACGATGTTTAAGATTGCATTAAAAGGATGTTTCAGATTGCATCAAGAGGATGTTCCAGTTTGCATCAAAAGGATCTTTCAAGTTTCACCAAAAGAATGTTTCAAATTGCACCAAAAGGATGTTTCAGTTTGCACCAAAAGGATATTTCAGATTACATCAAAAGGATGTTTCAAATTACACAAAAAGAATGTTTCAGATTACATCAAAAATATATTTTTACCTGCACAAAAAGGATATTTTAAATTGCACCAAAATGATGTTATAGATTGAACCAAAAGGATATTTCAGATTGCACCAAAAGGATGTCTCAGATTGCACCAAAGAGGATGTTTTAGATTGCACCAAAAGGATGTTTCAGATTGCACCAAAAAGTTCTTCGACCATTCACCAAAATGACGTTTCCACTTCTACCAAACTGACATTTCCATTTCGTCAACCTTGAGAACGGTTTCTTTTGTCGCAAACCGAAATGGTAGCAAAATTGTAACTAGTACAAAGCAGATTACTTCTTGCCTCAGGAGAAATTCCATTCAACACAATCTTCCGTATAACATCCTCTTGTCCCAAAGTTAAATCCTCCAGAATCAAATGGAAATTTTTCCTAGTATATACAGATCGTGAATTCCTAAACAGTTCCATTAACCTCAATAAGATGTGTAAATGATGGCAAACTCTAAAATTACAATGTGATATAGCTGCAAAAGCTTCGTAAATCTGCGTCTGAAATCCGCGAGTTCAAGCACAGCCATATACGGTAATTATCGATGCTATCGGGTGGATATATATGTATATATCGATGGAAACGTGATTGGTGCGGTTCTATCCAGATTCTCCATATACTCGACAGGTGGAAGTACGTTTATATAGATGCAAAAGCTCTATGCGTAAGCGACGTTGTCGATGAAGGGAAACTGCTGCTGATGCTGGTGGTGCACTTCTGGTTATCCGATTCTATGGAAGGGGAGTTGCGCGTGATGTTCGTGTTTAATAAACGGGACTAATCTCCGCAGTCGATGCTTGCTCGCTTGCTCGAACGCAACATGGTCCCACTGGCAAGAGCCACTCGAAACCTGCCGACGACCAAGCTCGTTTATCGTTGCAAATGAATTCGAGAGGGCCGAATTAAACCTCAAGTATAAAGCTCGTCGACGGTTGCAGCGTGGGTGAAAATACGGCTACACCACCTAACAACCGCTCTCGTAATGAGCTTTCCCGGTTAACATGGACGCAGTTTCACCAAGTATTCCCGGACCACTCCATAGTTCGTACCAGAAATACCCATTGCGTATCTATTAACAACCCATAGGCAAGTAATTCGACTGACCAGCTTAGCCATTATGCTAGAATTAGGTCGCATCGTAAATGTAATATCATAGTTTTACGTATGTATTTGCTGTGAATGAATAAGTTAAGTTGAATTTCAAATACTAATTGGAATACGATGTTTTCAGCCTTACTGTATAGTTCACGATTTGGGCATTACTGTACATTGAAATTTCATCAAGTTTTCTGTTTAAACGCATCAGCATCGAATTATCAAATTTTCATGTGTTTTCACACATTTTGGGTTTTATCAGGTTTGGAAATATTCGCTAAAATGTGGCAAGATTTTGTGAAAGGAAAAACAATTTAGTTGAAAAAGGAAAAATACGGACCGCCCCGAGGCTTCCAATCCAGGATGTTTTATAGCATAGAATAGCATAGAATAGCATATAATAGCATAGAATTGCATAGAATAGCATAGAATAGCATAGAATAGCATAGAATAGCATAGAATAGCATAGAATAACATATAATAGCATAGAATTGCATAGAATAGCATAGAATAGCATAGAATAGCATAAAAAAGCATAGAATAGCATAGAATAGCATATAATAGCATAGAATAGCATAAAATAGCATAGAATAGCATAGAATAGCATAGAATAGCATACAATAGCATACAATAGCATACAATAGCATATAATAGCATATAATAGCATATAATAGCATAAAATAGCATAGAATAGCATAGAATAGCATATAATAGCATAGAATAGCATAGAATAGCATAGAATAGCATAGAATAGCATAGAATAGCATAGAATAGCGTAGAGAGGATAAAACAGCATAGAATAGCATAGATTAGCATAGAATAGCATAGAATAGCATAAAATAGCATAGAATTACATAGAATAGCATAGAGTAGAATAAAATAGCATAGTATAGCGTATAATAGCATAGAACAGCATAGAATAGCATAGGTTAGCATAGAATAGCATAGAGAGGATAAAATAGCATAAAATAGCATAGTATAGCACATAATACCATAGATTAACATATAGTAGGATAAAATAGCACAAAATAGCAAAGAATAGCATAGAATAGCATAGCATAGAATAGCATAGATTAGCATAGAATAGCACAAAATATAATATAATTAGCATATAATGGCATAGAACAACATAGAACATACGAAAACAAAATTTCATAAATCCACCAAAAATGTCGACCCCCAAATTTTGTAAAGTGTCATTGATTTGTGATTACTGATTACGGAAATCGCCGATTGCCAGCATCGGAATAATAATGTGTATGCTACGAAAAAAAAAGTACCTTCCACTCACAATTCTAACGCGGTAAAACAGAAAATAACATTTTTGTTCTTAGGTAATCGATAAGAAAGTGAAACTCGCATTTATACGCATATGGAGAAAGAAGAGAAAAAAAACGCGGTACCGGCTAAGAATGGATAGTTATGCTTAAAATATTCTGGCGTCGAGAGGGCAACATAACGTATAACGAAATGCTAACAGCCACAAGAACGTCAGGCCGTTGTAGTAAAAGAGTGCGTGCGGTACGACGCGAACACGTTTTAGCACATTGTCGCGACCGCACAATGGCAATTTGCGTGATGTATCTGGCCATTATCCGGGAGACGCGTTCAAATGTACCGGAATTAACTCGTCTACGTGTTGGCTTTCGAAAGCGACTTTCCTGCTTCCTCCTCATCCCCATCACGAGCTTACTTTTTGCATTCTCCTCTCTTATGCCTCGTGTGGCCCTTTTTGGCTCGCTCATTTTTTTTATATCTCGTTTCTCTTCTTCTTAAATGTCCGTGTGTTGGGTGAAAAACGGCAAACGCTGCGATATAATAACACTGCGGCACGCGGCCGCTGCTAAGGACCGAGAAAAACGTCGCTCGGGGTGAAGGGTGAAGGCGAGGGGACCGAGGGATAAGAGGCCATAAATTTATTTTCAACCGGCGACAAAATATCGCGAAATATATATAAGAATGGTTCCGGCGTTGGGCGAATTTCTGACGGACGACACCCGCAGGACCACTAAGTCATGAGCTTATGCTAACCCGCTAGGCCGACCCTTTCCCTTTTGCCCTGGTCCTCGTAGAACACCAGCGCGATGAAATAATATCGCTATGCCTGAAGATCCTTTTCTCTCTTTCTATCTTTCTCTTTTTTTTCCGTCCGCCCGATTGGACAGACGGGTTTCATGCACCGTGAAATTTTCCGCACACACAAACAAACCGATGTGTATATGTATATATATATGGTGTATATATACTTTGTAGTGCGATACTGTGCACGAAAAGACGGAAAAGGAATTATCTTTTTTGGATGGTGATTTCATTATAAGGAGAATTTTTAACAAGAGTTAGTAAAAATATCTTGAAAATTGTGATAATGGTCGTGTGTTTTTAATGTGACGTTTTTATTGATGTAATGATTGTGGGAAATTAAAAAATGATCTGGGAACTGGACAGTTCACAAATTTAATTCCAAATGGATGAAAAGCAAATCGTCTTTTTGATATTTTTGTCATGTCCATTTTGCAAAGTCTTTGGGATGAGGAAAATTCAAATCATGATCGTGTGTTTTTAATGTTACGTTTTTATTGATGTAATGATTGTGGGAAATTAAAAAATGATCTGGGAACTGGACAGTTCACAAACTTAATTCCGAATGGATGCAAAACAAATCGTCTTTTTGATATTTTTGTCATGTCCATTTTGCAAAGTCTTTGTGATGAGGAAAATTCAAATCATGATCGTGTGTTTTTAATGTGACGTTTTTATTGATGTAATGATTGTGGGAAATTAAAAAATGATCTGGTAACTGGATAGTTCACAAATTTAATTCCAAATGGATGAAAAGCAAATCGTCTTTTTGATATTTTTGTCATGTCCATTTTGCAAAGTCTTTGTGATGAGGAAAATTCTGAAAAAGGCCAAGGCTGATGGGATCATTTTCGGGATGTTTATGTTGTAGGGAATTTTAAAAAGTCTGAACTCTTTGGCTGATATAACTAAAAAAACCGAATTGTCTTTTCCATATTTTACTTGGTGTCAACTTTGCAAAATCTTCATGAAGAGGAAACTTTTGAACAATTTTTTTGTAAAAAAAGAACAGTTGTAATGATCTCATGTTCCTTGCGACCCTTTTTCAGATGTTGAGGTTGTGAAAAATTGAAAACGGTCAAAACCCTTTGGCTCATTTAATTCGGAAAAAATTGGAAACAAATTGTCTTTTCCATATTTACTTGCTATGTCAACCTTGCAAAATCTTCATGAAGAGGAAACATTTGAACAATGGTTAATAAAAAAAAATAACAGTTGCAATGATCGCATGTTCCTTGCGACCCTTTTTCAAATGTTGAGGTTGTGAAAAATTGAAAACGGTCAAAATCCTTTGGCTCATTTAATTCAGAAAAAATTGGAAACAAATTGTCTTTTCCATATTTACTTGCTATGTCAACTTTGCAAAACCTTCATGAAGTGGAAACTTTTAAACAATGCTTAATAAAAAAAAAAAGAACAGTTGCAATGATCACATTTTTCTTGCGACCCTTTTTCAGATGTTGAGGTTGTGAATAATTGAAAACGGTCAAAATCCTTTGGCTCATTTAATTCAGAAAAAATTGGAAACAAATTGTCTTTTCCATATTTACTTGCTATGTAATCTTTGCAAAATCTTCATGAAGAGGAAAGTTTTAAACAATGCTTAATAAAAAAAAGAACAGTTGCAATGATCGCATGTTCCTTGCGACCCTTTTTCAGATGTTGAGGTTGTGAAAAATTAAAAACGGTCAAAACCCTTTGGCTCATTTAACTCAGAAAAAATTGGAAACAAATTGTCTTTTCCATATTTACTTGCTATGTAAACTTTGCAAAATCTTCATGCAGAGGAAAGTTTTAAACACTGCTTAGTAAAAAAAAAAAGAACGGTTGCAATGATCGCATTTTCCTTGCGACCCTTTTTCAGATGTTGAGGCTGTGAAAAATTGAAAACGGTCAAAACCCTTTGGCTCATTTAACTCAGAAAAAATTGGAAACAAATTGTCTTTTCCATATTTACTTGCTATGTCAACCTTGCAAAATCTTCATGAAGAGGAAACATTTGAACAATGCTTAAAAAAAAAAAAAATAACAGTTGCAATGATCGCATGTTCCTTGCGACCCTTTTTCAGATGTTGAGGTTGTGAAAAATTGAAAACGGTCAAAACCCTTTGGCTCATTTAACTCAGAAAAAATTGGAAACAAATTGTCTTTTCCATATTTACTTGCTATGTCAACTTTGCAAAATCTTCATGAAGTGGAAACTTTTAAACAATGCTTAGTAAAAAAAAAGAACAGTTGTAATGATCTCATGTTCCTTGCGACCCTTTTTCAGATGTTGAGGTTGTGAAAAATTGAAAACGGTCAAAACCCTTTGGCTCATTTAATTCAGAAAAAATTGGAAACAAATTGTCTTTTCCGTATTATATTTTCTATGTCAACTTTGCAAAATCTTCATGAAGTGGAAACTTTTAAACAATGCTTAATAAAAAAAAAAGAACGGTTGTAATGATCTCATGTTCCTTGCGACCCTTTTTCAGATGTTGAGGTTGTGAAAAATTGAAAACGGTCAAAACCCTTTGGCTCATTTAACTCAGAAAAAATTGGAAACAAATTGTCTTTTCCATATTTACTTGCTATGTCAACTTTGCCAAATCTTCATGTAGTGGAAACATTTAAAATAAAAAAAAGAACAGTTGCAATGATCGCATGTTCCTTGCGACCCTTTTTCAGATGTTGAGGTTGTGAAAAATTGAAAACGGTCAAAACCCTTTGGCTCATTTAACTCAGAAAAAATTGGAAACAAATTGTCTTTTCCATATTTACTTGCTATGTAATCTTTGCAAAATCTTCATGAAGAGGAAAGTTTTAAACAATGCTTAATAAAAAAAAGAACAGTTACAATGATCGCATGTTCCTTGCGACCCTTTTTCAGATGTTGAGGTTGTGAAAAATTGAAAACGGTCAAAACCCTTTGGCTCATTTAACTCAGAAAAAATTGGAAACGAATTGTCTTTTCCATATTTACTTGCTATGTCAACCTTGCAAAATCTTCATGAAGAGGAAACATTTGAACAATGCTTAATAAAAAAAATAACAGTTGCAATGATCACATGTTCCTTTCGACCCTTTTTCAGATGTTGAGGTTGTGAAAAATTGAAAACGGTCAGAACCCTTTGGCTCATTTAACTAAGAAAAAAATGGGAAACAAATTGTCTTTTTCCTATTACAACTGTCATGTTCAGTTTACGATACATTCGTGATGAGAAGATTTAGGGAAAAGCGGAAGCATTGGTCGCCTGTCGCTTGCGACCCTTTTCCTGATGTTAAAGTTGTGCGAAATTAGAAAAGGTCTAAACCCTTTGGTTCATTTGGCTCGAAAGGGCAAGTTAACCGAAAGAATAGAAATAAAAAGGATGTATCCTTGTGCTGTGCTTCGGACCAGTAAAATCGGACAGGGAACGAGAGAAAGGTTTGGAAAGAGGCAAATATGAAGCTCGTAACTCTCAATTATTTAGGGCAAATTTGTTGAATCCGCAAAACCGTGAGCGGCCACAATTCCGTTGGGAAATGACCGGTCACCCACTTGACCGCTTTATCCTTTTGGTGGAAAAGAAGAAAATTGCAGTTTTTACAACATACCAGCCGTTTTCCTCTCGCGTCCAAATTTTTTTTGTCTCTCTTTCATGTTTCAGTGGACACAGTAGCTTTTTCTTTCAGGTAGTTAATGAGCTACTGACGGATTTTTAAATTTCCTATTGGAGATTCTCGGGTACAACACGAAAAATATTTATAAGGGTTGAAACGCACGACTGTTCGAAGGATCGGCCAGCCAGTTGAGTTTATTCCTTAAGGGAGTGAGTCAGGTAAAAAAAATTGATTTTGGAAATTCAATATCATCCAAATCCTATTGCATATAAAAATGCCCAACGCACTATATTGTTGGTACTCAACGAAAGGATTTTTTTACAGTCGTCTGACTTGCATATGCTTTTCAATATTATCTTAAGCAAAGTTCTTAGGTTTTCCATTCTGCGCATGATTCAGATCAAACTACTAGGCAGATTGGAATGGTTGATGTCTCATTTTCTTCTTCATGAAAAGATACACCGGCTGAATGAAGCAAACTATTTTTTTTCATTCTGAAAGCAAAGTTAATCACTGATTTAGAAAATAGCATAAAATTTATTTATTAATAATTATGTCACTTAAAAAATATTACCTTTTATTAACATTTGCTACATTTAGACGGTGTATCTTTTCATGAAGAAGAAAATGAGACGTCAACCATTCCAATCTGCCTAGTAGTTTGATCTGAATCATGCGCTGAATGGAAAACCTAAGAACTTTGCTTAAGATAATATTTAAAAGCATATGCAAGTCAGACGACAGTAAAAAATCCTTTCATCCAGTACCAACAATATAGTATATTGGGTATTTTTATATGCAATAGGATTTGGATGATATTGAATTTCCAAAATCAATTTTTTTGACCTGACTCCATCCCCTTAAGGATTATCCGCAAAACCAACAACCTCGTCAGATTTATTAAGGATGTTGATTGAGATAGAAGAAAAATTTTTTTTTTTCATTTTGATGTATTTTTGGCCCTGTCGATTAATAAATTTCAATTAATCCAAACATTGACAATTGAATTTCAACATTTTTATGTTGAAAATCGATAATGTTTCAAATGCTAAAATTAATTTTAAAGTGAGAAAAAAATGTGTGTATTTATTGCGCATTTATGTTTCGGTATTTCTGTATTTATTTCCACAATTGTGTAAAATAAGCATTTAGATGAATAAACGGTAACAAATACATTATATTGAATGCTACGTTCAAAACGTGATAAGTATTATGATCGCAATTCAAGAAGCTTAATTTGTACCGAAAATGAAGCTAATTAACTCGGAAATAAGCGTAAATTTAAACTAAACCTCAAAAGCTTGAAATATTAATAACAAAGCTGTAATAATTGAATAACAATAATATAACAAGGTATAATGGGTGTACATATCCATACTAATATTCCACTAGAATATAAACAAGCAAAATTCAAATATAATAATACACATAGTAGATCAAAAATAATTCAGCGCTCATTGGATCTGTGTCATGAATTTGCTCGGTACTCGAGCCATGCGTAGATGAAGAGGAGGAGGAGGAAGTGCGTGCAAATTGTTGATGATGATGCACTACCATTCGCGTAAATAGGTACCCGGGGCTTACGCACGGCGTGACCCCGAAAGCATTGCAGAGAATTCGGACTGGAATTTAATGAGCCGAGCAATATAACGTTCCACCCTCTATGGGGATATACACCACGTTATGGTCAGTTTTTATTTCAGCGATGCTAGAATATCTCCCAAATACCACGTTTTTGGTGGGTTTACCCTATTCCATGTAAATTCGTGCATATGAACCAGGATTTCACCCTCCATCGTTGTTTTCATCATCATTGGGATTTGTGAAATAAAAAGGAAATTAAAAACAAAATGAATTAACAAAAAGATTAATTATGTCCACTTTGGAAAATCTTTTTACCATGATTTAAAAAATAAAGTCACTTTTTCTGTTTCTGATTTCGGAAATCACAGATCCGACTTCCGGTTGGAAAATCCAAGCTAAATTTATTTCTTCAAGGTATCGAATTTTGGCCTTCACTACACCGAGAGAAAAGATTTCTTTGACGCCAAAGAATTCGGTGGATTGATTTTTTTTTTTCATTGATTTCAACGAAATATTTCTTTGATTTCAATGAAATAATGCATTTGAATTTCAAAGAGAACATTTCATTGTCTGTAAATAAAGATTTATTTAGTAAACATATAATAAAGAAACAGTTTTATTGTTTTAAAGAGACGTTTTCATTGATCTCTCTCTCGCACCTAACCTCACTTTTTTGTTTTTCGGTTCTCCCGAACGAACGGCTTCGAGTTTCGAGGAGCCAGAAGCTGAGCCTATTTCTGCCATACTTCCTTACATACTCACAAAATTTGAGCTTTATCTGCCGCGTACTTCAGGAAAAAATAGGTTTTGAAATTTTGAGGTGGTAAGAAGAAGGTTTCATTGAATCAGAGACGATATCTTTGAAATCAGTGAAAAAGGTTCATTGGTTTAAAGTAATGTTTCTTCGAAACAATGTCACTACTTTTCATGGAGTTGGAGATCATTCAAAGAAAAGATAGTATTGAAATTCAAGTATTTCATTTCATTGGCAAAGATTTCCGTGAATCAATGAAACTTTTTCTCTCGGTGTATCGTTCTCAAGTGGCATATTCTATCACAGAAAATACCGTTTACAAGCCTTTTTATCATGATTTAAAAAAAAGTCACTTTTTTCTGTTTCAGATTCCAGAATTCACAGATCCGACTTCCGGTCGGAAAATCTAACCTAAATTTTTTTCTTCGAGATATCGAATTTTGGGTTTCACTATCGTTCTCAAGTGGCATATTCTATCACAGAAAATACTGGTTGCAAGCCTTTTTACCATGATTTAAAAAAAAAGTCACTTTTTTCTGTTTCAGATTCCAGAATTTACGGATCCGACTTCCGGTCGGAAAAACCAACCTACATTTTTTTTCTTCAAGATTTCGAATTTTGGTATTTACTATCGTTCTCAAGTGGCATATTCTACCTCAAAAAATACCGATTACAAGCCTTTTTACCATAATTTCAAACAAGGATGCAAAGTATAACTTGGCACATTACTTCCTCATTATTTTTCTCTTTTTGCTTCCTCATAGAGGAAGCTTTGTTTTCATGAAAAATTTTTTTTTCGAGATTTTCATGTCAGTACACTCAGAATGGGCCAAGCCTCATCATTCATACAGATTTTTGTTAAAATCCACTTCATCGTTAAATTATTACGTGTTTTTTAATTTTTTGAAAAATGTCTGTTTACGCGATAACTCTTTCAATTTTCGAGATATTGATCTTAAAATTGGTATGAAAGTGAGCTTTCATACGCCGGTGATCGCTATTGAATTTGGTCAAGATCGGTTGAACCGTTAAAATTTTATGATGTTTTGAATTTTTTAAAAAATTTACATTATCGCTGTATTGTAACTTTTGCAAAACTTAAGATAGCGAGCTCAAATTTTGTATATAAATGAAACAATATTCAGCCATTATATATGTATAATTTAGTGACGAACGGTATGAAATTTTTGATTTTATGGAATGTTGAATTATTTTAAAAAATATACATTATCACATTCACTTTTGGAAACGCTCTAATAATCACGAAATAACGTAATAACGAAATAGAAAAAGCGTATCCACAACATGTATATTTATCTAATTAAAACAAGGATGCAAAGTAGAACCTTACACATTGCTTCCTCATTATTTGTCGCGTTTTACAAAGCTTCCTCTATGAGGAAGCCAAAAATTTAATAACATACTTCCTCATAGAGGTAACTTTGTAAAACGCGAAAAATAATGAGGAAGCAATGTGCAAGGTTCTACTTTGCATCCTTGTTATTTCCTGTCAGAAAAGATTGGAAGTTTTTATTCATAAACTCGTCCTCGAAATTTAATATACAATTGTGGTATAAAATTCATATACTTTTTCAGTAAAATTAAAGAAAATTATTAAAATTCAAGTACTTTTACTGTAAAATTAAAGAAAATTATTAAAATTCAAGTACTTTTACTGTAAAATTAAAGTAAATTATTGAATGTGCTGTACCATAAATTAATTTTACATTACACTTGTATATTAAATTTAATATACCAGTTTATGAATAAAAACTTCCAATAAAAGTACACTAAATTTCAAGTAATTTATTTTTACAATGTATCACGTCGATTAAACCTGATAAGGAGATATTTCAACAATGCTTCGTAGAAAATAACCATTGCAATGTACACGACGTTACGTTGACTTTTTATTTCAACAATACCAGAATCTCTCACAAATGCGCCACGTTATGGAGAGTTTTACCCTCCGCCATGTAAACTCGTACATATAAAACAGGACTTTACCCTCCATCCGTTGCTTTTCATCACCATCGGGAATCGTGGAAATAAATAGAATTAAAAACTGAAACAGCAACAAAAATGAATCACTTCTCCCTGAGGGTGGCCTTTCACCTCCGAGTCAGGATGTCTAGATATGTTTCGCGAAAACTGCGAACGAATGTTTACCCACTGTAGTATGTTTGAGGGGGAGGAAATCCAGAATCGAGAAAGGGTATGAGAAGGACAGAAAAAGAGAGAAGTACAGGGAACACCAATCACCGTGTGGCCTTCATCGTGGGGAATACTCCCGAGGGAAAAGTGACGGGGACTAGTCGTTGACAGGACGCGTTCGCTTACAACCCCCGAGGTCACTCTTTTTCTCTCTCTTTTCTCCTCTCTTCGCCTTTACCACCACGTTTTAATTAACCGGGAGCAACGCAGCACGTACAGCAATCCAGGCAGCATATTTTTCCCTCAAACTCTACGGAATTCGCAGGAGCATATGGGTCATTCCACGGGATTTCGCACAAAAAAAAACCCGACCGACTCCAATTTTCGCCTAATTTTTTTATATTGTTGACTATGTCAAACGGAGCATCTGTGAATTTTTTGAGAATTTTATTCTTATATTTCGATGAGCCATAAAATAAAAGGTGAAAAAAATGAAAAAAAATCTGACGTCAAGTGGAATAATGATATCGACAAAAATAACTAGGTCAAAATTTTCGTAATTCAACACAGTTTACGGTAAAAATAATCAAAATAAAAAATAAACATAACTTCTATTTTATTTATGTCTTTTACCAAGAAAAGGTACCATTTCGCTAATTTGGACCCCTCCGATTTCAATACAAAAAATCACGAATATACTACATGGAGTCCCAAACATTTTAAGCACAAGCCCAAGATGGAGAACGCATTTTACCCATTTTTAAAAAAATATTTCGGGTAATTGATTTTTTTAATTTTCTTCCAATCTTCTGCGTATTTTTTTATGTAATTGGTAATATTAAAAGGAGCTTATGTGATTTTTTTCATAATTTTATATGTAGATGTATTCAGTTTATATTTTTTTTAAAATGGGTAAAATGCGTTCTCCATCTTGGGCTTGTGCTTAAAATGTTTGGGACTCCATGTAGTATATTCGTGATTTTTTGTATTGAAATCGGAGGGGGCCAAATTAGCGAAATGGTACCTTTTCTTGGTAAAAGACATAAATAAAATAGAAGTTATGTTTATTTTTTATTTTGATTATTTTTACCGTAAACTGTGTTGAATTACGAAAATTTTGACCTAGTTATTTTTGTCGATATCATTATTCCACTTGACGTCAGATTTTTTTTCATTTTTTTCACCTTTTATTTTATGGCTCGTCGAAATATAAGAATAAAATTCTCAAAAAATTCACAGATGCTCCGTTTGACACAGTCAACAATATAAAAAAATTAGGCGAAAATTGGAGTCGGTCGGGTTTTTTTTTGTGCGAAATCCCGTGGAATGACCCATATATATACACGAGCCAACGTTACTTCTTTAGCCCGATATGGTCCCATCCACTTGCCTCCAGCCAGATCCAACAGCATTCGAATTAGTGTTCACCCGACTTTTAAACTTCATCTCACTGGCCACCGACATCGGTTTTTTTTTTTTTTGGTAAGTTGGAACGTTTATGTCTAAGATTTTGAAGGTTCACAGTTAACTAAACAAAGCTGCAGAAAGTGAAAAAAAAGATAATTATTAAATTAAAAAAAAAAACTTCAACACACTTAATTATTTTGTGTCAACAAAAAATCGGCCTTAATGTCCACATATAAAAACAATAAATAAATAAAATAGTTACAAACTTAAATATAATATTCTGATAATTTTTTACGATTTTTGAGAAAATAAAATATAAATGGTACGGTAGAACTTGGCCATTTTTGCGAATTTCGGCTTACAACTTTACTAACACATAGATTACATGGAAATGAACATTTTTACAGAAAAAAAAAATTCGATTTTTTTACATTTTTGTCAGGTCAAAAAAATTGATTTTGGAAATCCAATATCATCCAAATTCTATTGCATATAAAAATGGCCAACGCACTATATTGTTGGTGCTCGATGAAAGGATTTTTTTACTGTCGTCTGACTTGCATTATGCTTTTCGATATTATCTTAAGCAAAGTTCTTAGGTTTTCCATTCTGCGCATGATTCAGATCAAACTACTAGGCAGATTGGAATGGTTGACGTCTCATTTTCTTCTTCATGAAAAGATACAACGGCTAAATGGAGCAAACTATTTTTTTTTCATTCTGAAAGCAAAGTTAATCACGGATTTAGAAAATAGCATAAAATTTATTTATTAATAATTATGTCGGTTAAAAAATATTACATTTTATTAACATTTGCTCCATTTAGCCGGTGAACAATTGCTCGCATTTTGTCAAAACAGGTACTGGGAATTTTATAAAACATGTTTCTTTTTTTTTGGAAATTAAAATCGTGTATTTCAATTTGTTCAAACACAGAATTTAATCACCAAATTTATATCATACACTAAATTTTCTTAGAACAATTTATCACAAATCTGAAAGATCCACCTCAATATTCAAGCTTCCAAAATGCAAGTCTCCACTTTGGTGTTGCATTATCTACATCAAAAGCGACCTCGAACGTCTTTCCGTCAATTTCCGATTAGGTCGTCTCCCGACTTTGATAGGGGATCGTCACTGTA
Organism: Ephialtes manifestator; assembly: GCA_963970395.1. Lineage (NCBI taxonomy): Eukaryota > Metazoa > Arthropoda > Insecta > Hymenoptera > Ichneumonidae > Ephialtes > Ephialtes manifestator. The sequence continues at coordinate 24,157,014 of OZ019982.1, read as the reverse complement.
GTCGTGTGCCATATCTGCGCATCGATCGTTCGCTATAGGTGAGAGCGGGGAAAATAGCTACGGGGCACGATGGAACAGATGTAAAATATGAAACTTGAAAAAAAAAAACAAAATTCGTAAATTGACACGCAACATTCCGCAGTCTTATTAATTTGTACAAATATTTTTCAAATAAAAAAACGCCAAGTTTTTCACATTTTCACTGAACTCAATGCGCGCGATGAAGAAAAAATACTACTTTTACACACACAGCATGAGACTTATTAATTTACACAAATGTTCTGCACATCATAACGAACAATAGTAATAATGACAAAGCTCCGAATTATTGAGAAAAAAAAGTGAAACTCATCGCGAATGGTCAAAATCGCGAAAGGTCAAAATAGCGAATGGTCAAAATAGCGAATGGTCAAAATAGCGAATGGTCAAAATAGCGAATAGTCACAATAGCGAATGATCAAAATAGCGAATGGTCAAAATAGCGAATGGTCAAAATAGCGAATAGTCACAATAGCGAATGATCAAAATAGCGAATAGTCAAAATAGCGAATGGTCAAAATAGCGAACAATCAAAATAGCGAATGGTCAAAATAGCGAATGGTCAAAATAGCGAATGGTCAAAATAGCGAATAGTCAAAATAGCGCATGGTCAAAATAGTGAATAGTCAAAATAGCGAATGGTCAAAATAGCGAATGGTCAAAATAGCGAATGGTCACGATAGCGAATAGTCAAAATATCTAATGGTCAAAATAGCGAATGGTCAAAATAGCGAACAGTCAAAATAGCGAATGGTCAAAATAGCGAATGTTCAAAATAGCGAATAGTCAAAATAGCGAATGGTCAAAATAGCGAACAGTCAAAATAGCGAATGGTCAAAATAGCGAATAGTCAAAATAGCGAATAGTCACAATAGCGAATGATCAAAATAGCGAATGGTCAAAATAGCGAATGATCAAAATAGCGAATGGTCAAAATAGCGAATGATCAAAATAGCGAATGGTCAAAATAGCGAATGATCAAAATAGCGAATGGTCAAAATAGTGAATGATCAAAATAGCGAATGGTCAAAATAGCGAATGGTCAAAATCGCCAGTGGTCAAAATAGCGAATGGTCAAAATAGCGAATGGTCAAAATAGTGAATGGTCAAAATAGCGAATAGTCAAAATACCGAATGGTCAAAGGAGCGAATGCTCAAAATAGCAAATGGTCAAAATAGCGAATGGTCAAAATAGCGAATGTTCAAAATAGCGAATGGTCACAATCGCGAGTGGTCAACATAGCGAATGGTCAAAATAGCGAATGGTCAAAATAGCGAATGGTCAAAATAGCGAATGGTCAAAATAGCGAATGGTCAAAATAGAAAATGGTCAAAATAGCAAATGGCCAAAATAGCAAATGGTCAAAATAGCGAATGGTCAAAATAGCGAATGGTCAAAATAGCGAATGATCAAAATAGCGAATAGTCAAAACAGCGAATGATCAAAATAGCGAGTAGTCAAAATAGCGAATGGTCAAAATAGCAAACGATCAAAATGGCGAATTTGAATATAATGAACATTTGAATGTAGAACAGTCATTATTATGGAATTCGCTATTTTAGTCATTCGCTATTTTGAACCCCACCCGGCTCGATGGATTTGCACTGCACAAATCTCCGAGATACGCGTTTGCCTAACTCCCTCCCTCAGCCGGATCAGCGAACTCATAACTGGAGAATCAATCTTGCCATTTACCAAATTAAACCGGAAAATTTTGTCCCTGTTCCATCGTGCCCCGTAGCTATTATGCCCCGCGTTGCAATTTTGCCTCACTCTCCCCTACGTCATGCAGAAGACATCGATATAGAAGTAGAATGAGACCATAGTGTGTCTAACACTTTGTGCATGCTGCTGACTTTTCATCGTCCCCGTCGTCGTCGTCGTCGTCGTCGTCGTGGTGGCTGCGCCACACCTTTGCACCCCCTGTGGCCTCGCCACTATAATACCAATATGAGGCCGTTAAACGAAAATGAAGCGTAATGGCGTAATGGGATGAGAAGGACAGAAAGGACGAGCCAGAAACATGAGAACGACAAAGACAACGACAACAATGACGACGACACTGGATGAGGGATGAAGGGATGAGAAGGGTGCAGATAAGTACAGTGTGGAAAGCTATATAGAAAAGGGGTTGGTCGCGTTCTATCGGCTCGTATACGTAAAATAACGACCAAGGAACTTCAGCCACGACACTCCGTGGCCACACTTCTGTAAATGAAGTGACACACGCGATAGGCAAAGCCAAAGCCAACGAATAAGCCTCGACACGGTTTGCCCAACGCTCGGCCAAGTTGTGTTCAACCATCCCTGTCGACTGACTTTGGTATACGCCCCGCGATTTGCCTTTCAACCCCTCCCGACAAAATTCAAGACTCGAGTTTCCACCTGGTCTGATGGCTTCCTGGCACGGGACATTGTTTCCGAGTAAACGTTCTAAGGGGGTAGGTTTTTTTTATCATGGCTCTCTCACTCTGTCACACTATTAGCACTTCAGCCTCTGCAGTGGCTTTGACTATATATGGTTTTGGTGTTCTCTGTATGTTTTAGTCGAGACTGCAATCGGTCATTACCAACTGCAGGAATGAATCACGTGAAAGTCTTATAGTTTCACTCGTTTCCAAGTTGCTTTTCGAGAAGTCGTTTAAACATGTATATACCTTTGACGAAAGACTCGAAGTTTGACGACGATCGTGTTATCGCTTACTGACTTTCACGCCATTACACTCTCGCATTCGATAAATCGCAAAATGGGTTTAGACACTTCTGGGACAGGAGGATTTTTTTGAATTGGTTTTTTCTTTTAGATGCGTTAGACAAAGGAGAACATATTAGCCATTTCTGAATAGGCCACATGGAAAAACATCATTTGGTGACGACATGCATTTTTATTGGCATAGCAGAAAATTACACGGGGCAACAAATTTATTTCTGGATCGTTTGGGCCAACAAATTTCTTGCTAGATTAGCAAATACCGCAAGATGTCACTAATTATAACTGAATTGGTTTACAAATTTTGGAGAATGAATGTAATTATGCATTTCAAGATTTTCCAGCTATCGCTAAATAATTTTTGTTATTTTGATTTAGGTGAAAGAAATTTTTATTAATTTTGAACAAAGGGCTCTTAATATCGCCATTTCTCTTTGGGAATAGGCAAGTGGCACGAAACATTGGTCTTGGATTTATTTGCTTGATTGCATAAGAGCCTTCGTGACACGTAACTGCGACCATAGACGCGACGTTACATCGAGTCTCAGGTTGGCCATTATAAACGAGTTGGCGAAAGGACCCTTAATAAATCGAAAGAGGTCTCCAGAGCGGAAACCGGCCTCCTGCGAACTGTTATATGGATCGCGCTTAACCCAATGATGGGCGTTTCACGTGCCAGGAGCTCGTGATCCTGCGAAGGAGTGTTCGACGTCAAGGAAACGCTAATGTTGTCCACGCGACGTCGAACTAAAAAAGTATCACTTCTCATCAATCGATCGATATATTAAAGGAGTGTAGAGTCGTTAATACAAAACTATTACAATATGACAATCGATGCGTCAAGCCCATTGAATAGTCGACGAATATGGCCAACAGATTCAATAATTACAGTACCATATCTGCTCAAACATACAAAACTTTTTTTAAATAATGTGCTTTTTACAGAGTCTCCAACGCCCCAATAATTTGTCTGCATCTAATCACTTTTTTCGCAATAGAAAAAAAACAGTGCTGGAGTCTAGTCTTGAAAAATATCCCGAAACGTGTTTTTACAATCTAGAAAAAGAATGGAATGGATCCAATCATGTGGAAATTCTTGTTCGAGACGTCTTATAGAGACTCTTTTCGAGACTATCTTATAGAGGCTCTTTTCAAGATTGTCTCATAGAGAATCTTTTTGAGACTGTCTAACAAAAATCCTTTTCGAGACAGTGTTACAGAAACTCATTTTGAGACTGTTTAACAGATACGAATTTTGAGGATGTCTTAGAGAGATCCTTCTCAAAACTGTGTGACAGTGATTCTATTTAAGCCTGTCTTATAGAGACTCTTTTCGAAACTGTCGTCCAGACTCTTTTCGAGACTGATAGATTCTGTTCGAGACTGTCTTACAGACCCTTTTCGAGCCTGCCGTACAGACTCTTTTCGAGACTGATGTACAGACTCGTTTCGAGACTGTTTTACAGACTCGTTTCGAGACTGTTTTACAGAGACTCGTTTCGAGACTATTTTACAGATACTCTCTTCGAGATTGTCTTACAGAAAATCTTTCAGAGATTGTCTTATAGAGAATCTTTTTGAGACTATCTAACAAAAACCCTTTTCGAGACAGTGTTATAGAAAAAAATTTCGAGACTGTCTAACAGAAACTCTTTTTGAGACTGCCCGATAGAGACCCTTCTCAAAACTGTGTGACAGAGATTCTATTTAAGCCTGTCTTATAGAGACTCTATTCGAAACTGTCTTCCAGACTCTTTTCGAGACTGATAGATTCTCTTTGAGACTGTCGTACAGACTCTTTTCGAGACTGTCTTACAGATTCTTTTCGTGCCTGACGTAGAGACTCTTTTCGGGACTGTCGTACAGACTCGTTTCGAGACTGTTTTACAGACTCGTTTCGAGACTGTCTTACAGAGACTCGTTTCGAGACTGTTTTACAGAGACTCGTTTCGAGATTGTCTTACAGGAAATCTTTCAGAGATTGTCTTATAGAGAATCTTTTTGAGACTGTCTAACAAAAATCCTTTTCAAGATAGTGTTACAGAAAAAAAATTCGAGACTGTCTAACAGAAACAATTTTTGAGACTGCCCGATAGAGACCCTTCTCAAAACTGTGTGACAGAGATTCTATTTAAGCCTGTCTTATAGAGACTCTATGCGAAACTGTCTTCCAGACTCTTTTCGAGACTGATAGATTCTCTTTGAGACTATCGTACAGACTCTTTTCGAGACTGTCTTACAGATTCTTTTCGAACCTGTCTACAGACTCTTTTCGAGACTGTCTTACAGACTCTTTTCGAGACTGTCTTACAGACTCTTTTCGAGACTGTCGTACAAACTCTTTTCGAGACAGTTTTACAGACTCGTTTCGATACTATTTTACAGATACTCTTTTCGAGTTGGTCTCATAGACTCTTTTCGAGACTCTCTTACAGATCCTTCTTGAACTGTCTTTCAGACTCTTTTCGAGAGTGCGTTCGAGACTTTTTTTCAAACTGTTTTACAGAAACTTTATTCGAGATTGTCTCTTAAAGACTCATTTCATGTCTATCTTATAAAGAATCATCTAGAGCCTGTCTTATAGAATATAACCTAAACGTCGATAGGATCGTTGGGCAGACAGTCGCGCGATATCGAATACAACCTTTACCCAGTTTCGTTAACTGTATATTTTCTTTAAAAAAAACGTTACATCTCAGCCTCATATATTCACCATATATTCATCCAAAAACCAGAGCTATTCCTTGTCTCGACCCTTTCGGTTGTTAAATGAAAATGATGTAAAACGAAAATCAGCGATGACTCGAAGATGCACCGGTGTAACCTAAACATCGCTAGGGGGCGTTGGCGGGCAGTCGCGCGATATCTCGACGTACGTCGGTGCTACAGTCTCGAAGAGTGAGTTACGAAGGCCGAGAAGCCGTGGGGCAAATCCGCACGCCCGTGAGTCAATGTGTTTACACGTCTCGTTGCTTCTACATATACAAGAACTCGAGCCAGATCTTGCCAACACACATGCAAACGCGTGTGAACGCCAGAAGAACGTAACCAAAGGAGAATGAGGAGGGAGGGCAACAAGAATAGAGAACCACCCCCTCCGTTATTTCTTTTTGAGACTTTCTCTCTTTCTCTCTCTCTCTCTCCGGACGTCCACGCGGCGAAACTCCGCAGCCAGGATCACGCGCTATATTGCTGACGAGGAACAGAGAAAGAAAGTGAGAAAAAAGTGACTTCAGACTGGAGATGGAACGAGGGGAGACGGAAGAAAAAGGATGAGAAGGAAAAGATAGAACGAGAGCTCGCTCGATGCATGATATATCGGCTCGTAAAAAAATCCGCGGGAATAAAATATCTCCGTAGGATCTTGGGTCGGAGGTCGTGGTCGCCGAAAGGGCCCCCGCAGCCCGTAGAATAAGAACCGAAGGATAAGGAAAGACTTATTCGCGTATACGTATACACTTTGGCCGTTTATATTGGCAGTCGTTGGTGAAATATATATATACATGTGTAAGACGAGGACACACATTCATATCCTCGGGCTGCCATGCGTGTTCCGAAAGGTGCGAACATTGTTAACGAGTTTCCTGCGTATTTTATACCATCTACAGTCTCGTTGTTTGAAACTGTTCCAGTTGCTGAGGAGTTTGTCCAGAGCAGGAATGTTCAAAATACTTCTTGTATAAGACAACTATGATTGACTATTATGCAAAACGGAAAATTTTCACGGTCATCCAATAAGTATGAATAATTTGGATGATTTGTTCTTTTGCAATAAATTGTGATGTTTCATTTAGGCTTAATAATCCTTAAGGGGTAACATAACTCTAGTGGCAGATAAAAGGCCTAACCATTGCCTTTTCCTGCCCATCCCTGGTTCATAGAACTTACAAGATATTCTGTCGTTAGGCAGGAAGAAACGTGAAGCTGCAAAGTCGAGTTTGAGAACCACTGGTAAGGTCACTGGTATTATTTCTTTGTCGTGCCTGTCTCTCGTTACCCGAGTTGCCATAATTTCTGAAGCAAACATCAGCGATTTGTTGCAGGAAGAGGTTTCTTTCTTTGCGGCAACGATATCGCGGAGGAAAGATTGGATTTTCGTGTTTTAATGGCTAAACGTGGTTGTCCAGTTTGCAGTGTGCATATATGCAATTTGGAACTGTGTCTGTTTGATTGAGAATCAATGACATCACATATACACTCAGGAATTGGATTGGCTAGAACTACCAAACACTTGGTTGAAAATGTTGCCAAGAAAACTTAGCAAACACAAACAAGTTAATGATCAACATAACCTAAGATTTGGTAAGACAATAAAGTATTTAGTATGCCCAAACAATAACTTGGTTGCGCCTACAAAATTTTTGTTGATTGGAAATTTTTAATCAACATCTTAGTAAGGACAACCAAGTCTTTTTCTCAGTGTATGACACTTGGGGAACATCATGAACGTCGTGGTAATTCATTGTGATGTAGAAATGTGACATTCTTGTTGCTGGAAATATGACAAAGCAGAATTAAACAAGGCAAAGAGAAAGTTGGGAAGTTGAAGGAAAACGAAACGTACTGCCGCTTTATCTTTGCCATCCTTTCCACAATCTCTATATCGTAGTATGTCTATTTATTCAACATGGGTGTTTTTGGATATTCGAAGCACGTAGAATTGGAGGCTCAGAAGCAGCGAAGAGTTCAAACTGTACTTCGTGTAGTGCGAAGGAGGTGGATTCTTTCGTTGGGAGATAAAGAGCCGCAGAGGGCGCAGTTTGGTCTGGAATTGGAAAACCCTTGGCTGGAGTCATTGGAGGAATTAAAAAGGGTTTTTCACTTGGTACAAAGTCCCTAGCTGGCCATGAACCAGGGTTATATTTTATGTGGTGGTATGTTACAACATCAAGATGGTTCGTTGAACTACATTAGTGAAGATTTTTAGTGAAGATTTTTTTTAGTTTCCACATTTATTTCCAACGTTAGTTTCCAAATTATACTGAATGACATTTCTCACTTTGTTAGGTGTTCAATTCGATTTTAGCTATATCAGCCTCTAATCACAACGCTGAATTCATGTCAGTTCTTAAATGGCCGACGAATTCTACAAACCGCAGCAAAAAAGTGGTTTGAACATGGAAACCAGACATGTAAAAGCAAAACTCATAGCAGGTTCTCTTCCGAATCTGTCCAACTGTGATGTGCAAGTGCTTTAGCAATAGCGGGGAATGGAACGTCCTTCATCTCCTGCTCCAGTGAAAAAGGAAAAGCAGGAGACTGAGTTTTCTTGGATATAGCGCACCAAAAGGATGGAAGTAGGATGACACTTCAAGATTACACTTTCAATTGCGTCATTGAATATTTTCTCAGTTATCAAAGATTTACGAATCTGGAGAACGAGAAACTTATACTGAATCATATTTGTCGCTGTTAAAAATGTTCAATTCGATTTTAGCTACATCAATCTCTAATTACAACTCTGAATTCATGTCAGTTCCCAAATGGCCAAGATATTCTATGAACCCCAGCAAAAAAAGTGGTTTCAACATGGAAACCAGACATGTAAAAGCAAAACTCATAGCAGGTTCTCTTCCGAATCTGTCCAACTGTGATGTGCAAGTGCTTTAGCAATAGCGGGGAATGGAACGTCCTTCATCTGCTGCTCCAGTGAAAAAGGAAAAGCTGGAGACTGAGCTTCTAGCGTAAACCCGGAGGTGGAGATGGCGTAGCAGAAGGATGGAAGTAGGATGACACTTCAAGATTGCACTTTCAATTGTATCGTTGAACATTTCCTCAGTTATCAAAGATTTACGAATCTGGAGAACGAGAAACTTATGCTGAATCATATTTGTCGCTGTTAAAAATGTTCAATTCGATTTTAGCTACATCAATCTCTAATTACAACTCTGAATTCATGTCAGTTCCTAAATGGCCGACGAATTCTACAAACCACAGCAAAAAAACAGTTCCATCATGGAAATCAGACATGTAAAAACAAAGCTCATAGCAGGTTCTCTTCCGAATCTGTCCAACTGTGATGGGCAAGTGCTTTAGCAATAGTGGGGAATGGAACGTCCTTCATCTCCTGCTCCAGTGAAAAAGGAAAAGCTTCTAGCGTAATCCGGAGGTGGATATAGCGCATCAGAAGAATGGAAGTAGAATGACACTTCAAGATTGCACTTTCAATTCTATCATTGAACATTTTCTCAGTTATCAAAGATTTACGAATCTGGAGAAGGAGAAAATTATACTGAATCATATTTGTCGCTGTTAAAAATGTTCAATTCGATTTTAGCTACATCAATCTCTAATTACAACGCTGAATTCATGTCAGTTCCCAAATGGCCAAGATATTCTATGAACCCCAGCAAAAAAAAGTGGTTTCAACATGGAAACCAGACATGTAAAAGCAAAACTCATAGCAAGTTCTCTTCCGAATCTGTCCAACTGTGATGTGCAAGTGCTTTAGCAATAGCGGGGAATGGAACGTCCTTCATCTGCTGCTCCAGTCAAAAAGGAAAAGCAGGAGACTGAGCTTCTAGCGTAAACCCGGAGGTGGAGATGGCGTTGCAGAAGGATGGAAGTAGGATGACACTTCAAGATTGCACTTTCAATTGTATCATTGAACATTTTCTCAGTTACCAAAGATTTACGAATCTGGAGAACGAGAAAATTATTCTGAATCATATTTGTCGCTGTTAAAAATGTTCAATTCGATTTTAGCTACATCAATCTCCAATTACAACTCTGAATTATCATGTCAGTTCCCAAATGGCCAAGATATTCTATGAACCCCAGCAAAAAAAGTGGTTTCAACATGGAAACCAGACATGTAAAAGCAAAACTCATAGCAGGTTCCTTCCGAATCTGTCCAACTGTGATGTGCAAGTGCTTTAGCAATAGCGGGGAATGGAACGTCCTTCATCTGCTGCTCCAGTGAAAAAGGAAAAGCAGGAGACTGAGCTTCTAGCGTAAACCCGGAGGTGGAGATGGCGTAGCAGAAGGATGGAAGTAGGATGACGACCAAACTGTGCGGAGGATGAAGAGGAATAGGCGGTTTGCTGCTGCTGCTGCTGCTGCTGGTAGCGGACCAGGATGAGAGGGTGCGCGAGAATGAGGAGGAAGCTGGTGCTGGTGCTCATGGTTCTACTGGTGCTCGTGCTGCTGCTACTACTGCTGCTGCTGCCTCCTGCACACTCTAGCCCCGGGGGCAGCGTATTGATCCAGAGGCGGCGGCGGTCATCCGGCCGCTAATTAAATGCCAATCGCCGACCCTCCTCCACCTCCTCATACTCGTACTCCTCTTCCTCCACGTCGTGCTTCTACCTCTACAGCTTCTCCACCTCCTCGTCGTTACTCTCCCTTCTCTATATCTACCTATCTGCTCTTCCTCTCCCATTCAATCCTCTCAACCCTCCCCGCGCTTCGTACACTCAATTCAACCCTCTGCTCTGATACTTGCCGCCAACCGTCGTCTACTCTCGCTCAGTCGAGTGAGACACAAATAGAGACCGATTGCGATAGATAGTGGATTTATTATACTCGAGAAGTCAAAAAGTACAATTAAAAGACAATGATACTATATTACTGTCACAAACAAGATTCTTCAGTGAAACAATGCTTTAAGGAAAACCTGCGATAATTAGTACAGAATAAACGCCTTCAGTGTACAGCTTTTTTTTTCGCAGTGTTTTAATAATCTGATTGATTACTGTTTTTAGCGTGATTTCACGTGATCGAGACATTTTTTTGGGGTTCGATAGCGATGCCGTTGATTTTTGTAGGAAAATTAGTGGTGGTTTATAAATTAGCTATTTCAATGTGTACCAAAATTTGGATATTTTGCACGGAGAGAAATTTCTGTGTTGTGACAACATAAAACGAGGACAACAAAAATCGTTACGTTAGGCTGGCAAATCTTTTGTTCGGCTGACAAATCACTTTTGCTATACTGAAAAATCTTTTGTTCGGCTGAAAAATCTTTTTGCTGGGCTGACCAATTTTTTTGTTAGCCTAACAAAACGATTTTTGTTGTCGCCGTTTTATGTTGTCACGATACAGAAATTTCTCTCCATGTGTAGCAAAGAATTATTATGGAAAATACTCGCACACATTTACATACACACACTCCTCAAACACTTTCACAGACACTCCGGTAAAAGAAATTGAATATCTATGAATGTCAACGAGTATCTATGAATGTGAATGTGAGTGTGAGTGAGTGTGAGTGAGAGTGAGTGAGTGTGAGTGAGTGTGAGTGAGTGTGAGTGAGTGTGAGTGAGTGTGAGTGAGTGTGAGTGTGAGTGTGAGTGTGAGGGTGAGTGTGAGTGTGAGTGTGAGTGTGAGTGTGAGTGTGAGTGTGAGTGTGAGTGTGAGTGTGAGTGTGAGTGTGAGTGTGAGTGTGAGTGTGAGTGTGAGTGTGAGTGTGAGTGAGTGTGAGTGAGAGTGAGAGTGAGTGTGAGTGAGTGAGTGAGTGTGAGTGAGTGTGAGTGAGTGTGAATGAGTGTGTGTGAGTGTGAGTGAGTGTGAGTGAGTGTGAGTGAGTGTGAGAGTGAGTGAGTGTGAGTGAGTGTGAGTGAGTGAGTGTGAGTGAGTGAGTGTGAGTGAGTGTGAGTGAGTGAGTGAGTGTGAGTGAGTGTGAGTGAGTATGAGTGAGTGTGAGTGAGTGTGAGTGAGTGTGAGTGAGTGTGAGTGAGTGTGTGAGTGTGTGAGTGTGAGTGTGAGTGTGAGTGTGAGTGTGAGTGTGAGTGTGAGTGTGAGTGAGTGTGAGTGTGAGTGTGAGTGTGAGTGTGAGTGTGAGTGAGTGTGAGTGAGTGTGAGTGAGTGTGAGTGAGTGTGAGTGAGTGTGAGTGAGTGTGAGTGAGTGTGAGTGAGTGTGAGTGAGTGAGTGTGAGTGAGTGTGAGTGAGTGTGAGTGAGTGAGTGTGAGTGAGTGAGTGTGAGTGAGTGTGAGTGAGTGAGTAGTGTGCATGAGTGTGAGTGAGTGTTTGAGGAATGTGTGTATGTGATTGTGAGTGTCTGTGTTGGACTGTTAATAACTTATCTCAGGATCGTGATCCATATCTATTAGTGCCTGTGAATTTCGGCGAATATTCGGGCTGCTTATGCGGGTTGTTAGAATAATCAGGGCTTGAAGGACCAACTGGAAAACAACGAATAATCCATCTCAACTCGACAGATTTTATTGATTTTCAACAACATTTTAAAGTTATCCCAATACCCTCTATATTTTATTTTTCATTCTTGAAGAAACGTTCATCGACGATTGAAAATTTCGAAACATCTAAATTGAACGACATCCAATTAAAAATTTAGCTATTGCGACCACACGAGATACTTTAACCTAGTAGTTGTTAGAATCAAGGGAAACATTGAGAAACGATGGAATAAATAGAGGATTAGAAAGGGTGATGTATGATTCACGTGTATAAATAGGTACGCATAAGCTATGGTATTATATGAATGTGATCATGGGGAGTTATGTGGATTTTATGGATCAACCCTGTTTTCGACTTGATGAAGAGTCCAGTATTCTGGACTGTAGCGAGATCAGAGTGAATAGGAAGGAGGAAAAGCTGTCGAAAATTGATCGGTCCTCGGCGTGGTAAACCCCTTAAACGCTGGACGAAAGGACGAAGAAAGGCCGGTTGATTGACTTCCCATGGGAGTTCACTTTTCGAGGAACCTATCGTACACGCGCGATCAACGCACCAGCTGATCCCTCACGGCTATCTAGAGTCTGTTTTCCCTCTTTTTTTTCTCCAAACCCACGAGATCCACCGAACTCTATCGAACGTGACTGGTTTACCTCGACAGTCTACCTACCACTTTTCGTACACTCTACTTCAACCGCAAAAGAAACGACCCGAATTTCTTATCTATCAAGTTTCGAAGCTTTGGAGATCCCCAATGAAATGACCTTAAGGGTTGAAGGAAATGGCGAGCCCTAGACCCCATACTGGAAATCTCTTAACCAACATGAAAATAACAAAGCAATTAGTTGACGCATAATATTAAAAAAAAATATTCTGTCAAAAAATTAAATAACACAAATTTTTAGCCTATGGATGTTTGTCTTAATTTTACCAATAAAATTGTTAATTTTTGGTCCTACAAAAAAAGAGTGCAGAAATATATTTGTTAATAATATTGCGTTATTAAAAAAAAAACTTTAATATTAAAAATTTCGCTTGTAAAGTCGAAATTAATTATACAAACGTTTTTTGTAAACCGGAAGTGTCCAAAATAAATTTTGTAAAATTATCTAAAAGTTTCTGTGGATTTTTGTAAACCAAAACTCGTTGTCAAAGGACGAAAAATTTTTATTTAGTTTTTATTTTAGCATAATGTAAAAAAAAATATTTTTTGTACAAGAAATATTCTGTAAAAAAAATTAAATAACACAAAGTTTTAGCCTATGGATGTTTGTCTTAATTTTACCAAAAAAATTGTTGTCAATTTCTGGTCCTACAAAAAACGAATGCAGAAATATATTTAGTAATAATATTGTATTATTAAAAAAAACTGTAATATTAAAAATTTCGCTTGCAAAGTCGAAATTAATTTTACAAACGTTTTTTGTAAACCGGAAGTGTCCAAAATAAATTTTGTAAAATTATCTAAAAGTTTCTGTGGATTTTTGTAAACCAAAACTCGTTGTCAAAGGACGAAAAATTTTTATTTAGTTTTTATTTTAGCATAATGTAACAAAATTATTTTTTGTACAAGAAATATTCTCCAAAAAAATTAAATAACCCAAAATTTTAGCCTATGGATGCTTTGTCTTAATTTTACCAAAAACCTGGTGTCAATTTCTGGTCCCACACAAAACGAATGCAGAAATATATTTAGTAATAATATTGTATTATTAAAAAAAACTGTAATATTAAAAATTTCGCTTGTAAAGTTGAAATTAATTATACAAACGTTTTTTGTAAACCGAAAGTGTCCAAAATAAATTTTGTAAAATTATCTAAAAGTTTCTGTGGATTTTTGTAAATCTCGTTGTCAAAGGACGAAAAATTTTTATTTTGTTTTTATTTTAGATTTTTTCTCAACCGGGCTAAATTTAATTATTTAATTAAGCGAGGGTAATTTTTAGATTCTCTTGAAGCTAAATTTGGCCAATGTCCACTCGACTTGCGATTCTGAGAACGATTTCTGTATCGTAAGCACTCGTTATTAATCACGACTAGAAGGCTGCCATCTACCAGAACGGGGCACACGGCTGAGCTGGCTCGTTAGCGTGAGCAAAGGGGTGGACGCACCCAAACGGGGTGCCTTTTGGCCTTTTCTTTTCCGCTTCTTCTTCAGGGGGGAGAGGTGGAGCGTTTCTCAATTATTTCTGCGCCAATTAGCCGCTGTGGGTGGATGTGAAAGACCGTAGTTTGAAGGCCGAACTTCAATGGGGAGGTTCAAAGTAAAAAAATAAATAAAAATATACATAAATATATATACTCGGGGATTTGTGAAAATAAAAATAAAAATAAAAAAATATATACATATATATACTCCATATTGATCGGTATTTATATAAATATATATATATATATATATATATATATAAATTTGGTATACATATATATATATATATATATACTCGGGGATTTGTGAAAATAAAAATAAAAATAATAAAAATAAAAAAATATATACATATATACTCCATATTGATCGGTATTTATATAAATATATATTTATCAAATTAGTATACATATATATACATATATATACGGGGATTTGTGCACTCACTAAACATCATTCAAATCTTCCAATTTTTTTTTTTTTTTTTACGTTTTCAACAAATTTCGGTCTGTTGAAAATCGGAAAAGTGAATAAGTAATTCGTCACAAATGAGGATGACACTCTTGTTGCGCAGAATTTTCATTCGAAAAGAATCACGTTGAGGACTCAAAATAATTCGGGTCCGGGTGTTTTTAAATTCTTTTTTGAAAATCGCGTGATTTAATTATTATTAATTTAAAACAAAAATTATTTTTTGTTTTTCAAGTGATAGTTGCAGTATGCATTGAAATGTGGAAAAAAAATTATTCTCCGATTTACCGAGAATAAAAGATGCTATAAAACTAATATATACTAACGCCTTATTTTCATAGAAAGCGTCGAAAAAAAAAGGTCGCGACCATTTTTTTTTTTTGTTTTAGGAGAAAAAAAATTTCAGATTTGTTTCAATTTTTTTTGTTATTCCGTTTTTTTTATCACTTTTAACATTGATAAATTCCAACGGCAAGGTATTTAAAAAAATGTATTTCTCGTCGTTTTTTACTTACAGGCCACCAAAATAGGAATTTCCAATTTAAAAAAATGAAGTGTGAAACGTTTATTAAGTTGGCTTGAAATACCCCATACATATATATATTTGCACTTAAGAAAAAAAAAGAAAAAAAAGGAGTTGAAAACGAAAAATAATATAATATATTTTAACAAATAAAAAAATATATATTTAATTTTTTAGAGTTTAAGCATATACATTTAATTGAAAAAAAAAAAATTCCTCACCCTAACCTCAATATTAAATATATTAATACATTTTGAATGGATATACGAAAAATAATATAATATATTTTATCAAATAAAAAATATATATTTAATTTTTTAAATCAATGGTTGACGCCCAGAAAAAACCATATTTGAGTTTAAACAAATACATTTAATTGGAAAAAAAAATCGTCACCCTAACCTCAATATTAAATATATTAATACATTTTGAATGGATATATGAAAAATAATATAATATATTTTATCAAATAAAAATATATATATTTAATTTTTTAAATCAATGATTGACGCCCAGTAAAAACCACATTTGTGTTTAAGCAAATAAATTCAATTGGAAAAAAAAATTTCGTCACCCTAACCTCAATATTAAATATATTAATACGTTTTGAATGAATATATGAAAAATAATATAATATATTTTATCAAATAAAAAATATATATTTAATTTTTTAAATCAATGGTTGACGCCAAGAAAAACCACATTTGAGTTTAAGCAAATAAATTCAATTGGAAAAAAAAATTTCGTCACCCTAACCTCAATATTAAATATATTAATACATTTTGAATGGATATATGAAAAATAATATAATATATTTTATCAAATAAAAAATATATATTTAATTTTTTAAATCAATGATTGACGCCAAGAAAAACCACATTTGAGTTTAAGCAAATAAATTCAATTGGAAAAAAAAATTTCGTCACCCTAACCTCAATATTAAATATATTAATACATTTTGAATGGAGATATGAAAAATAATATAATATATTTTATCAAATAAAAAATATATATTTAATTTTTTAAATCAATGGTTGACGCCAAGAAAAACCACATTTGAGTTTAAGCAAATAAATTCAATTGGAAAAAAAAATTTCGTCACCCTAACCTCAATATTAAATATATTAATACATTTTGAATGGATATATGAAAAATAATATAATATATTTTATCAAATAAAGAATATATATTTAATTTTTTAAATCAATGATTGACGCCAAGAAAAACCACATTTGAGTTTAAGCAAATACATTAAATTGAAAAAAAAAAAATTTCGTCACCCTAACCTCAATATTAAATATATTAATACATTTTGAATGGATATATGAAAAATAATATAATATATTTTATCAATTAAAAAATATATATTTAATTTTTTAAATCAATGATTGACGCCATTAAAACCACATTTGAGTTTAAGCAAATACATTTTAATTGAAAAAAAAAAAAATTTCGTCACCCTAACCTCAATATTAAATATATTAATACATTTTGAATGGATATATGAAAAATAATATAATATATTTCATCAAATAAAAAATATATATTTAATTTTTTAAATCAATGATTGACGCCATTAAAACCAAATATATATAAGCAAATACATTTTAATTGAAAAAAAAAAAATTTCGTCACCCTAACCTCAATATTAAATATATTAATACATTTTGAATGGATATATGAAAAAGAATATAATATATTTTATCAAATAAAAAATATATTAAAAATTATATATTAATATATTAAAACCAAATATATATAAACAAATACATTTTAATTGAAAAAAAAAATTTCGTCACCCTAACCTCAATATTAAATATATTAATATATTTTGAATGGATATATGTAATAATTGCGAATGGAAAATTTACACAGTGTGAGCGAAATGGTACGCCATTGTTCCTTCCACTGGGCAGCCCGTACTGGCACTGCCTTTTAGTTTCGCAAAATGAGAGGGGTTGGCCGTGTGTCGACGGACGAGCGGACAACCCATTGACCCTCCCCAAGCACCCACAGCGTCTGTCGTCGATGAAAAGGGTTGAGCGTTTGTCCTGACTGCCGCGATCGACCGGACGTGCGTTCGTCGCTTATACAAAGAAGCCAGTAGAGCTGGGAAAAGGAGAGCGAGAGTGCAAGAGAAAGAGAAAGACCTCGGCGTGAACGGGATGGCAGGGAAAAAAGTGAACTCGACGTAACTTCCCACTAGCGGTTACGAACTCGACACTTTGTGCCGTTTCAAGTCCCATTGTGTATCCGCACAGAGACTCTGTTTGCTTTAATCTTTTTTTTCACCACAATATCATCATTCCACCCTTGAAGGGTGTCGAAAAAAATATAAATTACATTTTTTTTTTTCTCTTTTCACAATGATATTTTTTCGTTATGAAATCTTTTTTTTTTTTACGTGATAAAAAAGTCGATGAAAAATGGATTTTCAATAATCTTATTGTACTAATGAAATAGAAATAATTTAGCGACTACATGAGGGAAAAATTGATTATAATATATAAATATATATTTTAATATTGATTTGAGATAATTTTTTTTTTTTTTTTTTTTTTTTTTTTTTTTGACGTACTAAAATCTAACTAAAATCTACTAAGTCGATGAAAAGTGGATTTTCAATAATCTTATTGCACTGATGAAATAAAATTAATTTAGCGACTACATGAGGGAAAAATAGATTATATTATATAAATATATATTTTAATATTTTAATATGTTAATATGTGTCGAAAAAAAATGTCTTACATTTTTTTTTTCACTTTTCACAATGATTTTTTTTTGTTATGAAATGTTTTTTTTTTTTTTGACGTGCTAAAAAAGTCGATGAAAAGTGGATTTTTAATAATCTTATTGCACTGATGAAATAAAAATAATTTGGGGACTACATGAGGGAAAAATAGATTATATTATATATAAAAATATATTTTAATATTTTAATATGTTAATATGTGTCGAAAAAAAAAGTTACTCATATTTTTTGTCACTTTTCACAATGATTTTTTTTTCGTTATTAAAACAGAAAATTTGTAAATTCTACTAATTTCTTGTGTCATCGCAGATTTTTCACACAAGAATATTTGTAACTATGTCAAATGTGCAAAATTTTCTTTTGTTGCAATAATTGCAATTTCTAAAAAAATGCACCTTATTAAATATACGTAAATTTTCATGAAATAGAAGGTATACATACATATATATGTATATATATATATATATATATATATATATATATATATATATATATATATACTGTTAGAAAAGACAGGAAGTTGTTATATATAAAATCGTCAATTACATTTAATGTACAATTGTATTATAAAATTAAAGTACTTTTTCAGTGAAATGAAAGTAAATTATTGAAATTACTATGTCACACATTAATTTTACATCGTACTCGTATATTAAATTTAGTATACCAGTTTATTAATTTCCAGTAGATATTTCAGTAAATTTTTTTTTTTAAATATAAAATTGAAAGTCGCACCTGACCCTTCCAGCAATTTCACGTATTTTCTAGGGCTAATTAAATACACCAAAATGTGTAAATTTCACAAATTTTTTGTGTCACCTTCGATTTTACAAACAAAAATATTTGCAGTAGCCAAAATTACAAAAATTTTCTGTCCTTTTCCAAATTCAACTTGAAATCCGAAAAAAAAAGACACAAAATAATCGAATGAAGACAACAAGTTTGTTATTTACAAAAAAAAAAAAAATTTATTCAATTATTTATTTACCGTGCAAATTCCAGGATGACGGACAAAATTTTATTTCATTTATTTTTACGGTATGTAAAATTGGTCGGAACCCATAAAAAATTATGTAATTACAAGGTTGCAAATACATTTACAAAAATGTAATTATAAAGTTGCAATTGCATTAAGAAAATATAATTACAAATTCGGAAAAACATTTAAAAAATGTAATTACAAAGTTGCAATTACATTTAAAAAATGTAATCACAAAGTTGCAATTTCATTTTAAAAAATTCAATTACAAAATTGCAATTACATTTTAAAAAATTCAATTACAAAATTGCAATTACATTTTATAAAATGTAATTACAAAGTTGCAATTACATTTTAAAAATATAATTACAAAGTTGCAATTACATTTAAAAAATGTAATTACAAAGTTGCAATTACATTTTAAAAAATGTAATTACAAAGTTGCAATTACATTTTAAAAAATGTAATTACAAAATTGCAATTACATTTTAAAAAATTCAATTACAAAATTGCAATTACATTTAAAAAAATGTAATTACAAAATTGCTATTACATTTAAAAAAATGTAATTACAAAGTTGCAATTACATTTTAAAAATGTAATTACAAAGTTGCAATTACATTTAAAAAAATGTAATTACAAAGTTGCAATTTCATTTAAAAAATGTAATTACAAAGTTGCAATTACATTTAAAAAATATAATTTCAAAGTTGCAATTGCATTTAAAAAATGTAATGACAAAGTTTCAAAAACATTAAAAATATAATTACAAAGTTGCAATTGCATTTAAAAAATGTAATTACAAACTTGCAATTACATTAAAAAAATATAATTTCAAAGTTGCAAATAAATGAAAAAAATATAATTACTTTACTTATTAATTACAATTAAATATAAAGCAATTACATTTACAAAAATGCAATTGCGAATTACCAAAAATGTATTATTAATAAATATATCATAAAAAAAAAAATATCCTCCTTATTAAATATTCGTAGATTGTGAGTAAAATAGAAGGTTATAAGTAGTGTAACGTTGAAAGTCGCACCTGGCCCTTCCGGCAATTCCACGTATTTTCTAGGGCTCACAGCGCGCAACCTATCCTAGAAAGTAGTTAATGGTTGGGAGACGGCAGATGGGGATCGCGGCGCGTCTCCTCGGCGCGTTCCACTCCTCCGAATCTTCATAAATATATCCGCGATCTATCGAACGGAATCGCGCCCTTCGGCTCGGATAGCAGCAGCAAAAGCAGCAGCAGCGTCGAGTGAACACGTCTAATGGGAGCTGTGTTGTTGCGCCGGACGTTCTCGACTCCTCGCGAGGAGCATCGAGGTCAGGATCGAGATTCCAGCTTCTCCAGCGCGCACGGACTCACCGAACAGCAACAGCAGAAGCAGCAGCAGCAGCAGCAAGAGCAGCACGCAACCCTTTGCTCTCACATCGATACACGAAGATCGCCGACGCGCGAGGAGAAGAAGACTCTTTGGCTCAGCGAGCCAAGTCGTATATGTACCGAGATTCGAAGAGCTAAGATCCAAGGCGAAGATCGGCGGAAGCGTTTAACCGTCGAGTGTTGCACCTTCGCACTTGAACTTCCCTCGGCCTCTTCTACATACCTGCTCACCTGTTTTTCACTGAAGCCTACAATTTTTTATAATAGTCAAATTAGCAATACCTTCGAAATATTTGACATTTTGGATACTCATTTTTGGTTAAATGTTTTGGTCAAGTTTTGGGTACTTATTGTGGATGAAATATTTGGGGATTGTTTTTTTTTTTTACTAAAAATGGTGGGTGCTAATTTTGTAGAACAGATTTTGGGTGCTAATTTTTTAGAACAAATTTTGGGTGCTAATTTTTTAGAAAAAATTTTGGATGCTAATTTTTTAGAAAAAATTTTGGGTGCTAATTTTTGAGAAAAAAATTTGGGTGCTAATTTTTGAGAAAAAATGTTGGGTGCTAATTTTTGAGAAAAAATTTTGGGTGCTAATTTTTTTGAAAAAATTTTGGATGCTAATTTTTTAGAACAAATATTGGGTGCTAAGTTTTTTAGAAAAAAATTTGGATGCTAAGTTTGATAGAAAAAATTTTGGGTGCTAATTTTTTAGAAAAAAATTTGGGTGCTAATTTTTTAGAAAAAAATTTGGGGGCTAATTTTTTAGAAAAAATTTTGGGTGCTAATTTTTTAGAAAAAAATTTGGGAGCTAATTTTTTAGAAAAAATTTTGGGTGCTAATTTTTTAGAACAAATTTTGGGGGCTAATTTTTTAGAACAAATTTTGGGGGCTAATTTTTTACAGAAATTTTGGGGGCTAATTTTTGAGAAAAAAATTTGGGTGCTAATTTTTGAGAAAAAATGTTTGGTGCTAATTTTTTAGAAAAAATGTTGGGTGCCAATTTTTTAGAAAAAATGTTGGGTGCTAATTTTTTATAAAAAAAAGTTTGTACTAAAAGACAAACTCACCTGTTTTAATGCCTACAACTGATTATAGTACTCAAACGATTAATGCCTTCAAAATATTTGACAACATTTTGGATACTCATTTTTGATTAAATATTTTGGTAAAGTTGTTGACACTTATTATGTATTAAATATTTTGGGTATTAATTTTTTGAAAAAATTGATGGGAGCCAATTTTTTACACAAGATTTTGGGTGCTAAATTTTAACATCACAATTTACGTGCTAATTTTTTAGAACAAATTGTGGGTGCTATTTTTTTACAAAAAATATAGAGTGCTGACTTTTTACAAAAAATGTTGGGTGCTAATTTTTTATTTAAAAAAAAGTTTGTACTAAAAGAGTTTCAAATACTGAGTTTTTGCAAAAATTTTGGGTACTTATTATTTACGAATCATTTCGGGTATTGATTTTTTGCTAAAAAATCTTTGTACTAATTTTTTTTATTAAAAATGTCACTGATTTTCAATTTTTTAAAAAATACAAATCTTGTCCTTTTTTTAATCGGAATTTACAAATATTTTCATAAGAAAAATAAATCTATGCAATGAAACTGTAAAAAAAAAAACGCAAATAGTTCAAATTTCATTTTAGCTCAAAAATGAACTTCAAAATAGAACTTTCAATAAAAATAATGCCTTAGCGCACATATATAATAGTTTAAAAATCATTATTATTATTCAAAAAGTAATATTGGTTTCATTTACAAC
This sequence comes from Ephialtes manifestator, assembly GCA_963970395.1. Lineage (NCBI taxonomy): Eukaryota > Metazoa > Arthropoda > Insecta > Hymenoptera > Ichneumonidae > Ephialtes > Ephialtes manifestator. The sequence goes on along the minus strand of OZ019982.1, from coordinate 24,135,085 downwards.
ATAAATAAAAATTATAATCAGAGACGATAATTTGACCTAGTTTTTTCTTTTCTTTAAAAAAATAATACAATTCTTCAAGTCGCTTGAATGACCATTTAACGTGAATATTTGTTGTGTACATTTTGTGCATTTACAAATCAAATATTGTCGCCCTAATAATAATAATATAATTTATTATTATGCCATCAAGTGTACAGTAATAATATAATTTATGTTATCACCCTAATAATAATAATAATAATATAATGTATTATTAGAACAGATATATATTTATTCGATTTAATATTAATATTTGCCCACCTCCTTGTACCGATGCTTGTTAAGTAATTCAAACTTTTCTATAACAAACTAATTATTTACCTTTCATTCTAAAAAACTTCCTACTGCATGTAAAATTTCTTCGGATATATAGTTCTTTTTTTTCTCGATAATAATTTGATTATGTATTCACTTAAGAGTCACAGCTTGGCTCAAATATTATCGTCCTAATAATAATAATATAATTTATGTTGCCACCCTAATAATAATAATAATAATAATAATATAATGTATTATTAGTAAAAATATATACTTATTCGATTTAATATTAATATTCGCCCACCTCCTTGTACCGATGTTTGTTAAGCAGTTCAAACTTTTCAATAACAAACTAATTATTTACCTTTCATTCTAAAAAACTTCCTACTGCATGTAAACTTTCTTCACAAAATTTGAGTTCAGCCACAATTTTTCACAAAATTTGAGTTAAATCACAATTTGTCACAAAATTTGAGTTAAATCACAATTTTTCACAAAATTTGAGTTAAATCACAATTTTTCACAAAATTTGAGTTAAATCACAATTTTTCACAAAATCTGAGTTAAATCACAATTTTTCAAAAATTTGTGTTGGTTCACAATTTTTCACAAAATTTGTGTTGGTTCACAATTTTTCACAAAATTTGAGTTGTCACAATTTTTTTCACAAAAATTGAGTTCAATCACAATTTTGCCCAAAATTTTAGTTCAACAATAATTTTTTCACAAAATTCGTATCCAATCACAATTTTTTACTAATAATAATAATATAATGTATTATTAGTAAAAATATATACTTATTCGATTTAATATTAATATTCGCCCACCTCCTTGTACCGATGCTTGTTAAGTAATTCAAACTTTTCAATAACAAACTAATTATTTACCTTTCATTCTAAAAGACTTCCTACTGCATGTAAAATTTCTTCGGATATATAGTTTTTATTTTTTTTTTCCTCGATAATAATTTGATTATGTATTCGCTTAAGAGTAGTCACTCCTTGGCTATTTCACGAGGAAATTTGCCGGTTTTTTTTTTTTTTCTTTATTACTGCGTCGATTACCGAGTCTCCGTTGTCGGTAGTTCCGGCGCGCGGACATCCGCTTCCTTCTTCTTTCGATGAACGAGGAGACGCGCGGCGAACACGCGGCGGGCAACGTTGAGCCGCGCTCGTCGATCGATCTACACAGCGACGGGAAAGCTCTTTCGCGCAATTACCCGTCCCGCTTTTTGCGTTCGTACACCAACCGCTGAATATGTATATTGAGGGAATGAGACAGGGCGAATAAGCGAGAGCACCAAGTGCAATGGCCTTGGAAGCCCGCCAATAGATTAATAGCCCCGGAGTGATGCTCGAAGTTTTCGGATCGCTCTCATCCTCTTCAGTCCTTCTCGAATATAGTACCTCTCGGCTTTATATGCAACCGAGAGAATGGGGATCGAAGAGCCCGCGAGACACAGTCACGAGAGATCGCATTACGGGAAATGACGGTGTTAAAAATCACGTTCGGTGACTTTACCCAAGAAGACGACCACGTCCTGGGATTATTCCGACGATCCACCGACAGAGAATCGCATTATCACTTTCCTCGACACTCAATTGTGTCCCATTTCGGTCTGATACTCTATAAATTATTTAGGTCGCTCTGAATAATAGAAGAAATGAAAAAGAAAAAAAAATTGTTTATTTGCAGTGAAAAAATTTATTCGGAATTTTTGTGATCTTGAGTTTTTAACTCGATCGAGGTTCAAAGACGAAAAAATTTTTATTCGAATTTTTCTATATTTTGAAAATTTATTTCATTGGACATTTCGTGTTGATTAGGAAACTCACAAGTTTTCAAAATTTTAAGTCAATTGTTCCAAAATTTAATGGGTCAATGACAAAAAAACTTTAAAAACGTTTCAAAATATAGAAAAATTCGAATTCGAATTTATCGATATTTTGAAAATTTATTTTAGCGGTAATTTCTATATTTTGAAAATATATTTTATCGGAAATTTCCATATTTTGAAAATATATTTTATCGGAAATTCCTATATTTTGAAAATTTATTTTATCGGAAATTTTCTATATTTTGAAAATTTGTTTTATCGGAAATTTCTAAATTTTGAAAATTTATTTTATCGGAAATTTTCTATCTTTTGAAAATTTATTTTATCGGAAATTTCAATATTTTGAAAATTTATTTTATCGGAAATTCCCATATTTTGAAAATTTATTTTATCGGTAATTTCCATATTTTGAAATTTTATTTTATCAGAAAATTCAATATTTTGAAAATTTATTTTATCGGAAACTCCCATATTTTGAAAATTTATTTTATCGGAAATTTCTATATTTTCAAAATTTATTTTATCGGTAATTTCCATATTTTGAAATTTTATTTTATCGGAAAATTCAATATTTTGAAAATTTATTTTATCGGAAATTCCCATATTTTGAAAATTTATTTTATCGGAAATTTCTATATTTTGAAAATTTATTTTATCGGAAATTTCTTTTTGATTAGGAAACCGACAATTTTTATGTCAATGATTCCAAAATTTAATGGGTCAATGAGAAAAACTAAAAAAAATGTGTTTTCACTTTTTGGTGTTCTAAATTTCAATATTTGTGCAAAATTAAAAACTAAAAAAATCAATAAAACTACTCAATAAACCTAAAGTCGCTACGTTAACTATTTTTGAAATTATAGCAATTTTAACGAAATTCTTTTTTTCTGCTAGAATGTTAAATTATGTTATTTACTTGTTAGACGATATATCGACGTATATTGTTTTGCTAAATACGAATTTCATAGTTATATTATCTATAAACTATCTTTATTTTAAAAAAGTAAAAGAAATTGTACTTTTGTCGATTTTTTTCACATTATTATTCATTAAGATTTTCATCAAAATTATTTAATATTTGTAATGAGCCGATTAATACCCACATCGAAATTATCAGCGAATTTCGATTTTAAGTTTAATAATCATTAAAACCGACACTACAGGCAAAATTCAATTTAACGTTTAAACTTTTAATATCGAACTAACATCCGAAAAATCAGCCCTTATAAAGTTATTCAAATTTAAGTCTGCAAATCTTAGCTCAAAAATTGTAAATAAAAAAAAATATATATATATATATATTCAAAAGTCGTAAAATACTTCACCGGGCGTAATATACTCAGAAACAATATTCTGAAATATACATATATTTGACGAACCTCTTCTAGTACTCAACCAATGGGATCGCGTGATCTGCGATGCTTACGAAGCATCAGACGTCAAAACATTCGTGAAATATGAGGGCGAGTGCGGCTGCAAATAAGCAACGGTCTATATGAGGAAGATCAATTCGCCCCCAGGAGTTTTGGTATGATGGGGATACTACTGAAGTCCTTCGTCGTCTCCTCCTATACGCTACACTGCTTTGCGCATTGTTAAAAGCCGGTAATAGATTATGCATTAAATGCGGAGGCAGAAGGAAGAGATAGGAGGCCAACAATGAATCACGAACTCTACTACAGAGTTGCTATATACTTCCGAAACCGTAGGAACAGGCTTTCTTCCCTTGGGGTCAAACTGGCTGTTCAACATGCGGTCCTCCGTCATCCATCCCCAAATCGATGCTTGTCATTGCCTCGGATTATATTATAATTCGTGTTCCTCTATATGATGGCTTTATACATGTATATGAGTGTGGAAAAAAAACTGGGGCAATGTGAGCCATGAGAAGCATTAGCACTTGGGAGCACTTTTGTTACGAGGTTCAGGGCCAACATATACAGTTAAAAAAATTTCCTAGAGAATTACAAAAATTATGAGAATTATAAAATTACAAAATTTGTGTTGGATCACATTTTTTCAGAAAATTAGGGCTAAAACACAATTTTTCACAAAATTTGTGCTAAAACACAATTTTTCACAAAATTTGAGTTAAATCACAATTTGTCACAAAATTTGAGTCGAATCACAATTTTTCACAAAATTTGAGTTAAATCACAATTTTTCACAAAATTTGAGTTAAATCACAATTTTTCACAAAATTTGAGTTAAATCACAATTTGTCACAAAATTTGAGTCGAATCACAATTTTTCACAAAATTTGAGTTAAACCACATTTTTTTACAAAACTTGAGTCGAATCACAATTTTTCACAAAATTTGAGTTAAATCACAATTTTTCACAAAATTTGAGTTAAATCACAATTTTTCACAAAATTTGAGTTAAATCACAATTTTTCACAAAATTTGAGTTAAATCACAATTTTTCACAAAATTTGAGTTAAATCACAATTTTTCACAAAATTTGAGTTAAACCACAATTTTTCACAAAATTTGAGTTAAATCACAATTTTTCACAAAATTTGAGTTAACACTCAATTTTTCATAAAATTTGAGTTAACACTCAATTTTTCATAAAATTTGAGTTAACACTCAATTTTTCATAAAATTTGAGTTAACACTCAATTTTTCATAAAATTTGAGTTAAATCACAATTTTTCACAAAATTTGAGTTAAATCACAATTTTTCACAAGATTTGAGTTAAATCACAATTTTTCACAAAATTTGAGTTAAATCACAATTTTTCACACAATTTGAGTTAAATCACAATTTGTCACAAAATTTGAGTCGAATCACAATTTGTCACAAAATTTGAGTCGAATCACAATTTTTCATAAAATTTGAGTTAAATCTCAAATTTTTACAAAATTTGTATTGGTTCACAATTTCTGTCATAAAAATTGAGTTCAATCACAATTTTTCCCAGAATTTTAGTTCAACAATAATTTTTTCACAAAATTCGTATTCAATCACAATTTTTCACAAAATTCGCATCCAATCACATTTTTTCACAAAATTCGTATCCAATCACATTTTTTTACAAAATTCGTATCCAATCACAATTTTTCACAAAATTTGAGTTCAACAATTTTTTCCCGACATTCGTATCGAATCACAAATTTTATTCAAAATTTCAGTTGTACTTCTAGTTTGCGCAAACAATTGATATAAATTTGATATTTTGCAAAACGAATGAACTCGAAATTTTTAACAAAGTATATCTTAAATTTCGCCATAATCCTCCAGCCTATAGAAGATTATTTTTGTAACATTCATCCGACACTCTTGCAATACAACTCCGTTTCCGCAATATCCGATAATCGGAAATTTGGGAAATTTCGACTTCAGAGCCCAAATTCTGAAGATTCGATCAAAGTAAGAACGGAAGACTCTAATTTCTCTGCTGATCGTCGGGCGCAATTCGCGACTGCATCATATCGAAAAAAAAAGGAAACGCATTCGACCCAGCAAGAGAGAAGAGAATGGGAGGACCATGCGATTACGATGGGGTGGCGATTCCGTTCCGCGGACGCGATTTCGAGCTGCGCAAAAATAATTCATGTAATCTGGCCCATAGGCTCCGGGTAAAGCCGTTTGACCTCTCATCCTCAGACATAATATTCTAACCCTAGAATTACTAAAAAATCCGTTTCAAGAGTAAGGGAGAAATGGTAGAAGGAGTAAAAGCGAGAGGGCCAAAAACGAATTACGTGTATTACACCGAAGGGACGACGACGACGAGATAGAAATATTGGTCCGAGAGACGTGACTCTCCGCGGCCATAGTTTCATGTGTGACCCGAACGTGTAATTTCACTATTACCGGCTAATCTGTTGACATTAGAGTTCCGAAACTTGGAATGTTTTAGCAGGAGTCCGAGCGCCTTTTGCATGGTCTGACAGTGGCCATTATGTTAAACAGTCCAAACTATATTCTAAACGCTTTGCCTCGGAAACAATCGAGTAGAGGGCCACGCCATTATTCTAATCGTGTCTCTTCGAAAAAAAAGCAAATGATTGGTCTACGCGAGTTTGCTTATAAGTTGAGTAGGAAATTTTGCCATCAGAAATGCAGGATTCTTTTAAAAACGTCCTACCTATATATCTCCTTTGCTGTAGTCCCTATTTCCGTCTTTAACAACGTCTGTATGTCTGGCGAATATTATCGTTTAGCTCCGGGCAAGATTCCGCTGTCGAGTCATAATATATTCCTTCGCCGATGGCCGTAAAGGGAACTTCCACAAACGTATCAATAACGTCCTCGAACAAGTTATTCCGTTTTGACACACGGCGGAATTCAAGACGGTCGTTCATTGTCGTGTTCGTTACGTCACAATTGTGTCACACCTACGATCAAATGACTTTAACATGTGTTGTTGGAGTACGTCATTGTGGAGCTCCGGTTGTTGCGACAGCAGAAGCGGCGATAGATGATAGTGACGCGGCCTTCTCGCAATTAAAATCTTTTGAGATGTCCACAGGCTCAAAGAACCGCAATTTCATCGACATGGAATGATATGCTTCGTGTCCGCTTTCGCCGTTTGGCCCTGTCGCTCGTTGATACAATGATTCAAGGCGACAGAAACGGTGTTGTCACTTGGTGCTGTCAATGACGTTCACATGAATGCCGATCTAACTACCACGGCGATTAGGTTGTGTACGATCAAAATGGCCTCACACCGCAGACGTCCATAACAATCTTGATATTCTATACAACCGGTTGGAAGCTGCGCTAATGTCAATATAATATAATATATAATATGACTCTCGAGGATTTCGACACAGCGAATGATGACTAAGCCAAGTTCCTGAGTCTCGTTGAATGACTTTTGGATCGGGTATGAGAAATAAAAGAAATACATTGAGTTACAGCAGTAATAATAATTGATGGGACGGTCCTCGAGTCGAGACGAGACCTCGAAAGTCCCTCTCCAAGTGAGAGACCTTCAATGACACGCGGTATCGTTGAAATCGGTTAAATAAATGAAAGGTTCACGAGGACATGACCCGGCGTCTATATGAGTATATCAGATACCAAACAAAAAAAAACCGGCAGCAATACTGCAACCTACGAGCTGGGACATAATGCAACGTCAAATGGAGAAAAAGACACGAGGAAGAGAATAAGAGGCGGATGGTAGGAAAAGAAAGGAAAAAAGGTGGTGGAGCTCGCACCATTTGCTGTCTCGGTGCTGCCGATCCTACGGACCTGCCAAGTGGTGTGAATGAGGAGGCGCGAGATGAAACAACAATGCGACTGCCATCAATGAGGGACCGGCAATGTCGACGACTACGACTGTCCTGGATGTTGCTGTATGGCTGATGCTGAGGTGTCCGGTGCTCTTCGTGGCGGCGCGGAGGCACAAATTACAGGCGATTGCTCGTCCCTCTCGAAAATGCCGCTCTCCTGTCCCGCAGGGTGACAAGAGCCTCCCAAACGCATTCTTTGACGATCCTTTCGTTGTTCACATTGGCGTGAGAAGTCGTTTCACATCTTTAATCAAAACTGGCAAAAAAAAAACGTTGTGGACATATTTTGAAGCATCAAATTGGCAAGATTACAATAATTTTTCAAGATTTTTTCTTTGGGATTGTTAAAGGAGTCATGGCGGGTATTTGATACTTCACAAATTCAAATTACATGCGATTCTGTTCCAGAGAGTGACGAGAGCATCCCAAACGCATTCTTTGACGATCCTTTCGTTGTTCACATTGGCGTGAGAAGTCGTTTCACATCTTTAATCAAAACTGGGCAAAAAAAATGTTGTGGAGATATGTTTAAGCATCAAATTGGCAAGATAACAATGATTTTTCAAGATTTTTTCTTGGGGATTGTTAAAGGAGTCATGGCGGGTATTTGACACTGTTCCAGAGAGTGATAAGAGCCTTCCAGACGGATTCTTTCACGATCCTTTCGTGGTTCACATTGGCGTGAAAAGCCGTTTCACATCTTTAATCAAAACTGGCCAAAACAAAAGTTGTGGACACGTGTTGAGGCATCAAATTGGCAAGATTACAATGACTTTTCAAGATTTTTTCTTGCGGATTGCTAAGGCAGTCGTGGCGGATATTTGATACTGTTCCACAGGGTGACAAGAGCCTTCCAGACAAATTTTTTGACGATCCTTTCGTTGTTCACATTGGCGTGAGAAGCAGTTTCACATCGTTAATCAAAACTGGCCAAAAAAAATGTTGTGGACATATGTTGAAGCATAAATTGGCAAGATTACAATAATTTTTCAAGATTTTTTCTTGGGGATTGTTAAAGGAGTCATGGCGGGTATTTGATACTGTTCTACAAGGTGACAAGAGCCTTCCAGACGGATTCTTTGATGATCGTTTCGTTGTTCACATTGGCGTGAAAAGCCGTTTCACATCTTTAATAAAAACTGGCCAAAACAAAAGTTGTGGACAAGTGTTGAGGCATCAAATTGGCAAGATTACAATGATTTTTCAAATTTTTTTCTTGGGGATTGTTAAAGCAGTCGTGGCGCGTATTTGATACTTCAGAAATTCAAATTACAGGCGATTCTGTTTCACAGGGTGACAAAGCCTTCCAGACGGATTCTTTGACGATCCTTCCGTTGTTCAAATTGGCGTGAGAATTCGTTTCACATCTTTAATCAAAACTGGCCAAAACAAAAGTTGTGGATACATGTTGAAGCATCAAATTAGCAAGATTACAATGATTTTTCAATATTTTTTCTTGGGGATTGTTAAAGGAGTCATGGCGGGTGTTGATACTGTTCCAGAGCGTGACAAGAGCCTCCCAGATGGATTCTTTGACGATCCTTTTGTTGTTCACATTGGCGTGAGAATTCGTTTCACACCCTTAATCAAAACTGGCAAAAAAAAAGTTGTGGTCATACGGTGAAGCATCAAATTAGCAAGATTACAATGATTTTTCAATATTTTTTCTTGGAGATTGTTAAAGGAGTCATGACGGATTTTTGATACTTTACAAAATCAAAATTCAGGAACAAATTACAGACTTTTCACGTTCGTTATCAAAATTGGCAAAAAAAAAAAGTTGTCTGCATAAGTTGAAGTATCACATTGACAAGATTACAATAATTTTTCAAGATTTTTTCTTGCGCTTTGTGAAAGGAGTTATGGTCGGTTTTTGATACTTCACGTGGAAGCAGATTGGGAAACGTTGACGGAGGGATATTTCGTGGATTCTTTTTTTTTTTTTCAAGACAGACAGCTGCTGATGCCCACGAGGGTATACGCCGTTGCCTTGTTCAGCTTGCCGAGAATAGACAGAACGAGAGAGGTGAGAGTGTGAAGTGTGAAGACGGTTAGGGACTCGTTAGCCCGAATGATAAGTCGGAGCAATTTCACAGCTTGAAGCGCCGACTGACACGGAGACCGAACTCAGGCAAAAGCGTTTTCTCTCTCGTTTGCCGGATCCGCCTCAGTGACTACAAGAAAAATGTCGTTATTTACGATTGTCTTGGAGCATCAAAAATATTCACCATTGCTTTTCATCTATTCAATTTTCGCATGAGCAAATCCACTCTGAATTGGATTGGTCGAGGGAATAATTAATTTAGCTAATTTGATGTCATTGACTCAAATTCGGAGTCCTAGTAGAATAAAAATTATTCCGGCATGGAGAACAGGATAAATTCCAGGTTGGAGTCTGGAGAGTCCAAAATGGAGGATGAAATCAGATCATATCTCATACTTCATCCTGGATTCATCAGACTCAATGCGACACACCATTTCTGATGCCAGTCTGGACGTTTTCCTGGACTACTTAGACTGTATCCTGAACTTCTTCCTAGATTTCATTTTGAACTCCTTTCTAGATTCGATCCTGGACTGATTGGACTCTATCCTGAACTTTTCCCTGGATTTCATCCTGGACTCCATTCTGAATTCCTTTCCAAATCCTATCCTGAAGATATTTCGGTGTTTCAACATAGAGAGAAATAATTGGACTAAGTTGTCCAGGTCAACAAATTTTTAGGTTGGACCAACAAACTAATATATGTTGTGACACCCAATTCATTAGTTGCCAACCAATTAATTAGCTAACCCATCCAACAGGTTTGTCGCCCCAACCTAACTGCTTTGTTTCTGTAACCAACTTGTTTATTGTCTCAACCAATTTTCTCATTTCAAACCTATGCAATTCTTTTCCTTGAACTGCAACTATAGTATGTGCGTTTTGCCATATCTAACCTCTCTATGAAGTCGATCCATCAATATCTATGAACTTTTCCTAAAAACCATGTAAATCCATTTGCCCCGAATGAAATTCGCTGAGGTTAATCATGAGATTTATCCCTCAGTGTATTAGGATTTACTAACCCTCAACCTCACATGTTTCCAGCAATAAAGTCATGGAATTTTGACGAAAATAGAGACACAGCCGTCAATAGAGAAGGCGGAGACCATGACGACAGAGAAATCAGAGTAAAGTACAAATCGTTGTCGGGGCATCCAGCAGCAGTTGCCAGGCAACCCGCTAATTAGCCAACCCAGCAGCTCTTTGGAGTGGATACTCGACGCGGTACTTGGTAGCCTCTCCTCCCGATTCGCCGTCCCTCTCAGTCAGTCTCGCCCTGCTGCTTTACTCCAGCGGTAGCAGAAGCATCAGCAACCACGCCATAACAGTGACAACGTTCCACCGGGGCGATCGTTAATAACTCGGTGGACTTTGTCCACTGAACTTTCAGTAAGGCACGTGATCGTCATCCCTTAAAATCGTTTCCTTAAGGGGAGGGAGTCAGGTCAAAAAAATTGATTTTGGAAATTCAATATCATCCAAATCCTATTGCATATAAAAATGCCCAATCCCGAGTAGAAATTTCATCAGGCATGCCTACTGTCACACGAGGTCCAGATCAGTTTTAGGTACGGTAACCTTTTTTGGGGCCGCCGTAAATTCACCTGCTCAAGTCTATGTAAAGCTGAGATATGGCATTCCTACTTAATAATGCCGTCTTTCCACCGGATCAGGCTGATGTCAGGCTAGATATGGTAACATTATTTAGGGGTCGTCGTAAGTTTACCCGATCAGGTCCATGTAAGGCGGAGATATGGCATTCTTCCTTAAAAATGCCGTCTTTCCACCGGATCAGGCCCATGTCAGGCTTTACATACGATAACCTCATATAGATATGCCATTCATCGACCTTATCCGTTTCGCATAAGGTCTTCCTGTGGTATTTGGACCAAGATTTTGTCCAATTTACCTTTACTTTCCCTGGTCAGATCCGCACACGGTCTTCGTATGGCATAGTTTGGCAATACGTCGTTTCTACAGAATCCGATTCTACACATCACCGACTCAACACCACCGACTCTACACAACGGCAATTCGACACATGCCTCGATTCAACACAACAGCAACTGTAAACATCACCAACTCGACACGTCACCAACTCGACACATGCCTCAATTCGACACAACCCCAATTGTACACAGCCCCGATTCTACACAGTCACAACTGTCACGAGCCAAATGCACAACCGCAACACTCTACACAGTCCCGATTCTACACAGGCGCAAATGTCACGAGCTAAATTCACAACGGCAATACTCGACACAGCCCCGATTCTACACAGGCACAACTGTCACGTGCTGAATTCACTAAAGTCCCGATTCAACACATCACCGATTCTACACCGTCATCAACTCACATCCAATCATAGTGCGCCGATGAGTTGGAATGCTTGAACGACATACGCTGATTGGATGTGAGTTGGTGACGGTGTAGAATCGGTGATGTGTTGAATCGGGACTTTGGTGAATTTAGCTCGTGACAGTCGTACCTGTGTAGAATCGGGGCTGTGTAGAGTATTGCCGTTGTGAATTTAGCTCGTGAAATTTGTGCCTGTGTAGAATCGGGGCTGTGTAGAGGATTGTCGTTGTGCATTTGGCTCGTGACAGTTGTGACTGTGTAGAATCGGGGCTGTGTAGAATTGGGGTTGTGTCGAATTGAGGCATGTGTCGAGATGGAGATGTGTCGAGTTGGTGATGTGTATAGTTGCTGTTGTGTTGAATCGAGGCATGTGTCGAATTGCCGTTGTGTAGAGTTGGTGGTGTTGAGTCCGTGATGTGTAGAATCGGGTTCTGTAGAAACGACGTATTGCCCATAGTTTTTTTTAAACATGCCGTAAATTTACATTATCAGGTTCGTGTAAGGGCTAGATACGGCATTCGTTAAAAACATTAAAAAATTATTGTTATGCAAAATCAATCTTTTCAACACCTTGCGTGTGCTGGATTTTTTCACATCTTTATCCCATCGAGAAGTATTCGAAATTTTCGCTGAAACTCACATTTTACGGGACTGTACCGCTAGAATTACTTTGAAATCTATCCAGGTACTGACCGTCAAACGCCAGTACCTGGATGGGTGACCGCCCCATTATGTTTGAATTTTGAATATTTCGGTCGTAGTCACAATAAATGGATGTTCAGTCTTGACGTGTTTTCATTTTAAGTATACTTCAAATAGACAATAAATATATAAACTTTCTAAGATGTCAATGGCCGAGTGGGCTAAGGCGCAGAACTGTCACCCAGAGGCTCAAGGTTCGATTCCCACCAACGGCAAATAAATTTACATGTTTTTTTTCAGCAATTAATATGTACTGAAAACTAAATAAGCTCGAATATCCAATAGAAAGTGCAAAATAAATCGAATTCGATGAGCGCAGATAATTATTTTGTAATTTATTTGCCGTTTTTATATAAATAGGGGCTTAGTAGGGCAGCCTCTATCCGGCCCTTATCTGGAAAACTTAATCTGGCCCTGATCATGCGCTGCGTTACTTTCCTGGAAGGCCCCCGCGTAAAAAAGATGCGGAGTCCAGGATGGAATCCAGGACAGAATCCAGGATGGAGTCCGGGCATTCCAGGATGGACTCTGGGCAGTCCAGTATGGAGTCTGGGCAGTCCAGGATGGAGTCCAAAATGGACAATGGGATCGGATTAAATCCCATTCTCCATCCTGGACTACCCAGACTCCATCCCGGACTGCTCACACTCCATCCTGGATACATCTTTTTTACGCGGGCCCGTATAAGGTTGCCAGGCAGGGCCCTTAGATTTAAATCCGGCTACCACGCTAGGGCCTGATATTCCCCGTAGCTGAATTTCTACTCGGGATGCACTATATTGTTGGTACTCGATGAAAGGATTTTTTTACTGTCGTCTGACTTGCATATGCTTTTCAATATTATCTTAAGCAAAGTTCTTAGGTTTTCCATTCTGCGCATGATTCAGATCAAACTACTAGGCAGATTCGAATGGTTGATGTCTCATTTTCTTCTTCGTGAAAAGATACACGGGCTAAATGGAGCAAACTATTTTTTTTCATTCTGAAAGCAAAGTTAATCACTGATTTCGAAAATAGCATAAAATTTATTTATTAATAATTATGATACTTAAAAAATATTACATTTTATTAATATTTGATCCATTTAGCCGGTGTATCTATTCATGAAGAAGAAAATGAGACGTCAACCATCAACTCGTTAAATAATCATAAAATCCATGGTACATAAACGAATCTCAGAAAATCGAAAAAAAATTGCGAAACTGACCGAAAATTCTTCTTTCATCCCGACCAAATATTATATTTAATTTTAAATCTTTGAAAAAATGTTGACTGAAACTAAAAGAAATGAGAGCATCAAGAGAATAAACGGGTTGGTCCATAGCCCGAAGATACAAGCTTATTGGTTGTAAATGCGGTAGTATCTATATGTGCTTAAGTATATAGACGGGTTTGGTAGATATTCATCCAGCAGGACCTGAGGTCTTGCCGTTCAACAGACACACAGGTGCCGGACGCTCGTAAAGATGCAAATATTGAAGGGGAGAACGGGATGGACTCGTCAGCGACTGTCAAAGAGTCCGATTGCGAGAGATGCTCGAAGGGCGGCGAAGGGGGGAGGGGTGGAGGCTAGCAGCAGTCCACATGCAGAGACTGTGTGTACTACATATGAGTACGCATATATATGGGGTATTTCTAGTCAACTCAGTAAGCGTTTAACCCTTCCAATTCGCTCCATAATTTTTTATACTATTCCATATGCTCCAAAAAATACTTTTCATTTTTTTTAGATTTTTTTAACACAAACTTTTTTTTTCATGCATTTTTTAAATTTTTATTTAAAAATAAATTTTTTTTTTTTTTTTTTAAATAAGAAAACAAGGCAAATGTTTGCCCACTCTGGGTCATTGCTAAAAAATGTTGACTTTTATAATAATTTTTTTAAACTTTTATTTCAAAATAAAAAATACATTTTTTTTATTTATTTATTTTTTTATAATAAAAAAAATAAATAAAGAAATTTTTTTTATTGTAATAATTTTTTTATTTATTTTTATATTAAAAAATAAAATTTTATTTTTTATTTTATTTATATAAATTTTTTTTTTTTCTTAAAAAAAAAAAGAAAACATGGCAAACGTTTACCCACTCTGGATCATAGCTTCAAAAATTTGACTTTTATAATAAAATTTATTTAATTTTGATTAAAAATTCAAATTTTTTTCTTTTTTATAAAATCTTTTTTTAATTTTATTTTTTTATAAAATTTTTTTTTAATTTTATTTTTTAATAAAATTTTTTTGTTTTCTTAAAAAAAATAAGAAAGCAACGCAGACATTTGCCCAGTTTGCCTCATTTTTTAATTGGGGCGCAAAATTCTTTAAAAAAAAATTGATGGAAAAAATGGTTTCAGTTAAAAAAATCTGTAAAAAATTAAAAGTGTTATTTGGAGCTTATAGAATAGTATTAAAAATTATTTAGCGAATTGGAAGGCGTCAGGGTTGAATGCTTACTGAGTTGGCCAGGAATACCCCATATATATTTATATATATATATATATCTCACTCAACAGCTAGTGCCCGGCAGCGATGGTTCTTCGTTCGTGGTAAAGGTGGTAGTGGTGGTTGGCCCATAAGCTCGCCAA
Source organism: Ephialtes manifestator (assembly GCA_963970395.1). Lineage (NCBI taxonomy): Eukaryota > Metazoa > Arthropoda > Insecta > Hymenoptera > Ichneumonidae > Ephialtes > Ephialtes manifestator. The sequence goes on along the minus strand of OZ019982.1, from coordinate 24,120,011 downwards.
CGGAATATTATGTTGCGGTCGTAAGATAAACAGCGTAAACTCATACACGCAACCGATCCGCGAGTCTCGCATCCTCTTCTCGTTTACGGTACTACGCATTCACGTGTAAAACGCATACACACACACGCACACATATAGCAACTCGTCGAAAATTCTATCCACGAATATAGAGCTACTGTGTAACCAAAAGGGAGTGAAATATATTTTGCAGAAGAAACGAAGGAAAGTCGAATTTTCCGTCTGTGGAAAACGACTTTAACCCTGTTCTATTTCTTCAACAAATACGAACCGGAGGAGGTTTAGTTAGGGTGATTTTTGGTGGTCTCTCTATGGTCTATTTCACGACCTGGCCCTTCACCCTTTTCAGAAGCTCGGAGAACTTGGTAAACAAGCAAATCCTTTACTATTCTTTGCTTCAAATTGCAGACTGGATCATAATTTACGGAGGAAATTGTGATAATCTGGTGGAAATTACTCACCAAAATGCGTTTCGCGTTATTATATAATAATAAATTAATTTTTTTTTGAGGTTATGTGGAGATTTGTAATTTGTTGAACAATATTGATTTTAGGTTTTTTATATATTTTTTTTTGTTGGTTTTTCGAGTTATTATAAAATAATTAATTAACCTAATTAAAGAACCTAAAGTAATTAATTAATTTTTTTTTGAGGTTATACCGAGATTTGTAATTTGTTGAACAATATTGATTTTAAGTTTTATATCTACATTTTTTTTTTTGGTTTTTCGCGTTAGTATAAAATAATTAATTAATTTCTTTTTTGAGGTTATACCGAGATTTGTAATTTGTTGAACAATATTGATTTTAGGTTTTATATATATATATATATTCTTTTTTGGTTTTTCACGTTATTATAAAATAGTTCATTAATTTTTTTTTTTTTGAGGTTATACTGAGATTTGTAATTTGTTGAACAATATTGATTTTAGGTTTCGTATATTTTTTTTTGGTTTTTCAAAGATTTTTTTTTTTACAATTACAAAATTAGTTCGACCAAAATATATTCAAGACAATCAGTTATCAGTGATATATTAAGCAAACGGAAATGTTTTCCAACTACATTTTTTTTCTTTGAATTGAATAAAATAAATTGAAATTTTTTCGATTTAATTCAACGATATTTAACGAAATGTTATCTTTATTTAAATGATCTTGAAGTTTTATTTTATTTTATACCAATTTTATTTTCATCAAATAAACATTTTTATGTACTTCTATGAAAATTTTGTACAAGCCAAATTCGAAATTATTGTAGAATTATTTTATTGTATTCATCGTCAAATTCAACAACTAACAAAGTTAAATTCTGTACAATTTAAATATCACTTTTGTATTCGATTTTTTATGAAAAAAAATTGTGCCATATTTAACAATTACTAATTTCATAATAAAAATCTCGTAAAGTAATAGTAAAAAATTAGATAAATAAACATGTTGTGAATTCGCTTTTTCTATTTCGTTATTCCGTTATTTCGTTATTATTAGAGCGTTTTCGAAAGTAAATGTGATAACGTATATTATTAAAAATAATTCAACATTCCATAAAATCTCAAATTTCATACCGTTTGTCATTAAATTATACATATATAATGGCTGAATATTGTTTCATTTATATACAAAATTTGAGCTCGCTATTTCAAGTTTTGCAAAAGTTACAATAGAGCGATAATGTCAATTTTTTGAAAAATTCAAAATTCCATAAAATCTGAACGACTTTACCGATTCGAGCCAAATTCAATACCAAACAGCATTGAGTGCACCTACTCTTATAACCAACTATTTAGAAAAATAGACTAAATTTTACGAAAGTTAGAGCGACCACGTCCTTTTTTCAAAAAATTCAAAACGGCATAAAATCGAAATTTTCGCACAGATTTTGTCGAAAATTGGTACAGTTGAAGAGGATCTGCTGCTACACTAGTGTGCCAAATTTGAGCGCGATATACAAAACCGTTCTTGAGTTATCGGCGTTCGAATTTTCGGAGTTGTACACACACACACACACACACACACACACATACGGACATTTTTTCTAGATCACTTTTCTGGACGTTTTGGACAATTCTAAGTGTCCTGACATAAAAATCTCGAAAGAAAAAATTTTTCACGAAAACAAAGCTTCCTCTATAAGCAAAATTCATCATATAATGAAAAGTATCTGAGAAAATGGTTGAAATTACCAAAAACGACTCTTATATCCCTACAAAATTTAAATGTACAATTAAACTATCTTAAAAAATGCAAGATTTCCGTTTATTCGAATTATCAAAATATTTTCGATGTGCCAATCTACAAAAAAAATTGGTAACCTAATAACTTTTAACGTGTCTTTTCAGCAACACCTTAAAATCTCCGGAAAAGCGATAATCCTCTGAGCATCAATTCGCACTTTCTCACTTTTGTCACGATTCACAAGATCGTGAGGGGAAAAAAAAAAGAAAAATATATCCAACAGTTGCCACCTTCGACTCTGCGTTAATACAGTGTTTCGTGGCAAAGATATTTTCAATTGTGGTCCCAAAGCGTCGTCTTTATTTAGGCTTTGCAGGATAAACACTTGGCAAAGCATTACGAACCGGTTTCGTATTAGGTTGCGCTTCCATTGGATATTTCGTGCGGTCAGTTGGCAGGTTCTGGGTCAGAGACTCGAAGCCGCGTTATACCTACTTTTACGCGTACGAACTATTGAATAGAGTACCTGCTGACCAATCTCGAGTGGACCGACCAGAAACCGTTGATGAACCCACCGAAAACCTCGTGTGGATAAATAAATAAATAAATAGTAGACTTTTACGACCAAGGGCGGATATTTCTTTTTTTTTTCCACCGAGTCACACCTTTTCGGGGGTTAAAGTGACGAGATATTCAAGGATCTTCTTCTTCTTCTCGGATCTTGTAATCCTGGGTCAAGCGAAGTTGTTGTTTCAAGAAAGCGTGAAACATGACAGGTGCAGCATGCCAGGAAAAAAAAGAGAGCTGCAGGTGTCCAAGCGTTAAATATATTTCGTTTAATACAATGTAATTTTTTTATAGTTTTTACTTCGCTTATTTATGGAGCATTTTTTTTTTTTTTTTTTTTTTTTTTCGTCCTCTCAGATGTTTTTCGTAATTGGCCTGATTTTTGTACAGTAAATTCTGTAATATGTTAATTAAAAATCTCGTAAAGTAAGCATAAAATATCTGAGAAAAATGACTGAAAAAAAATCCCGACAAAATTTTATATTTTATTTTTAATTGTTGGAAGTTACTTTGAATCCTGAAAAAAATGGTGACTGAAATTAAAAGAATTTTTTTCAAAATTTTAAATTAATTCTATAATTTAAATAACAAATCTATTCGGACTATGTAATATGTTAATTAGACGAAATGTTATTTAATAATTTTATCGTTAAATTAATTTGGGTTAATTTAACGATGTTATTCTTACTTTTATATTGATATAATATAAATTTCATATTTATATTTATTTATATAATAATATATAAGAATAAAATATTCTTACTATAATGATGAAAAAAGATTTTTATATAAACTTTAAGTTTATATAAAAATTTATATAAATTTTTATATATTTTATATTGATATAATATAAATTTCATATTTATATTTATTTATACAATAATATATAAGAATAAAATATTCTTACTATAATGATAAAAAAAAGATTTTTATATAAACTTTAAGTTTATATAAAAATTTATATAAATGTTTATATATTTTATATTGATATAATATAAATTTCATATTTATATTTATTTATATAATAATATATAAGAATAAAACATTCTTACTATAATGATAAAAAAAAGATTTTTATATAAACAATCCAATCAACTGATTGTAAAATAATAATTAATTTAAAATGGTTTATCTACTCGATGATGACATTTGATTGATCACCCAAATATTTTGTTTTTGATACAACATTTTTTTCTCAATGTACATGATAAATGTCAAAAAATAAAATTCGCAATCTAAGATGTGTTTAAATTAAAAGATGAGTATCTAATAACTACCACACATGTTAGTTAACGCTGTACCACATAACTGTATAATTATTTTAATCAAGAAGTTTAATCACCCATAAACCGCTTTTACATCCTATTATTATTGGAGTTTCTATTTATTATTATCATTACGATTATCTGTGCAATTTTGCAGGTCCTCTCACAAATTCAACTTGTATCAACAATATCAATATCATATGCAGTTACCAACTCCTTGGAACTTATTGGGTTATTCCTTCATACATATTTTTTTTTTACATTTTTTTATTTTTTAAGGTATAACGAAGCATATTCGTATATTTATATCTGCCTACGATAAATATTAATTAAATAGGTCGTGTGAGTCTACGATATGAAAAGCATAATTGTAATAACCTACGCGATACGAATTACGTCACTAAGTAGTTAGGCTCTAGAAGCTGAATGCATTTTTGTGCAGTCCAACAACTCGCTGCACGATTTCTGTCCGATCGAAATTGCATGCCCGATCGAATTCAACGATTATACGCGTCCTCGTCTCTAAGGCCCACTATCCTCTTCCTCGTCGTCGTTCTCTGTACATGTGTAGTACTTATATTAATTGCCTGTCGACGCCTGAAGTCGCGAGAACGTCGGGTTGGGTCTGCAGCCGCGTTGCAGTTGCCACATGCACATTGCCAAGTTTCCTTGTACGCATATACGTTACAATCTTGCATATATATATGTATAGATATATATGAATATGTATATATATGTGTGTGTGTGTGTATGTGTAAAGATAACATGTAGAAGCACAGAAAGGTGGAGATGTGCATGTACGGTTGCTGTCCCTACGCGCTCGACGTGAGTATCATTCACGCAGGCACTACACACTTTCCTCGCACCGATGTCCCGTATAATTAGCGGCGACAGAGTTTTACGAGTCACTCTCTGCTTCCGGAGAATATGTCTACACACCATTCGCATAATCTGTTTCACGTCGTCATATACATTATACATTAAAGAACACGTTTTTTTATTTTCGTTTTACGAAAAAGGAAAGGGAAAAATAATAAATGAAAATTTTAGTTTCAGGATCGTGAATGCTCGTCGTTATATTACGGAAGGGTTAACGTGCACATCACGCACGTCGCAGTGTACACGTACCATTATTTTCAAGAGTGTTTAAGTTACTCAAAACGGTCTAAAATGTCAAGAAAAGTCTTTTAGAAATAATGTCTGGATGTCTGAGTGTGTGAAAGTGTGAATGTGTGAATGTGTGAAAGTGTAAAAGTGTGTAAAAGTGTGTAAAAGTGTGTAAAAGTGTGTAAAAGTGTGTAAAAGTGTGTAAAAGTGTGTAAAAGTGTGTAAAAGTGTGTAAAAGTGTGTAAAAGTGTGTAAAAGTGTGTAAAAGTGTGTAAAAGTGTGTAAAAGTGTGTAAAAGTGTGTAAAAGTGTGTAAAAGTGTGTAAAAGTGTGTAAAAGTGTGTAAAAGTGTGTAAAAGTGTGTAAAAGTGTGTAAAAGTGTGTAAAAGTGTGTAAACGTGTGTAAAAGTGTGAGTGTGAAAGTGTGTAAAAGTGTGAAAGTGTGTAAAAGTGTGAAAGTGTGAAAATGTGTAAGTGTGTAAAAGTGTGTGAAAGTGTGTAAAAGTGTGAAAGTGTGTAAAAGTGTGTAAAAGTGTGAAAGTGTGTAAAAGTGTGAAAGTGTGTAAAAGTGTGAAAGTGTGAAAGTGTGAAAGTGTGACAGTGTGAAAGTGTGAAGGTGTGTGTGTGTGTGTGAAAGTGTGTGTGTGTGTGAAAGTGTGTGTGTGAGTGTGTGAAAGTATGTGTGTGAAAGTGTGAGCGTGAGTGTGTGAAAGTGTAAAAGTGTGAAAATGTGAGTGTGTGAAAGTGTGAAAGCGTGAAAGTGTGTGTATGTGAGTGTGTGAAAGTGTGAGTATGTGAGTGTGTGAAAGTGTGAGTATGTGAAAGTGTAAAAGTGTGAGTGTGTAAAAGTATGAGTGCGTGAAAGTGTGTGAAAGTGTGAGTGTATGAAAGTGTGAGTGTGAGTCTGCATAGTGGACTTGTGCGATAAAAGTCTAAATGAATAATAAAGCCGAATACTAATCTCACTGAAGATTGAAATAAAAAAGGTTGATAATTTCGATATTTTATAAATATATTTTACCCTCCTGTACATGCGTAACTGAATATAATCGCTTGATCTTGAAGTATAAAAATATGCTTATAATTAGCGGCGACAAAATTTTACGAGTCACTTACTGCTTCTGCAGGAACCGGCCGCACAGCATTCGCATAATCTGTTTCACGTCCTCGTATACATTATAAATTGAACAGTCTTAAAAAAAAACAAAACAAAAAATAAATTATTTTCAATATCGTGAATACTCGCCGTTTTATTCCAGAACGGTGATCGTACACACAATTAATTATCCTTGTCGTCCACGTATTATGACTCTTAAGACGATCTGTCCGATAATTCCTACGATAAGCCCCGAGAAAAAACATAAAAGAATATTTTTTATTTTTGTTCAACCACCAATGAATAATTATTAAGGGACATCGTAACGACACACTTTTCAGCTCAAACTCTAAAATTGAACGAAAGCTGACAGACGAAAGAAAATTTCCTCCGATTATTTTCTCTCGTGATCAGCTCGCACGATTAAATTCTCGCTGAACAAAATCGCTAAATACTCGATTTCGATAAAGATTGAAAAAAATTCAATAAAAAGGACTTTACATAATTTCGTCATTTTGTAAATATATTTCACATTCGTGTATATGCACAACTAAATATAATCGCTCGATCGTCAACTATAAAAATATATTGCCATATATAAATTCATTACGATACAAGCAATGGGACGAAGAACGAATTTAAGCGAGCGAGTAAACAACCAATTAGTATATATTGACCAGCAGCTCGTCGCCGCACAATTGGTTGCAGATAAAATTTAACGTTTTACACTAGTCTCGTTTCTGTCGCAGGTGAATATAAATTTAATATAACATTTGTGGTGGGGATAATATGATATCGTGCACTGGCTCTCGCAGAATAATGTGATGTTAAGGATAAATCGGTTTGCCTTTCAATACGCGCAGAGTATATGTGGCATTCTCTGTCAGTTCAGCCACAATAATTTTTAATAATAATAAAAAAATTGTGTTCTTCAAAATATTTTTTTCACACTACTAATTTTTCTGCAGATTGTGGGAATAAAATTGCAGCGTATATAAAAATAAGGGCGACGTAAAAAAATTCCATATGAGTGAGTTAAAAATAATGAAAAAAAAAAAAAATGAGGACATTGCATTTAGCTTCCTCATTATTTTTACATTCTATATTTTACTATGAAGAAAGTATTAGCGTCATGTTTCCTTGTAGAGAAAACTTTTATTACAAAGTGCAAAATAATGAGGAAGAAATAAACATGGTTTTAATTTACATCCTGGTTTGAAATAAATTTAAAGAAGTAAAGTGAAATGAAATTTCTGTCGTCGAGAAATAATTAAAATACTATTTAAATCAAATCCTTCTACAGATCTTCAGTAAATTATATATGTAGCATCACTGAATATTATTTCTACACCACTTTTCTCCACATAGAAATTTCGAAAAAAAAAAAAATTTGTACACAACATTTTTTTCTATAAGAAAGCAAAAATGATCTAATAAATGAAAAAAAAATGGTGATAATAAAAAGTATTAGCTGAACTGACAAAAAATGCCTCACAACGATTCTGTACATAACTTTACAAAATATATAAAATTGAGATCAAAACAAAAAAGTTCCAATGAGTGAAAAAAACATCCGAAATAATGATAAAAAATCGTGCAAAACGTATAAAATTCAGAGCAAAACCAAAAAGTCCAAACAAATGTAAATAAAAATAAAAATAATAATAATAATAATAAAAAATAGTATCTGATCTGACAAAAAAAGACTATCATAAAGACCCTTTATATACCACTGCAAAATACACCAAATTTAGAGCAAAATACCGAATTCCAAATGAGTGAAAAAAAAAACGACCTAATGATAATAAATCGTGTAAAACATATAAAATTCAGAGTAAAACCAAAAAGTCCAAATAAATGTTAAAATAATAATAATAATAATAAATAGTATCTGAACTGCAAAGAAAGCCTCATAAAAACACTTTACATACCACTACGAAATATACAAAATTAAGAGCAAAACACCAAATTCCAAATGAATTTGAAAAAATAATAATAATAAAGAATAGTATTTATACTGAAATTTGTGCCACTGAAAAATATATAAAATTAAGAGCAAAATACCAAATTCCAAATGAACAACAAAAAATAATAATAATAATAAATAGTATCTAAACTGACACAGAATGGCTCATAAAATCACTGTACACACAACCCTGCATATATAAAAAAATTTCGAGCAAAACAGCAAATTTCAATTGATCGATAAAAATACAAAAATAAAATAAAAACAAACCATCCTAATGATAAAAAATCGTGACTAAACTGACAGGGAATGCCTCGTATACTTGTATACCGATGCAGAAAGGGAATTCATGAAGAGCACAAGAAGCCCGAGGAGTAGTAGTGAGCCCGCGGTCGTTCTGCAAATTGAATTCTCGATAGCGCGAGACGACCGTCGAGGCCGAACGACAATCGAGCGCGCGACTCGTCGAACAGGATGAGAGTAGATCGAAGCTTGAAGAGCAACACAGAGAACAGCGCGGTTTTCCGATGCGGTGCATTTGCCCACTGCAGCAGAAGTATTACGCTCGACCGGGCCACACGATGTTGTTGATGTGGCCCGCGACGACCATCGACACAACGTCATCTCTTTCGTTATTTCTCTCTTTCCCAACGAAGCAGCAGCAGCCGCAGCAGCAGCAGCAGCTCAACCTCCTACCGCGCGATTGGCGCGGGGCTCGGTCGATCGTAAAAAAGAAATTTTATCGGCCGTTACGAGACACGCGATCGCGAATGGATGGGACCACGTCGTCGTTTAATACCAATTACCCGAAGACTCTTGGCGCATCCGCATTTGCCACGCACAAAACTCTCGGGCGATCTTCAGCAACAGCAGAATCAGCAGCTAATATGAACGAATACGAAGACGAAGACGGTAGAACTATCCGTCGATTTACGACAGCGACGCAACGACGCTGCACCTAATTTCAAACTACTACGGAGACGTAGAGGAGAATATGATGATCTGATGCTCGCGATTTACGACGATCATGCGGTCTCTCTGGGTCATTGAGAATTATACCGCACGCTGTGTACATGTACACAGTTGGAACTGTAATAAGCTTTACAGGTTATTAGTGATAAAACCGTCGCTGCTTTCCATTCGATTAACGAGCTGTAATTGCGTATTACTGCGTTAATGTCTACTCTGATTTCAGTGGGTGTTTTTTGTTTTTTTTTTGTTTTTTTTTGTGGTGTCCCGCGTAAAAATGATGTGTTCAGGATGGAGTCCGGATAGTCCAGGATGGAGAATGGGTTTTAATCTGGATCCCATTGTCCATCTTGGACTCCAGCCTGGACTGCCCAGACTTCATCTTGGATTGTCCAGAATCTATCCTCCATCCTGGATTCTGTCCTGGAATCCAATCTGGACGCCGCTTCTTTTTTATGCGGGGTTTTACTTGATTTTGAAGGTTTTTAGGTGTTTTGATTCGTTGATTTATAGTGAATCAAACTGAAGGTCATTTTGTTTAGTTAGTTAGTCTTTTAGTTTTTAGTTAGGGTTAGTCTTTTAGTTAAATGGGGAATGGAGACGATAGCAAGTGTAATCCGATTGGGTGGAAGATTTGATTAGATGGTAATACATTACGTATGGTTAATTTAAAATGGATTGTGGAAAGGAAATTAATTTTTTTGTATTTGCTTTGTACAGGTAAAGCGTTGCAGTTTCAAACCTTTTAACTGTGGTTTTTTAAAAAAGTGACTTTTGTCCAATTCGGATACCAGAATTCACAGATTCGACTTTCGGTCGGAAAATCCAACTCTAATTTTTGGTTATATTTTGTGATCATTCGTTCCTTTTACGAATCCTTAATTTACAAGTTACAGTTATTGAAGAATTCCAATTCTATAAAAAAATTGTTTACGGTGTAACTCAGGTCAAAATCACAAATTTATTATTTAAAAAAAAAACATCATAAATAAGGGTGACAAACGTCCTTTGCCGCGATTATCATTACATAAACGTACAATAATTATATTAACTTACAGTAATTGATAGAATGACAGCTCCAGAATCTGCGATTTCTCACGCACACGTAATTCGTCACAGAATCATAAAAACTGCTTACTTTTTATTATAGAGTTTATGATGCATATGTATTTTTCTTTCAACCTCATTGTCTATCGAGTTCACTGACGAACTTATGAAAACAAAAAAAAATTTAATAATAATAATCTATATATATATTTATTGCTCATTAGCACGTGTTTTTAGTTTAATTTCTCAACTGAATGTAGCAGCAACGAGGCGAGAGTAGGAAGTTGGCAAGTCTTACGATTGCATAGCCTGCGCGTCTCACTAATTATAATTATTAGCCGCAAGTAATTCTGGTCCACTCTTATCATGAGATTCTACCATCGTGGCGCTCCATTTTCCCAGCTATAAAATTCACGATGCGCATTTTTTATTTATTTTTATAACTCTGGTAGTCGCGCATACGACGAATGCAGTTTGTAATTCAACTTTCTCCATCGCGACAACCTCGGCTCATCGACGTGCAGTCCGAACATGTTTTTATATGTTTGTTGCAAATTTTTTGGACCTCAACTTCCCATCGAATATGACCGCAACCTACTTACGCTACTTTTTGCTTTCCCATAAAGAAATATTTGTTTTCATGAAACATTTTTTTTGTTTATTTTCAAGATTTTTATTTCAAGACACTCAAAATGGTCCAAAATATTAGATAAAGTGGTTTAGAAATAACATCCATAATACATTTAAAAAATACACATTTTACATATCATTACCATGTAATTATATTGAGTGTAAAAGTTACTCATCCGAATAATTCAGAAGTCAAAAATTATAATTAACTTCTGCCACACGCCAAGTACAACATTAACATTTTTTTTTTATAAAATTAAAAATGCGGATTTATGTATTCTCGCTCTTTTCTGGCAAATATGTTTGCATCGCGAGTCTCGAGGGCGAGCGCGTTATCGATAAGACATCGCTAGCTGGTCTGCACGTGATGTTACAGTACGTGACGCATCATGCCGCGAATAGTGCGCGGTTGATATCCCACGAGAGCGAGAGCGAGTGCTACTATCATGGCGGGCAGCTGGATTCTCCCACACGGACCCAGCGAGTCCACCTCCCACCGGCAAAACAAAAGTATGCAGGGTGGCAGCGATACTGACTCGCTGCTCGCGTGTGCCTGGTACACACGTGTTATGCATGTTAATACACAATAAGAAAATGAAGGAACGAAACAGGTATGGAAACGAAATTAGATGTTGAGTGTTGCGGCGTGTTGTCAGGAGATATTTCGGAAAAATAAATTTAAAAAAAGACGTTAATGCTATCAGGATTCTCCATATTTGTAGCACGATTATTTCTACGTACTGTATTATGTGTGTTGAACATCAGAATTATAAAAATAAAAATATTTCAAAGTTTCGAAAAAGTCATTGGTCGTTGAGAGGCAGAAGATGTGAAAAATATTTCAAAGTTTCGAAAAAGTCATTGGTCGTTCAGAGGTAGATGTGAAAAATATTTCAAAGTTTCGAAAAAGTCATTGGTCGTTGAGAGGTAGAAGATGTGAAAAATATTTCAAAGTTTCGAAAAAGTCATTGGTCGTTGAAAGGTAGAACGTGTGAAAAATATTTCAAAATTTCGAAAAAGTCATTGGTCGTTGAGAGGCAGAAGATGTGAAAAATATTTCAGTTTCGAAAAAGTCATTGGTCATAGAGAGGTAGAACATGTGAAAAATATTTCAAAGTTTCGAAAAAGTCATTGGTCATTGAGAGATAGAAAATGTGAAAAATATTTCAGTTTCGAAAAAGTCATTGGTCGTTGAGATGCAGAAGATGTGAAAAATATTTCAGTTTCGAAAAAGTCATTGGTCATTGAGAGGTAGAACATGTGAAAAATATTTCAGTTTCGAAACAGTCATTGGTCATTGAGAGGTAGAAAATGTGAAAAATATTTCAGTTACGAAAAAGTCATTGGTCGTTGAGAGGCAGAAGATGTGAAAAATATTTCAGTTTCGAAAAAGTCATTGGTCGTTGAGAGGTACAAGATGTGAAAAATATTTCAAAGTTTCGAAAAAGTCATTGGTCGTTGAGAGGCAGAAGATGTGAAAAATATGTCAGTTTCGAAAAAGTCATTGGTTATTGAGAGGTAGAAGATGTGAAAAATATTTCAAAATTTCGAAAAAGTCATTGGTCGTTGAGAGGTAGAAAATGTGAAAAATATTTCAAAATTTCGAAAAAGTCATTGGTCGTTGAGAGGTAGAAGATGTGAAAAATATTTCAAAGTTTCGAAAAAGTCATTGGTCGTTGAGTGGTTGAAGATGTGAAAAATATTTCAAAGTTTCGAAAAAGTCATTGGTCGTTGAGAGGCAGAAAATGTGAACAATATTTGAAAGTTTCGAAAAAGTCATTGGTCGTCGAGAGGTTGAAGATGTGAAAAATATTTCAGTTTCGAAGAAGTCATTGGTCGTTGAGAGGTAGAAGATGTGAACAATACTTGAAAGTTTCGAAAAAGTCATTGGTCGTTGAGAGGTACAAGATGTGAAAAATATTTCAAAGTTTCGAAAAATTCATTGGTCGTTGAGAGGTAGAAGATGTGAAAAATATTTCGAAGTTTCGAAAAAGTCATTGGTCGTTGAGAGGTAGAAGATGTGAAAAATATTTCAAAATTTCGAAAAAGTCATTGGTCGTTGAGAGGTAGAAAATGTGAAAAATATTTTAAAATTTCGAAAAAGTCATTGGTCGTTGAGAGGCAGAAGATGTGAAAAATATTTCAGTTTCGAAAAAGTCATTGGTCATTGAGAGGTAGAACATGTGAAAAATATTTCAAAGTTTCGAAAAAGTCATTGGTCGTTGAGAGGTAGAAAATGTGAAAAATATTTTAAAATTTCGAAAAAGTCATTGGTCGTTGAGAGGCAGAAGATGTGAAAAATATTTCAGTTTCGAAAAAAGTCATTGGTCGTTGGGAGGTAGAAGATATGAAAAATGTTTCTAAGTTTCGAAAAAGTCATTGGTCATTGAGAGGTAGAATTTTTATTTAACGAAATCCAACAAAAAAAAATGCTGTAGAAAATAATCCAAATCTGATATTTATAACAATTACTTATTATTATTCCACGTGCCTTTTTTCGAAAATTATTACAACAACAAAAAATTGTTAACGTGCCAATAAAATAATTGCCACAGCTAAAAAGAAAAGGTTATATGGACTTGTCACTTTGAGTGTCCATAAGTGATGTAATAACTTAATTGAGAGTGGACATATTTCGGTAAGCCAAAGTAGAAAAGAAGAAAGAATTACCGCCACACAAAACTAAATAGAAAAATAAATTATAGCTTCACCGACATTAGTTATTTGTTCCTGTGGGACAACGAGCCACTGGTAATAACTACCTTTGAGTGATCACTTGGCCGAAATCGTCTGTTGGACAAACAGATTCGTTTAGCGTTGTCGGCTACCGACGATATGACAAACAGAGCGACGTGTATATGAAAAAGCGACAATGGCGTTCCGCCCTCGAGCCTCGCCTTTTCCGTCATCGTTCTAAAGCAAGTTCACTGAAAATTCGGCACCCGAGAAGAGACGAAAATTTTAGGGAGAGCAAAAGAAGAGACCGACGACGCGACAAAGCCCAGGAGCTCGAGGACGCGTTAACGTTCACCGCAGTGCTAATTGATATGGCGCGTTCACTCGATGGCAAGAACTGTGGCCCTTCCATGCTTCCGTACGACGATTCGATGGAAGACCGAGCTAAATACTTGAGTAAATACGCGTACAGTCCCAGCCAAAGCCAATATCCCGAGGCGATGAAAAGACTGTTCGACGATGAACGATTCTCCCACTACGATTTTCTGCGGCTGGCACCTAAAAGGCCGGGCTTCAGATAAACGACGTGAGTAAATCTTACGATTGTCCAATGACCATTTTGTGACTAGCAATTCAACGTCAGTCAACAAAATTGATTATTTTTATAGATTTTTATATAGAATAATGATCATGATTCTGTCTTAGTGAGTTGAATTTAACTCACTAAGACAGAATCTGTCTTAGTGAGTTGAATTTAACTCACTAAGACAGAATCACTTAAACTAATTAGCTTAAGGTAGAACTTGAATCAGAATTGAACTTAAGTTTTGAATCAAGTTAAAAGCGATGACTTCTTATGATTGACTTAAATTTTGACTTAAGTAAAAAATTATGTTTGAAGTTGAACTGGAAGTTAAGTTGAAAATTAAGTTGAAACTTAAGATGGAAGCTAAGTTCTAAACGACAGCAAGAATTTAAGTTGAAAATTAAATTAAACTTTAAGTTGAAATTTAAATTACACTTTAAGTTGAAACTTAAATTAAACTTTAAGTGGAAACTTAAATTAAACTTTAAGTTGAAACTTAAGTTAGATCTTCAACTACTTTTTATTTCCTTTGTTCATAAGAGCATCGAGGCAGTCGAATGACGGGAATGATCGTCCAAAACATAATTATTTCCATTTCAACCCCCTTAACATATAAATATTAAATTGATGTGTAAGTAGGTGTTCTAAATTTACGGACCAGATTTATGTATTTTTTTTTAAATTGTAAATTGCTTAAATTGTAACTTTCGGTCACAGCTTAACTCAAATTCCATAAAGGTCGGCCATCCAAAAAAGTTAATTCAATGTATTTTCTTCCGTAAATGATTGCTTTACAGTTGAGCTTCAGTCCATCAATCTTGTACTTTCGAAAGTCTTTTTTTTTTTTTTTTTTTTTTTTTTTTACTATGTTCCACATCTTTTTTCTTTATCTCGTTGACGTGATGACTAGGTGGCAAAAAAAAAACGTGGCGAAATGGGCCGAGCTCGCTAAATGAACATACATGCCACACGGAGCAACGAGCTGATGCTTAAGGGGGAAGTAAGATGATAAAGAGAGTGGGAGAGAGGCAAAGGACGAAAAAAAAAAAAAAAAAAAAATGAGCAGAGAGGCGGACGTAAAAAGTTCGAGAGTGAAAGAGTTGAGAACTGCGCAAAACGTATGACGGTCGATGTGGTAATTATCTTCCGCGAGAGCACGAAGCCGTTCCGGAGTGCCGTGCTCTGACCAGGCGACCGACAGTCCTCCACTCTGTCGACTTGCCAGCCTGTCCAGGTGCTCGAGTGTACCTAATTACGAACGAGAACACTAAACTGCAATTAACAAGGTTCAGTGCAGTCCAAGGAGAATCGGCCATCTTTTCTCAATGTTCGCTGAGGTCAACTCTCGTTACACGGTTCCCATTTTTTTTTATTCTGTAGACACTTTTTCTTTAGGTTTTTCTTCCGTTTTCCAACTTTGCATTCAGTCTAAATTATAAAATTATCAAATTTCGTTTCTAATCATAGATTTTTTTTTTTTTTTTTTTTTTTTTTTTTTTTTTTTTTTTTTTTTTCTAGACAATTGTTTTTTTTTCTAGACATTTTTTTCTATAGGATTTTCTTCGGTTTTCCAACTTTGCATTGAGTCTAAATTATAAAATTATCGAATTTCGTTTCTGATCATGGATTTTTTTTTCTTTTTTTCTTTTTTTTCTATAGGATTTTCTTTCTTTCGAAAAAGGTAGTGAAACTTATTTCTTGTAGATTTCTATTGCGATATAATTTTGTGATTTTTTTATAGTATTATAGGCTATGATCGTGTATTGTTAACATTAATTTTTCAAAATTTGCTACTACTTCCGGTAAATTGTAATGATGGATCATTACAAATCACTGTATTCAACCCATCTCGGGGTCGAAACCAGTGATCGATAGATTTAAAGCGCGCGAAACCGAAGACCAATTGAAATTCTACTAATGCGATTTTTTATGAATATTCGACTGTAGCTATTTAATTAATTGAATATTCGACTGTAGCTGGTTAATTAATGAAATATTTGTCTGTAACTGGTGCATTAATTAAATATTTGACTGCAATTAAGACATTTTATTAACAATTAATTTCGCATAAACTGAATAAATATATTGGTGCTAAGAAAAATTTCTGTTAATTTAAGCGTACACATCAATAATACCAAACATATGACTTTTTTTATGCACAAAGATTTTTTTTTTGGTGACGGTAATTTATACTCCCTTAAAACGAAATACAAAATTTGATCATAATAAAGCAAATTTTCAAAAAATACTGTGTTATGAATACAACGATTAAAATATATATATATATATTTATCAAATAGATCAAATATTGATTGATTCAATTCGTATAATGTTCCCAGTTCTGGATAGAGTGTAGACAGCTTTCTACAATATTTTTCTCCAACCAGGTTCAATTGATTTATTATCCCATTTATAACCAGGATATTTGAAGCGTGTTGATTTAACACTTTCTTATTATCTACATATGTTGAAATGAATTAGTAGAACATGCAAGAAAATATAAAATACAAAAAAAAAAATAAATACTATGAGCATTGTGTTCCTGACAGAGTAAAATTCGTATAAATCATGTTATGCTTGTTAAGTTCACATTAATCTGTCGATAACTTTTACAGCTCTTAATGGTAATAATTCAAGCACATTCGCCACGTAATTGTCTTGCCTATCACCCTTCAATATTTAGCGAGTGTTTATATTTATTAAATGAACATTCATACCGAGAAAGAATGTTAAACGAACGAGGTCGTGATTTTTAATATCTGAGGACGTGTCTGTTGGGTGGCTCGCGTCATTTCCCACGCGACCAAGATCGCCAAAGCAATTGGAATCGCGTCAAGAGATACGATCGTTGCAGCACCACAAGCAGCTTATATGTTGTATTGAACGTACGTATTATATCCCACAGTATGATGTTGCGTAACTTGGCGCAGAGCAGAGTAGGCGTGTAGTGCATTTCATCGGAGCAGCCGTCTGTTATCTCTTGATTTTTGCACCCTCCATGTTCATTGGGCCCGGTACTTTGAGATGTGGATTCTCGATAGCATTAGATACACTCTGATATCTCCAAGCATTAGACCTTCTACAGGTTGAGTATTTATTTATTTATTTATTTATTTATTTATTTATTTATTTATTTATTTATTTATTTATTTATTTATTTATTTATTTATTTATTTATTTATTTATTTATTTATTTATTTATTTATTTATTTATTTATTTATTTATTTATTTATTTATTTATTTATTTATTTATTTATTTATTTATTTATTTATTTATTTATTTATTTATTTATTTATTTATTTATTTATTTATTTATTTATTTATTTATTTATTTATTTATTTATTTATTTATTTATTTATTTATTTATTTATTTATTTATTTATTTATTTATTTATTTATTTATTTATTTATTTATTTATTTATTTATTTATTTATTTATTTATTTATTTATTTATTTATTTATTTATTTATTTATTTATTTATTTATTTATTTATTTATTTATTTATTTATTTATTTATTTATTTATTTATTTATTTATTTATTTATTTATTTATTTATTTATTTATTTATTTATTTATTTATTTATTTATTTATTTATTTATTTATTTATTTATTTATTTATTTATTTATTTATTTATTTATTTATTTATTTATTTATTTATTTATTTATTTATTTATTTATTTATTTATTTATTTATTTATTTATTTATTTATTTATTTATTTATTTATTTATTTATTTATTTATTTATTTATTTATTTATTTATTTATTTATTTATTTATTTATTTATTTATTTATTTATTTATTTATTTATTTATTTATTTATTTATTTATTTATTTATTTATTTATTTATTTATTTATTTATTTATTTATTTATTTATTTATTTATTTATTTATTTATTTATTTATTTATTTATTTATTTATTTATTTATTTATTTATTTATTTATTTATTTATTTATTTATTTATTTATTTATTTATTTATTTATTTATTTATTTATTTATTTATTTATTTATTTATTTATTTATTTATTTATTTATTTATTTATTTATTTATTTATTTATTTATTTATTTATTTATTTATTTATTTATTTATTTATTTATTTATTTATTTATTTATTTATTTATTTATTTATTTATTTATTTATTTATTTATTTATTTATTTATTTATTTATTTATTTATTTATTTATTTATTTATTTAAAAAAATCGATCGAATTTTCTGTACTTTTAATACATTGTCAAAAATGTTTAGCGTAAATTTCTACAACGTGTAAAAAAGCTCTTTTACACAAAATGGTACATTAAATTTGATATTCAAGTGAGATGTAAAACCCCCAAAAAAACACATTGGGTGTATATGAATCTGAGACAAGTACATTTACATCAACAGTTGTATCTATTCTTGCAAAAAGTCATGAAATAATCAATTACAAAAGTAAAAATATTAATATTAGTGGCAATAAAAATTATGACATGATAACACAAAATTGCACGAGTCCGTTTATAAAAATTACTTGCCTGGCCATAGGATCGGCTATTGGTGTTGGCAATCGACGAAACGGTTATTTGTGTGTATTCAGCTAATGTATTTAGTTAGTTAATTAGCTAAGTGGAACAGCCAGACAAGTAATTTTTAATATTCTCAAGCAATAATAAATAAGATAGGGCGAAAGTTTGATAATCTAAATATAAATCTATATCTAAATTTAAATTGGCCGCATATGATATAATTTTGCCAAGCGATGAAAAAAAAATTCAATAAGTTTATCAAAAAAACAATTTTTTAAATAAAATAAATATCAAAGCATAAATCTACAATTCGTAGAATTACAAGTTAATTTGTTATCAAAGAAATAAATGTGGAAATTTTGTTTCCGTGATTAATTAGACGAGGTTATTATAAAGTGACAACCGACTATGCATTAAGAATGTTATTAAACAGGTTTGAAACTTTAATTACTTTTAATCTGCAACACAGTTGACACTGTGTTAATTAATACCTCAAGCCATTCACTTTCATAACTAGACATTCGGCAAATTACAACCGCCAATTATCGTCGAATACCCCATAATTAAAGTTATCAAATACTATTAGCAATTACTTTTCAATGCGTCAGTGTTTCGTAGGTGAAAAAAAAAATAAAAATACAGAAAGAAAAATAGTAAAATTACTTCGGTACTAAAATCCATATTGCAACAGATTAAAAAATTGAGATAAGAATTGTAATTTCTTCGTTTCTATATTTAATATCACTTCTAGATGTAACAAGGCAAAACGAGTCAATTTAATAAGCCACCGAGGCCTGTGTATACCCAACGATTGCATATGAGTAACGTGATAAGGTCGAACAGAAAGAAGGGATCAAGAAAACGCAATAGCGGAGTGTTATCTGACTTGGATTTCTCTCGATCTGCAGCATAGTAATCGCTCGGGCCCGCGCTTTCAAAGGTCTTCCACGGTTCCGTAATTTCGTTCTAACGAATGTCCATTTCTAACGAATAGATGGACCACGCCTCCGACTTGTCTCTATAATGCACCTGCAACGTACACCTACCTGCACAACTCGTGCAATTCAGCACGAGAATCGAGTTGGAGAAACGCTTCGGGGTTGCTATATCTCTCTCGAGTGAGCATGTAGCAACGATCGGATCGTGCTCGACTGCTTCGATTCTCACTAGCTAGTGCGAATAATCTCATTGTCTTCATAGATCACACTGGCTCGTGCTCTTTTGATAAATCACTTGTGTATTTACTAATTCGAAGACCGCGCCCCTCGAGTTACAAAAAAATTTCTTGTTCCAGATATTGGAATCAAATTTCGAGCGAACGTTTTGTAAATTAGAGGAGCCGTAAATCGTTTCTACAGTATTGCGACCAAACGTGAATTAAACAGGAATTTTCAATTCGATACTCTACATAATCTCTACTGTACACAGCCGCAACTGTACACTGTTGCGATTGTACACAATCTCAATGATACATAGCCGCAACTATATACAATCTCAATTATACACAGTCGCAACGGTACACAATCTCAACTATACACAGTTTTAACTGTACACAATCTCAACATACACAGTCGCAACTATACACAATCTCAACTATACACAGTCTCACCTATACACAGTATTAACTATACACAGTCTCAACTATACACAGTTTCAACTATACACAGTCTCAACTATACACAGTGTCAACTATACACAGTCTCACCTACACACAATTTCAACTATACAGTCTCAACTACACACAGTTTCAACTATACGCAGTCTCAATTATACACAGTTTCAACTATACACAGTGGCAACCGTACTCTGCGTCAATTATACAGTGTCAACTATACACAGTCGAAACTTTACACTGTTTCAACTATACACAGTGGTAACCGTACTCTGCGTCAATTATACAGTGTCAACTATACACAGTCGAAACTTTACACTGTTTCAACTATACACAGTGGCAACCGTACTCTGCGTCAATTATACAGTGTCAACTATACATAGTCGAAACTTTACACTGTTTCAACTATACACAGTGGCAACCGTACTCTGCGTCAATTATACAGTGTCAACTATACACAGTCGAAACTTTACACTGTTTCAACTATACACAGTGGCAACCGTACTCTGCGTCAATTATACAGTGTCAACTATACACAGTCGAAACTTTACACTGTTTCAACTATACACAGTGGCAACCATACTCTGCGTCAATTAAACAGTGTCAACTATACACAGTCGAAACTTTACACTGTTTCAACTATACACAGTGGTAACCGTACTCTGCGTCAATTATACAGTGTCAACTATACACAGTCGAAACTTTACACTGTGTCAATTATACAGTTTCAACTATACACAGTCGCAACTCTACACTATGCCAATTGTGCAGTGTCAACTATACACAGTCGCAACTGTACACTGTGCCAATTATGCAGTGACAACTATACACAGTCGCAACTATACACTGTACCAACTATACACGATTGCAACGTTATACATGGTTGCAACTGTACACTTTTAACTATACACGGTCAGAACTGGACACAGACTCAACAGTCGCAACCGTATATCGGCAACCATACACGGGTACAACTACACACAACCTTAAACATACACAGTGTCAACCTATACACAGTCGCAACTGTACATAATTATGTAACATTGTTACATCAAAGTTGCGGACTTCTGTTCACTTGGAACTTTGAGGGTTGAGCATGTGTACAGTTGCGACTGTGTGCTGTTGTGCATGTGTAGAGTTACGTGCAATTACGAGTTTCAGTGTATCAAATTTGAAGGTTTTCTGTTGAGCCGTGTCGAGTTGGTGCGTATTCAGTTTAACCATGTTAAGTCTGCAAATTCACAATTTTTTTGCGTTTCATTAGTACGTGTAGAGTGACAATTCTGCTTTTCAAACTTCAAGTCGTGTAGAGCTTAGTGTGCACAGTTTAAAATTCTATAAAACAGATGTATCGTCAAGTCCCCTTGACTCTCTCCCCCAACCGTCGCTGCCGTCGCCCTTTGAGCGCGCATCACTATACCTATAAATACTTACTCCCTCCGATATCGAAGCTTCGATGCGTCAAGAGGCACATTGCTTCAGAAGTGCAAATATTTCGATACCCCAATAAAGGTTGGCAAACTTGTCCCTCCTTTAAACCCAAGGAGGATCGCGGGCCCTTGATACTCTCTCGAGTATCGTTCGATGAAAATCCTTTTAAATTTCTCGAACGATCGACTTGAGCGGCTGACGACGAGGACAAGAGGACGAAGCAGCGGAGAAACTCCCAAGAGGATAGAATAAACGCTGGGAACATCGACTTCCATGTCGCTTTAAAATATATCACACTTTTCAAGGGATATAAGAAATGATATCATTTCACCCCCAAGTTCTTTTTACACTCTTTATTTCATACTACGTTTCACACCGTTCTCACAGAACGCGAGAATCTAATCGATTATTCTGATCTCGAGATCGAAGATTAGGTTTCCAATTTGTTCCACAGAGAGAATTCAACTTACGTGAAGAAAAAAAAAAGAGAAAAATATTAAATATATTATTATATGCCGCATATATGGCGTGAGTCGATTCTGGCGTCACTTACTCGCGGACCGTGTCTCATTAATCACCGGGTTAACGACGTCGCGTTATCCAGTTTTTAAGTGCACGCGCCAGTCTTGTCGCAGCCAAAGGCTTGATCTACACGACGACGGTGGCTGCACCAGGAACGAAAGGGGAGGGAAGAGCGAGCGGGCACACGCCATTCCATGTAAATGCCGTGTAATCGGGGACACGAACCGAGCGATAACTTCATTACCTCGTCGGCTAATTGCGGGGAAATTAGCGCGGCTAATTGCGAACCGCGCGTCCGGCACCCGCGATCGAGATTTAATCGATGCGCGAGCTGCATGCTTGCGGGCCCGCACACACAGCATACGCTAGCCGGGCTCTTTAAATTGGACGATACATTGAAGTTGAATAAATCGGTAGGTTGGGGGGTGTATCGTATGTTGCCGATTTATTGTACGAAATCAAATGCCTGACGTTCATTAAGTGCAAATCTGCAATTAAGGTAGTAACGTCGGTAAAGTGAAGTGAATCGATTGCTAAGATTTGAAAATCGGTATGAACCGATTTATCGCAGAAATTAAGGTAGATAAAAAATTGGTGGCTCGAGATATCTGGCAAATATAAAAATATAGCTGCCCATTGTCACCGCTTTATTCGTCCTGTGATCGGTAAAGAAATCGGGACCAAGTTCGTGTTTCATAAATGACGATTTTGCATGCTTGCAGGACCGCACACACACACAACATACGCTATCCGGGCTCTTTAAATTGGACGATCCATTGCAGTTGAATAAATCGGTAGGTTGGGGGGAGTATCGTATTTTGCCGATTTATTGTACGAAATCAAATGCCTGATGTCCGATTCCGTTCATTAAGAGAAAATCTGCAATTAAGGTAGTAACGTCGGTAAAGTGAAGTGAATCGATTGCTAAGATTTGAAAATCGGTTTGAACCGATTTATCGCAGAAACTAAGGTAGATAAAAAATTGTTGGCTCGAGATATCTGGCGAATATGAAAATATTGCTGCCCATTGTCACCGCTTTATTCGTCCTGTGATCGGTAATGAAATCGGGACCAAGTTCGTGTTTCATAAATGACGATTTTACATGCTTGCAGGACCGCACACACACAACATACGCTATCCGGGCTCTTTAAATTGGACGATACATTGCAGTTGAATAAATCGGTAGGTTGGGGAGAGTATCGTATTTTGCCGATTTATTGTACGAAATCAAATGCCTGATGTCCGATTCCGTTCATTAAGAGAAAATCTGCAATTAAGGTAGTAACGTCGGTAAAGTGAAGTGAATCGATTGCTAAGATTTGAAAATCGGTTTGAACCGATTTACCGGAAAAATTAGGGTGGATAAAAAGATTGGTGGCTCGAGATATCTAGCGAATATGAAAATATAGCTGCCCATTGTCACCGCTTTATTTGTCGTGTGATCGGTAATGAAATCGGGACCAAGTTCATGTTTCATCCAGGCTCTTTAAATTGGACGATACGTTGCAATTGAATAAATCGGTTGGTTGGGGGGGGGGGGAGATCGTATTTTGCCGATTTATTGTACGAAATCAAATGCCTGATGTCCGATTCCGTTCATTAAGTGAAAATCTGCAATTAATGTAGTAACGTCGGTAAAGTCAAGTGAATCGATTGCTAAGACTTGGAAATCGGTTTGAACCGATTTATTGGAGAAATTAAGATGGATAAAAAGATTGGTGGTTCGAGATATCTAGCGAATAAGAAAATATAGCTGCCCATTGTCACCGCTGTATTCGTCCTGTGATCGGTAATGAAATCGGGACCAAGTTCGTGTTTCATCCGGGCTCCTTAAACTGGACGATACGTTGCAATTGAATAAATCGGGAGGTTGGGGGGGGGGGGGGGGGATATCGTATTTTGCCGATTTATTGTACGAAATGAAATGCCTGATGTCCGATTCCGTTCATTAAGTGAAAATCTGCAATTAAGGTAGTAACGTCGGTAAAGTGAAGTGAATCGATTGCTAAGATCTGAAAATCGGTTTGAACCGATTTATCGGAGAAATTGAGGTGGATAAAAAAATTGGGGGCTTGAAATATCTGACGAATATGAAAATATAGCTGCCCATTGTCACCGCTTCATTTATTCCATGATCGGTAATGAAATCGGGTCCTAGTTCGTATTTCATAAATAACGATTTTGTCGGAATCGACTTGTCGTAATACATTTAATAACTAAAAATTATACCATTTTTGTAAAAATATATGAATTTATACCCCAGTCGTATATGATATTACTGTTCAATAACTTAACCTTCAATATATCAATTTGAATATTCACCAACATTTATACGAAATTTCCTAAACCGGTACTGTAAAAAAATTTCCCACACATATTTAGTAATTTCATCTAATTTTTTTTTTGACACTAAGCTTCATTTACCCGTAACTAAAAGTGACACCAAAATATTTTTTTGAACAATACGCATATTTCCAATGAGTCATTGATGCTCTCATTCGTATGAGTCAACGCCAATGTGAGTTAATCGGAAATCAAATATAACGGCTTCCAACACAATGTTAAATTGCTTCTGCATGACGATAAATGAAACAGCACACAAATGGAACTTGTGTTAGATGGTAGCAGGGTTCAACGTTGCTGTACACAACACCGGGTGGTTGCGAGCTTCCAACAGTTGTTGTGTTCCATTGCAGCATCGATGAGCCAGGCGCACGAAGCGCGTTATAGGCACATGTATGCACGTACCCTATGTACGCTACTACTATGGTCCAGCGGTACAACAGAACGTCGAACCGTTCTCGAGAGTGCATCGAGCGCGCGCGCACGAGTACCGACGCGAAGTCACGACCTACTAATGAATGATTATGCTACAATTTGCCCCGGGACGGCAGCTATCGCAATTTATTAAATTACAGTGATTCGTGCAACTGCTGGGCGCGCGGCGCATCGACGCGGCATCCGGTAGTCGCACGGGGCTCGTCCACTTGCGCTTCATTTCCCGATACCGCTCAACATCATCAAATTGTCATTGAATTATTTTTCACCATTGATTTTCGTGGATTATTTGTAACAATTTTTTTTAACAAATGTTTGAATATCTGGTTTATCTTCGATAAATTCCTTTGTTTTATATTAAATATTGAGATAAGTGGTGACTCAGAGAAATTTGTTTAAGAAATTTTATTTTCTGCACTATCGGTGTCAAATATTCGATTTTAAGCACAAAATATGGCGCCGACATATTTTTACGCAAAAAATCGAATTTTCGTGCCTCTGATTTAAACTCCAAGAGACACTTTTTATACCAGCGACGTAAAAAAAATCTAGCGCTTTTTTTATCATTACTGATTGTATTTCCAATACTGGGGAAAAAGACGGAGATTACCACATCATTGACGAATTAATCTCCCAACTGTAATATGCTAGTGATTCTTATTTAACCATTTTTCATTAACCCAATTTTTAATTAATTACAATTTTTTAATCAATTTTTTCAGTCGAGAGATTTTGTAATTTTTATAAAATTATTTTCATTTCATTAATTTTAAAGTAATTTTAATCATTTATCCTACTCTTGACGAATTAATCTCCCGACTATAATATACGAATGATTCTTATTTAAACATTTTTCATTAACCCAATTTGTTTATTAATTCCTCTCATTTTTTCAATCGAGTTTTTTAAAATTTTTATAAAATTCTTTTCATTTCATTAATTTTAAAGTAATCCTAATACATTATCCCACCCTTAACGAATTAATCTCCCGACTATAATATACAAATGATTCTTATTTAACGATTTTTCATTAACCCAATTTATTTATTAATTACCCTCATTTTTTCAATCGAGAGTTTTTCAATTTTTATAAAATTATTTTAATTTCATTAATTTTAAAATTATTTTAATATTTTATCCTACTCTTGACGAATTAATCTCCCGACTATAATATGTGAATGATTCTTATTTAACCATTTTTCATTAACCCAATTTATTAATTAATTACCCTCATTTTTTCAGTCGAGAATTTTTTTAATTTTTATAAAATTATTTTTATTTCATTAATTTTAAAGTAATTTAAATACTTTATCCTACTGTTGACGAATTAATCTCGCCACTATAATAAGCAAATCATTTTTATTTAACCATTTTTCATTAACCCAATTTATTAATTAATTACCCCAATTTTTCCATTCGAGTTTTTTTAATTTTTATAAAATTATTTTCATTTCATTAATTTTAAAGTAATCCTAATACATTATCCCATCCTTAACGAATTAAGCTCCCGACTATAATATCCGATCGATTCTAATTTAACCATTTTTCATTAACCCAATTTGTTTATTAATTACCCTAATTTCTTTTTCACTCGGAAGTTTATAAATTTTTATAATGTTTCATTGATATTAACGGAAGTTGCAAAAAAATGTTGTATCAGTTTCTATAACGGTAGACATAAATTGTCAACACGCGTTTGCTTGATTGCATCGAACCTCCTGTCCGCATCTATATAATACGTAGCAGAGTGATTCAGTCGCCAGGAGGCAAAATATCGCCGGGAATGACGCCAGATGATTACATACAACGACGACGACGACATCGATGATAGAATATATATCCTTTCACGGCGTGAAAGTGGAGCGTCGAGATGATCCTACGTTCGAAACATGATTTCCTCATTTCGCCGTGGGAATAAATAATTTAATACTCAAATCGATATTCATAAAATGGATATTCTTTGTTATGATAATGAAAAATCAACGAAAGGTCAATAACCTTCTGTCTCGATAAGTGAACAAGTAATAACCTAATGAAAAGAAAGAGATATAATACAAGTACCGAGGCACAAAAAACCCGCCGATTCCCGACGAAAACATCTGCGCCCTTAATTATTTTACAGATTTAGTAGATCGTTATGGCTTGTAAAATTACTGCCAATTTCACGCCCCTAAACTTATTTTATTCTCGGGTTAGCCTCTCGTGTCTTGTATCTCTGTCTTTTTTTTTTTTTTGTTTTTTTGTTTTTTTTTTTTCTCTCTCTCCGTTTATCGTCGCTGCGGCCCTTTCGACCCTATCGCGTAAGGGCCGTTCTCGCATACATACACACAAAGATTAAGAGAGAGAGATAGAGAGATAGAAAATTGTGCGCAAACTTTTCGAAGGATATTGGGCGCATCATCCTTCGTGCCAAATTAATGGGCAGCTTGTTTATGACTGCATCGCCAGCGGACAACACGCAACGTGATTCCGCTGCAGCGTGAATTTCCGTAAAGAAGGGACGTCGATATAATAAGTTCTCACTTTTCATCGAAGCCCTTGATTTTTTTTCTAAACACTCTTATTTTATATACAGTTTCAATGAATTTTCGTATCATTTTTTTTAAATATTCGGTAAAATTTTCCTTGAATCAAAGAAAAGGTTTTATTTACTGAAATTTTTGTATGAAAATTAATATTAAGTACAGAGTTGTAAATGCCTAATACTTATAGAAATAATGATGATGATACGATCAGCTCTATAATTATGATTTTATAATAATAATAATATGTAGCGATTGTAATACGATGATTAAATCTTTGGAATGCCCATGCAGAAATTTCGGCAGGGATCCAGCTGGATCCTGCCTGGTATTCCCATGTTCCGGTCGGATTCCAGTCGGTCATCGGATCGGATTCCAAACATGGGATGTAACGCGCGGAAACTGGATTCCGATCGGGATCTCGAACTGGGATCCGATCCGATGGCTGACTGGATTCCAGCCGTTAGATGGGCATACTAGGCTGGATCCACCTGGATCCTTGTCGAAAGATGGTAATACCAAGCTGATTCCAGCTGGATCCCTGTCGAAATTTCTGCATGGGCAGCGACGAGAACGCGTCTGGGGATACATGAACCGCACACGTTGGTACAATCACGCAAGTTAAGGAAAAGTTTTTCGTACGTGCATTCTACAACATTTGACTACATAAAGGGTGAAGTAAAATTAGTTCTGCACAAATCGTTGAAGGAAGACAATCCGGATTCTATTCAGAATCCAAGTAGAACCCCTCTTAGGGTAACCCTAACAAATCCCGATGCACGGTAATACAGCTCGTCGTTCAGAATTGGGTCCCGATCCGGAATCCATCCCGATTCTAAATAGGACGGCCCTCTTAGGGTAACCCTAGCAAATCCTAATCGATGATAAATTATCATCGAATGCGTAACCGGAAATCTATTTGGGATCTATTCAGATTCCAAGTTGGATAACCCATTTATGGAAACCCGAGCCAAACCCGACCATGATCTAGTTTCAAACATGGGTGGCTGCAATAATAATTATTTTTCAATAAAAATGGACAAAAATAAGTAATGCATTAAGAGAGTAATGCATTACTTATTTCTTCCATTTTTTCCACTATTTCTTGCAATATTAAAGCGAAAATTAGTATTTTTTTCAGCTATTCAAATGTTTACACTCTATTTTATAATCACTACATATTATTATTATGAAATCATAATTACAAAACAAATTGTACTGTAAACTATATCTCATGAATTAATGGGGATTTACAACTCTGATTAAGTATTGGAAGTTTTGCGGCTGATACGCGTGTATTAAATTTATTATACACATATTAATATTAATTATACAAATAATTAATATACAAATATTATATCAATTAATATTTGTGTATTAATTGATATAATATTTGTATATTAATTATTTGTATAATTAATATTAATATGTGTATATTAAATTTAATACACAATAAATTTAATTTAATTGATATAATATACAAATATTATATCAATTAATATTTGTGTATTAATTGATATAATATTTGTATATTAAATGAAATTTAATATATCGTATCTGCAAAACAAAATTCCAATACATATATTAATTTTCAAAATATTTTAAATCCAGGCCCTTAATTTTTTTCCAAACTCTCTTATCTTATTTCCACTTTTACGAAATTTTGTATCATTTTTTAAATTATTTTTAATATTCCATACATTTAATAAAAAAAAAATTCTCGAACAAATTTGTATTCTTAAAACAAATGGCACTAATTTATGGCACATTTGCATCAACACATGTGTAATTTCTAAGATTGTATCCACCATTGAATTATTCTTTTCTATATTGCATCGCGTTTTATTTATTCTCCTTCATGTGAGGTACTAAGTCAGTTCGACGGTCGTCCAACTTTTTAATTTTTTTTTTATTTTCTTTATTTCTTCTCTTTCTTCATCGTTTTCTTCTCTCTCTTTCTCTCATCCATTTCGTGGTCCCTCCACGCGATTATTAGTTCCAGTCTTTCTTTTCCTCTCGTCTACTCGTCTTCGCCTCATCTCCCAGTCGCTTGCAGCTTCAGCAGCAGCACTACTACTGTAAGCGATATAACGAGCACCCGGCGTGACCGTCGGGTAGCCCTACGCTACCCGTTCGTTTCACGCCCGATTTCATTTTTGATCTACCAGGCAGAAGCTGCAACCGCAGCAGCAGCAGCAGCAGCAACACAACGACGACCAGAGTATAACTCGCTGGCAGACTCAACGATTTATCGTTTCACGCACCCACACGTAGAATGCCCTCTATATAGTAGCGTTTTCTCTTTCACGCGCTCGCGGCAGAATTGCACGAGGACCAAAAGGATTGAAAGATTTTTCGGCCGACAATACAATTATTTTTTATTACGATGAAATAAGAAGAAGAAAAAAAATGGCACTTTCGAAAATTTACTTTCTGAATTTTACGGTGCAAATTGCGTTTTTCTTTCGCGAAATTGAAACCGCATTTCCTAATTAAATGCCACTGTTTTTTTGGGCTTTATACAATTTTTTTTTAATTTCAATAAATATTTTGAAAAAATTCTAACGTTTTTTTGGAAAATGCAAACTGTGTAAAATAGGAAGCTATAGCAATTCCAAAAATCTTGAACTTTCAAATTATAATGTAAATATATTTTTGAAAAATGTAAATATGTATTATAAATGTTCGAATCTTAAAAAAAAGTATTCACTAATTTCTGTCTGTCTGTCCGACTATCTGTCAGTTTGTCTGTCTGACAGTGCGGCTGTTTGCCAATCCGAGTGTCAGTCTCTCTGTCTGCCATTTCGACTGTACATCAGTCTGTCTTTCTGCCATTCCGACTGTCTGTCTGTCTGTTTGCCTGTCGGTCTGACTGTCTGTCTGACAGACCGTCCGTCTGGCAGTCATTCTGACTATCTATCTGTCTATCTGTCAGTCCAACTGACTGTCTGTCTGTCTGTCGATCCGACTGACTATCTGTCTGTCTTTCTGCCATTCCAACTGTCTGTCTGTCTGTCTGTCGATCCAACTGACTATCTGTCTGTCTTTCTGCCATTCCAACTGTCTGTCTGTCTGTCGACCCGACTGACTATCTGTCTGTCTTTCTGCCATTCTAACTGTCTGTCTGTCTGTCTGTCGATCCAACTGACTATCTGTCTGTCTTTCTGCCATTCCAACTGTCTGTCTGTTTGTCGATCCGACTGTCTGTCTGTCTGCCATTTCGACTGTAAATCTGTCTGTCTTTCTGGCATTCCAACTGTCTGTCTGTCTGTCTGTCGATCCGACTGTCTGTCTGTCTGTCGATCCGACTGTCTGTCTGTCTGTCGATCCGACTGTCTGTCTGTCTGCCATTTCGACTGTAAATCTGTCTGTCTTTCTGGCATTCCAACTGTCTGTCTGTCTGTCTTTCTGCCATTCCAACTATCTGTCTGTCTTTTTGCCATTCCAACTGTCTGTCTGTCTTTCTGCCATTCCAACTGTCTGTCTGTCTTTCTGCCATTCCAACTGTCTGTCTGTCTTTCTGCCATTCCAACTGTCTGTCTGTCTGTCTGTCTGCCATTCCAACTGTCTATCTGTCTGTCTGTCTGTCTGCCCTTCCAACTGTCTATCTGTCTGTCTGTCTGTCTGTCTGTCTGTCTGTCTGTCTGTCTGTCTGTCTGTCTGTCTGTCTGTCTGTCTGTCTGTCTGTCTGTCTGTCTGTCTGTCTGTCTGTCTGTCTGTCTGTCTGTCTGTCTGTCTGTCTGTCTGTCTGTCTGTCTGTCTGTCTGTCTGTCTGTCTGTCTGTCTGTCTGTCTGTCTGTCTGTCTGTCTGTCTGTCTGTCTGTCTGTCTGTCTGTCGGTCGGTCTGTCTGTCTGTCTGTCTGTCTGTCTGTCTGTCTGTCTGTCTGTCTGTCTGTCTGTCGATCCGACTGTCTGTCTGTCTATCATTCTGACTATCAGTCCGTCTGTCTGTCAGTCCATCTGTCCGTCCGTCCGTCTATCTCTTGACAGAGACTGCAGAATGCAATAAAACTTTGTGTGTATCTTCTGTGTACAAAATCAAGTTACAGTATTGAAATTCATTGTAAAATAACATATCGATCCTTAATTAACACAGAGGCAAAGATTTAAAAAAATCTATTAAAAAAAACAAACTCTGTGCAGGTACTAAAACCTGACTTTCCTGTACCCATGACGTGACTTCGTTTTCTTAAGAAATATCTAACCGTGATAAAAAAAAAGAAAAAAAAAAAAACATTAACAATAACTGCCTCGAGTGTCACGCCGTCCGGAATTTTACGTAAAATTACCGCAACTAGAACGTCAAAGGCGAATGAATCTCTTTTTAATTGACAAAAATCGATGGAAAATTCTTGGTTCTTCGGGCATTTCTGACGTGCAGTATACTTTGCCGAACGTTTCGAAGAACCAACCCCGGAAACGGTGATTTCTGTGCAGTCCATAGCAGCAGCGACCAGTTTTCAGTTGAGCGAGGGGCCACACGCGAGGGTTGTAAAACCTCGACGACGCGAGAAACACGGACGACGGAATATAACGCGAGAGAGAGCAAGCGGCAATCACCGTGGCGCTGTTCGAACGTTAAGTAAAAAAGCCAGAGCTGCCGCGCGCTCGCTAACGATCCGCGACCACCGCGCGACTCACTCGATGCGCGACGAAGAATCTGTACATCGACTCGTTGGGTCAGAGAAAGACAGCAAAGAAAAAAAATTTTAAAAATGTACGTCCGAGAGACGTAAAATAAAATAAGTTACAATTACCACAGGAAACGCAGAATTTCGACGCATTTACCGAGAAACTTCATAGAAACAACCCAAGATAATATACGTGACCAAGTTATTTGTATTTTGATAAATTTAAATCAATTTGCTTTGCCGCGAAGAAAAAAAAACAGATCCTGAGACGTAAAATAAAATTAGTTATAATTTCTGCAGAAAACGCAGAATTCCGAAGAATTTTTATTTATTTTTATTTATTTTTATTTACTTTTATTTATTTTTATTTATTTTTATTTATTTTTATTTATATTTATTTATTTTTATTTATTTTTATTTATATTTATTTATTTTTATTTATTTTTACTTATATTTATTTATATTTGTAAATATATAGTTATTTTTATTTAAATAAATGGAAATCAATTTGCTCTTCCGCGAGGAGAAGATTTTTTTATTTTTAGGCAAATTTTTTTTTCTTTTCTTTTTTCTTCTTACCGGTTGAACGAGTGCGGATAGGGGAGGCATTCTCCTCGAAGTTTTCAAGGATTTTGGTGTGTCGCGCAGAGATGACTCTTCCCGAAGGATCGTTAAATCGTCTCTCGTCGGAATCGCGGACCCTAAACTCAGGACAAGTTGCTGTCTGTCCCAACGTAAATAACAATCAGTCGACCACGTGTGTTCCCTCGTTAGCATAAGGCACTAAAGCGACGATTGGAAGAGGAATAAGAATAAAAATTTTGCACGTGACGAAGATGTGCAGACATCACTACAGTATCGAGCAAACGAAAGTTTAAAAATGAATTCCGAGCAATTGGTAATCGAACACACTTCCGATAAAAAATGAAAAGTTTAACTTGTGCGAATACTCGTTAATTTAAATTTTATAGATAATTTTATAAAAACCCCCTGATGAAAAAAATTTGTGTAATTAATAAACAAATTGGGTTTAGGAAAAATGTTTAAATAAAAATCATTCGCATATTATAGTCGGGAGATTAATTAGTTAAGGGTGTGGTAATCGCGTTAAATAAATAAATAAATAAATAAATAAATAAATAAATAAATAAATAAATAAATAAATAAATAAATAAATAAATAAATAAATAAATAAATAAATAAATAAATAAATAAATAAATAAATAAATAAATAAATAAATAAATAAATAAATAAATAAATAAATAAATAAATAAATAAATAAATAAATAAATAAATAAATAAATAAATAAATAAATAAATAAATAAATAAATAAATAAATAAATAAATAAATAAATAAATAAATAAATAAATAAATAAATAAATAAATAAATAAATAAATAAATAAATAAATAAATAAATAAATAAATAAATAAATAAATAAATAAATAAATAAATAAATAAATAAATAAATAAATAAATAAATAAATAAATAAATAAATAAATAAATAAATAAATAAATAAATAAATAAATAAATAAATAAATAAATAAATAAATAAATAAATAAATAAATAAATAAATAAATAAATAAATAAATAAATAAATAAATAAATAAATAAATAAATAAATAAATAAATAAATAAATAAATAAATAAATAAATAAATAAATAAATAAATAAATAAATAAATAAATAAATAAATAAATAAATAAATAAATAAATAAATAAATAAATAAATAAATAAATAAATAAATAAATAAATAAATAAATAAATAAATAAATAAATAAATAAATAAATAAATAAATAAATAAATAAATAAATAAATAAATAAATAAATAAATAAATAAATAAATAAATAAATAAATAAATAAATAAATAAATAAATAAATAAATAAATAAATAAATAAATAAATAAATAAATAAATAAATAAATAAATAAATAAATAAATAAATAAATAAATAAATAAATAAATAAATAAATAAATAAATAAATAAATAAATAAATAAATAAATAAATAAATAAATAAATAAATAAATAAATAAATAAATAAATAAATAAATAAATAAATAAATAAATAAATAAATAAATAAATTTCCATACGTTCCTATAATATTCTACTAATTTTCTTTTATTTTTTTACAGTCCGCCTTAATGTTAAAAATTTTTTTTATTGAATACCAGTTACCCACAATTATTCCTACGCAAATGAAACTAATGTAAAAAGTAAAAATAATAATTAAAAAAATATTTATAAATACGTAGCTCGGTCATTATAACGGGCATCCGTTGACTGCTCGATATGCTTGGGTCAATCACTAGCCTGGAGGTCCAGACGGAGACTACCGTCTGCTAAGCTCGTTGGAAGTGCGGAGGCAGTGTGCTCGGTGCTTCGCGCCATGAGTCGCCCAAGGCGAGATATTGCTTATTAGAAGAGGTGCGGTGTTGCTACATGATTAAAAAAGAGGACCAGTGACAATTTGATAGATAGTGCTTTTTGTCCGCGAGCGTGGCGCGCGTCGTTAGGATGCCGACTGTGAAAAAAAAAAAAAAAAAAAAAAAAAAAAATGGTAGTCGATTCAACATGGACGTTGAATCGACTTCAATTTTTTTTTTTTTTTTTTTTTTTTTTTTTTCTTTTTCTTGCCTTCACAAAGAATAGTGTATAGTATACTTACGAGCTCGGACGACTAATAACGAGGTTACTTGTCTCGGTTAGCTGTATAAGACGACGCACGACTTCATACATACAAAAACATGCTATACATAAGAATCTTTTGCTTTGAGAAGGACGACTAATGTATCGTTACTATGTGCTTTGTGATGTAGGATAATATTAGTCTTCTGGGAGACAGTCACTCATAACAAGGTATAAATGTGAATGTACCGCAGCGTCCCTGTGCATTAAATCTCGATTAAAATACCGTAGATTATTTTCTATAGGTGAAGTACGTAATGTTGTAAACTAGCCTTGATTATTTATCGCGTAGTACGCACATTAATTATTTTTCCGTATACTTTTTTATTTATTTCGAAACGAAATAAAAAAATTAAAATCAAAAAGATCGGTTAAGTTTGTAATGTTGTAAATTAGCCTTGATTATTTATTGCGTAATACAAAAATTCATTATTTTTCCGTACAATTTTTACTTCGACACTGTCAAGATCAAAATTGATCAAGAGTCGCGGTAATGACTCGACGTTAATAAATAAAATTGATTATAAATTAACGGTTAGATATTCAATGCCTTAATTTCCAACAAACAAGAACGGAAAAGAATAAATAGTGTTATAAGTTGAGCAGCCAGAATATATTTTATTATCACGAAAAATTAATTTATTAATTTTTTAACATGAAATAATCAACTTTAGCTTTCCATATAAGCAACTAGTTCGGTTAGCAATGAAAATTGCGTTCTGTTCGAGATTCGTCACAAGAATCCGCGGACCGTGTGTTCATCATCATTAAGCGTTGATGACTCGCGATCATCGTCCGCTAGGTATTTACCATCAGCCACTGAACGATACACTACCGGATGTTCCTTCGCTTCGCTCGTATACCTCAAGAGTTTCTCGACATATACAACGTATATACAGTATATTAGCAATGAACTCATATATATATATATATATACATAAACACATAATCATACGGGGTATTCCAGGCTGGCAGAATTTTTATCAAAAAATTCTACGTAATTGAAGTTTTACATAAGAATTAAGAATATTAAAAAAAACTTCAACTAGATAGAACTTCTTATAAAAAAATCGGACCATTCTGGCTGGGGTCTCAAAAATTTCGTATTTCTAGACAGAAATTTTCTGTAAGTATATAAAAATTATAAAAAATGGCCCTTTTTGTGCAAAACGATATATTGTTGTTATACTTCATATAACTACATTTTAGGAAAACTAAAAAAAAAAAATTTAATATACATTATGTAGCTCTTTGCAAACCGAACAAATTTCATCATGAACATTTTTTTATGTGACTATTAATTTCCAAGATATTAACGATTAAAAATATATAAATCCCAAAAAAATTCAAATTTTTCCAAAAATTCGTGTGTCGTAAATATTGGTCGCAGGGCCAAACGAAAAAATACGTGTACCTTCTTTTTCAAAATACTATTTTATAAAAAATTGTCAAAATTGTTTGGGGTTCCGGGACAAAGCATGAAAATTTCAATTGAAATCGCCCATATATACATATATGGAAGTGGCCAATGTGAGGAGGTAACTCATATATATATATATATTTACACATATACATATGGGAAATTCGAGGCTGGCAGAATTTTTATCCAAAAGTTGTACATAATTGAAGTTTTACATAAGAATCCAGAATATTAAAAAAAAAACTTCAACTAGATAGAACTTCTTATAAAAAAATCGGACCATTCTGGCTGGGGTCTCAAAAATTTCATATTTCTAGACAGAAATTTTCTGTAAGTATATAAAAATTATAAAAAATGGCCCTTTTTGTGCAAAACGATATATTGTTGTTAAACTTCATATAACAAAATTTGAGGAAAACGAAAATTAAATTTTTAATATACATTATGTAGCTCTTTGTAAATCGAACAAATTTCATCATGGACGTTTTTCGATATGACTATTAATTTCCAAGATATTAACGATCAAAAATATATAAATCTCAAAAAAATTCGAATTTTTCAAAAAATTCGTGTGTCGACAATATTGGTCGCAGGGCCAAACAAAAAAATACGTGTATTTTCTTTTTCAAAATACTATTTGATAAAAAATTGTTAAAATTGATGGAGGGGTTCGGGGTCAAAGCATGAAAATTTCAGTTGGAATCGCCCATATATACATATATGGAAGTGACCAATGTGAGGAGGTAACTCATATATATATATTTACACATATACATATGGGAAAATCGAGGCTGGCAGAATTTTTATCAAAAAATTCTACATAATTGAAGTTTTACATAAGAATTAAGAATATTAAAAAAACTTCAACTAGATAGAACTTCTTATAATAAAATCGGACCATTCTGGCTGGGGTCTCAAAAATTTCGTATTTCTAGACAGAACTTTTCTGTAAGTATATAGAAATTATAAAAAATGGCCCTTTTTTGCAAAATGATATATTATTGTTAAACTTCATATAACAAAGTTTTAGGAAAACTAAAAAAAAAAATTTCATATACATTATGTAGCTCTTTGCAAACCGAACAAATTTCATCCTGGAAATTTTTCGATATGACTATTAATTTCCAAGATATTAACGATCAAAAATATATGAATCCCAAAAAAATTCAAATTTTTCAAAAAATTCGTGTGTCGTAAATATTGGTCGCAGGGCCAAACAAAAAAATACGTGTATTTTCTTTTTCAAAATACTATTTGATAAAAAATTGTCAAAATTATTGAAGGAGGTCGGGATCAGAGCATGAAAATTTGAGTTGGAACCGCCCATACATACATATATGGAAGTGGCCAATGTGAGGAGGTAACCAAGATAGTGGTTGATGTTCTCCAGTCTGCGGAAGATTCGCTGGCGAGCGTTCATCTCGCATCTCGGTGTTATTAACCCGACGTCCTCAACTATATATATATACATAAGTATATATGTACTATATGTATGTATGAACGTGTGTTAATTCATTTAGGAGGAAGGGAAAACGTAAGTGAGGTAGGTGGATGGATATGGAGCTAGAGATGTAGACGAGAGACGATCAGTGATGAACGAAGAGACCGTGAAATCGGTCGTGAGTC
Source organism: Ephialtes manifestator (assembly GCA_963970395.1). Classification (NCBI taxonomy): domain Eukaryota; kingdom Metazoa; phylum Arthropoda; class Insecta; order Hymenoptera; family Ichneumonidae; genus Ephialtes; species Ephialtes manifestator. The sequence continues at coordinate 24,082,153 of OZ019982.1, read as the reverse complement.
GGTTTAATTCCTACAGTCTAGAATCAAGTTAAGTAGGTCGGCCATAAAATGTGTGGGACGATCTGTGATAATCTAGTTCGGATTATCAACAGACTCTGAGGAAAAAAAAATGATAAAAATTATTGATATACCAATCAAAGGGTTTGACGTAACAAATTATTGGGTTTGGTTGTGGGTTAGATTTATTTTTTGTTATAAATGTGGTTAAGGTTTGTGGAAAACAGAATTAACCTCAGAGACGATAAAGTTGAGTTGGTTGGATATAATATAGGAATGGTAGGATGATTCATTATTGGATTAACTTAAGGCTGAATTTATGGAGCCAAGTTTAAAGTTGAATTCGAAGTTGGGAACTTAAGTTCAAATCTGAGTCTGTAAATTTGACTCACAACCTACTTGGATGCAAGTACGTTGGGAAATTAAAAATCAAAATTCTTGCCAAATTTGTCGTCCCGGAGTTGGAACTTCAAAAATCAAGATTAAAGTTCGGAATTATTCGAGATTGAAGTTTGGAATTATTCAAGATCAAAGGTCGGAATTATTCAAGATTAAAGTTCGAAATTATTCAAGATTAAAGTTCGAAATTATTCAAGATTAAAGTTCGAAATTATTCAAGATTAAAGTTCGGAATTATTCAAGATTAAAGTTCGAACTTATTCAAGATTGAAGTTCGGAATTATTCGAGATTAAAGGTCAAACTTATTCAAGATTAAAGTACGAGCTGATTCTAAATTAAAGTTCGGAATAATTCAAGATTAAAGTTGGAACTTATTCGATACTTAGGTTCGGAATTTTCACGTTGGAACGAAGAGCATCTACACAATTTGAAGAAACCATTTTCCATTGACGCCGTTCCAAGTTTCCAGAAAAGCAATGCCATTGTCACAAAATTGTATATTGAATATCGATCGGCAGAGCTGAGACTTCATTCACTGTCAGTCTTCGTTGCTTTCAGAACTCATTACCCTACACACGTGTGTTCTTCATTTCACTGGATTACCTTAGAAATACAAAGCAGAAACGCAATTTTTGATGGCATGGAAGGTAACAACTTTTCTCCAACGTAATTATTGACAGCTGTCATTCCCAGTGATCAATAATAAAAAATTTTAAAAATGCTCTGCTTGTTGTAATATTATTACACGGAAAAATTGGGCCAAATGACTTCGTGGCAGCAAATGATTTAGTGGCCTAAATGATTTCATTGCAGCAAATTATTTAACGAGTCAAATGTTTTGATGGCCCAAATGATTTGATGGCCCAAATGATTTGATGACCCAAATGATTTGATGGCCCAAATGATTTGATGACCCAAATGATTTGATGGCTCAAATGATTTAATGGCTCAAATGATTTGATGGCTCAAATGATTTGATGGCTCAAATGATTTGATGGCTCAAATGATTTGATGGCTCAAATGATTTGATGGCTCAAATGATTTGATGGCTCAAATGATTTGATGGCTCAAATGATTTGATGGCTCAAATGATTTGATGGCTCAAATGATTTGATGGCTCAAATGATTTGATGGCTCAAATGATTTGATGGCTCAAATGATTTGATGGCTCAAATGATTTGATGGCTCAAATGATTTGATGGCTCAAATGATTTGATGGCTCAAATGATTTGATGGCTCAAATGATTTGATGGCTCAAATGATTTGATGGCTCAAATGATTTGATGGCTCAAATGATTTGATGGCTCAAATGATTTGATGGCTCAAATGATTTGATGGCTCAAATGATTTGACGGCTCAAATGATTTGATGGCTCAAATGATTTGATGGCTCAAATGATTTGATGGCTCAAATGATTTGATGGCTCAAATGATTTGATGGCTCAAATGATTTGATGGCTCAAATGATTTGATGGCTCAAATGATTTGATGGCTCAAATGATTTGATGGCTCAAATGATTTGATGGCTCAAATGATTTAATGGCTCAAATGATTTGATGGCTCAAATGATTTGGTGGCTCAAATGATTTGATGGCTTAAATGATTTGATGGCTCAAATGATTTGATGGCTCAAATGATTTGATGGCTCAAATGATTTGATCGCCCAAATTATTTGATAGCCCAAATTATTTGATGGCCCAAATGATTTGATGGCTCAAATGATTTGATGGCCCAAATTATTTAGTGGCCCAAATGATTTGATGGCTCAAATGTTTTGATGGCCCAAATTATGTGGTGGCCCAAATGATTTGACGGCCCACTTGATTTGATGGCTCAAATGATTTGATGGCCCAAATTATTTGATTGTCCACTTGATTTGATGGTCCACATGATTTGATCGCTCAAATTATTTGATGGCCCAAATTATTTGATGGCCCAAATGATTTGATGACTCAAATGATTTGATGGCTCAATTGAATTGATGGCTCAATTGAATTGATGGCTCAATTGAATTGATAGTCTAAATGATTTGACAGCCCAAAATATTTGGTATCCAGAATAATTTGATAGCCCAATTCAATTGATAGCCTAATGATTTCCTTGCAGCAAATTATTTAGTGGCCCAAATAATTACACACAAATAAAATTCTGAAATTAATCAGTCACAAGATGCCTGTTGGCATCATTTTCTGTACTACAAGAATAGCGTGACTGTTTATTGGATCTGAAAGTGACATAAAACTATAAATAGAAAAAACAGGAAATGGGTTGCTCAGGTGTCGTGAGGACATTTCGTCCCAGTGACGAAGAATTGAAATTACCGGCTTCACCAAACCAACGATTCGACACGACTCAGTAATTTGCACACATGCACATTTTTATTTGTCCTCCTACTTGTGATACTATTCAGGTGGATATCCACTTCCACCTATAAGGTAAATTTACACATACATGTAACATTTACAAGCCTGTAATTCGTCGGGTTTCGTGACAATCGATTTTATGGTGTCACCTGAAAACACGCCACTGCGATAAAACAATACAATTCTGGTTTATGGATGGTCCCCATTCACGTGAGAAGCAATAATAAAAAAAATATATAATTCCAAGGAAATCGTGTGTAATATAATGGTTTATCGACGAGACTCAGAATTTCTCAGCTACTTAAGCCGAAATTGAACCGACAAACTGGCGCTCCTAAAAAACAAAAATAAAAGCTTGGAAAATAAGCAATTATTAGAAATATTACTCACCGTGCAGATCGTCGGCGTTTGTCCATGAACTTTGTTCACGTCGATCAACGAATCCTGTCCTCCTTTTGTCAAATCTCCGCGTAACTTCGAGGACGACAAGGCGTTTGATATTATGCTTGGATTCGACATATTGTTGGTCAGTGACGAGCTTATCGGAATTTCTGGTCGGACGAACCATGATGGTAGCTGAAATAGAAATGGGGAATCGTTTAGTAATTTTTTAAGGCACATTGAAAAAAAAAAGATTAGTTTCCATAACCAAGAAATGAGTTGACACAACCAATCGATCATTCTATTTCCCTTACAACGCAAATGGTAGTGCCAACGATTCAAATGGTAGTCCCAACCATTGGATTGGTTAACCCTACTAATCTCGCGAGAACTAATCGTGAATAGTTGAGGTTACTGTTCGATATGGTTCAGGCAACTAATTTTTTAGACATTGTGTACAGCAAATGGGAAACGTAGTTGATCCAACCAAACATTTCTTTCCGTGCATATGGTAATTGATTACGCCGGTGGTGCATCACACGGAAAGAAAAGCTTGGTTGAAACAACAAAGTGCTATGGTTATATATGCGCCAGATAATTAATTGGTTAGACTGACCAATTTCTTGGTTAGGCTACCAATTTCTTGGTTAGACTAACCAAGTGACTTGGTAAGCTAACCAAGTGACTTGGTTAGACCAACCAAGAAATTGGTCACCTAACAAATTACTTGGTTGGTCTAACCAATTAATTGTCTGGCGCATATATAACCATAGCATTTGGTTAGTTCCAACCAAGCCTTTTTTTCCGAGCAATGCTCCTTCGTTTGCGAAAATTTAAGAAAAAGTTCAGGTTTCTTGACAAATTTTATAAGGCTGAATTTTTCGAAAAAAGTCTGCACTTAGAAAATTTTTTGAAAAATCCAAACTAAATTTTTTTCATCAAGATTTTGAATTTTGGCCTTCACTCCCCATGTAGAAATCAGTCTGGGCGTCCCAGTTTGAAATTCGATCCTGGTCGGGTTTGGCTCGGGTTTCCGTAAATGGGTTATCCAACTTGGAATCTGAATAGATCCCAAATAGATTTGCGGTTACACATTCGATGATAATTTAACATCGATTAGGATTTGCTAGGGTTACCCTAAGAGAGCCGTCCTATTTAGAATCGGGATGGATTCCGGATCGGGACCCAATTCTGAACGACGAGCTGTATTACCGTGCATCGGGATTTGTTAGGGTTACCCTAAGAGGGGTTCTACTTGGATTCTGAATAGAATCCGGATTGTCTTCCTTCAACGATTTGTGCAGAACTAATTTCACTTCACCCTTTATGTAGTAAAATGTTGTAGAATGCACGTACGAAAAACTTTTCCTTAACTTGCGTGATTGTACCAACGTGTGCGGTTCATGTATCCCCAGACGCGTTCTCGTCGCTGCCCATGCAGAAATTTCGACAGGAATCCAGCTGGAATCAGCTTGGTATTACCATCTTTCGACAAGGATCCAGGTGGATCGAGCCCAGTATGCCCATCTAACGGCTGGAATCCAGTCAGCCATCGGATCGGATCCCAGTTCGAGATCCCGATCGGAATCCAGTTTCCGCGCGTTACATCCCATGTTTGGAATCCGATCCGATGACCGACTGGAATCCGACCAGAACATGGGAATACCAGGCAGGGTCCAGCTGGATCCCTCCCGAAATTTCTGCATGGGCTATCGTTCTCAAGTCGCATATTCTACCTCATAAAATAAGTTTACAAGCCTTTTTACGATGATTTAAAAAAAAAATTGACATTTCACACAAAATATTTTTAACAGTGTTAATCAGTAGATTACTAAACTGATAAAGTGACGCCAGACGTCACACAAATTGGAACACGAGTCGTCGATAAAAAGGGTACGAAAAGTGATGTTGGAGCGATCGTTATGTTGTCATCGACTCTGTTTTCAAACGGGACAAAAATCTCTTCCTTAAGGTCGCCTTACATCGAGAGTTTTTTGGGCATTGGTTACGTATACATTGGAAGATTGCAGAAGCAAGAGTAGCGGACGATACTTCGCCACGCACACAGCAACAGAATAGACCGAAACATTAGTGTCACTGTGGAGTCTGAATATGAGACTCGTCAAGATGAATGGCGCGAAGGACTTGAACTCCCAGTCAAGTCCATAAGCAGAGATCAAGAAAGACGGAGTGAAAGAGGTCTCCATGGGGTATGAGGCGCCGTTCAACTTGCCCCTGCGTGTGGTCTCTTCTACACCATGACAACACCGTACACCGTGCCACAGTTATACAAGGCCTGCTGCAGTCTCTCTTCTGTTCAAGAGGTGTCAAGAGAAAGAAAGGGCAAAGGCGAGAGAAAAAAAAAGGGACGAGTCAGAACTAAAAGTCTCACCAATTGGAAAGGGGGAGGAAAAGGTCCGGAAAGGGGGGGGGGGGGGGGTTAAAGAGTCTTTGATGGGTAAAAAATTTACTAGAAATTTACAGTCCCAGAGTGAAAGTTATTATTCACAACCTGTACCACAAATTTCTCGTCAATCTGTATTAGATATTTAAAATAACAATACTGAAAAATATTTGAGAAATTTTGTAAATTTACTGTTATAAAATACTAGCAATTTGCATTCTGTATTTTTTTACTTGGCATGTCGTTTGTAATGTACATATGTTTATTATAAAATCAAAAGCTACCTACAATGAAAACAATGGTTCCGAATTTCTGAAATTACAGTTGTGGTTGACTGAAAATTTATTATCCACATTCAATATTTTTGTTCCCAAAACGCATGAACATTAATGTCTTGAAAAATTTCATGATGATGAACTACTAATTTTTATACAGATATAAAAGTACTGTATATGAATTTATAAATTATTTAACTAACATCAAGAACTTAACTAAAATTTTATAAATTTCGTCATGTAATAACTAGATTACTATAGAAGTTTTGTAATTTACATTAAAAATATTTGAAAATTTAATTTTCACGTACATAAATTTACTGTACTAATGTTAATTTTACAGTGAATGTTATACTAATCATTACTTCACACACCAGTTTTGTAAATTTCATATTGTCACAGTAAATTTACAATCTTTTTCAACAGTGTATAATTTTTTTGTTGTGGTATTATTCGTTAGTCGTTGATGTTGATCGAAATGGGCTCGAATTAACAACTACCGCATTAATCTAATTTGCATTAAATTAAATTTAAAGAGGTTTTGAATTTTTTCGTTTTGGTTAAATATATATATAGCCATTCTCCAATAATTGTCGTTGAATCACATTAGTATTTCAGCTATAGCATAGTGAAATGCTTTTACTTAATTATATTTTAATTAAATAATTTTTTTATTATTTTTTTTTATGAAGTAATTTTTTTTAATTTACTTTTTAATTATAACAATTTTTTAAAATTAATTTTACTCTTGAAAATCTTGAAATTTTTGTGACCAAAACGAAATAAATCTTATAACAAAAAAAAAAATTTTTTTTTCGTCTTTACAATAAAAGATTAATTTTTTTACTATATTATACTTTTTATTATAAATTACTAATTTATTTTATATAAATTTACTATACTTTTTATTATAAAAAAAATTAATTTTTCATCTTTACAATGAAAGATTAATTTTTTTGTTTTTGTTAAAAGATTTTTTTCGTTTTGGTCAAGTATTTCAAAATTACTAGCCATCCTGTAATAATTTTTCTTCAGTCACATTAGTATTTCAGCTGTAGCATAGTGTGATGCTTTTACTTAATTATTTTTTAATAAAATAATTTATTTAATTAAGTAATCTTTTTTAATTTACTTTTTAATTATATAATTTCGAAGAAAATTAATTTTTACATTTACAATGAAAGATTTATTTTTTTATTTGTTAAAAGACCCAAAATTTTTTTTTTTAATTTGTTTATTGTTTAGCTAAAATATTTCTGGTACAATACTACTAGTAAAATTTGGTTGACCACAGAAATGTAAATAAGTCTTTTAGAGAGTAAATTTTACACGAAGCAAAAATATGTGTTAACCGTTACAATATTTCTGAGAGTGATCATAGAAATTTGAGAATATAATGGCGATTGTGTAAAATGTATAGCTGTAAGAATCTTGTGTCGAGCTTATGAAAGTTGGCGACACGAGGCTATAGAAAATGTCAGAAACTGACAAGAAAAAGGAGAACAGACCACCCGACTCGAGTTCACTTGACGTCTGGTTAATGTCTTCCGTTTTTGGTAGAACGTTTGCCACATCGAGAATACAATAACAAACTCTTGTAGGTTCTTGCCTGAAATTAGGATGACCGTGTTACGAGGTGCAGGCTCGTGGCCCGATCGAATTTCACGTCAAAAGTTGTTTTTTTAATTTATTGTAAAGTTGTTTTTTTTTTATTGTAAAGCTCGCAAAAGAGAGTTTTTATTTTTACAGTATATAAATTGATATTATGCTGTGTTCATAATTTGACAGTTAATCACTCTGAACAAATTACGACTCTAAAGCTGTTGATTTTAATTTGAAAAGTCGGAATATTAAAAAAAATCAAAATCATATTTTTTATATAATACTCGATCCACGTTTCACAAAAATTTGGCAAATAAAAATTTGTTCATATGAACTTTTCTTTTTTTCGTTTTTCTTTTTTAGAATTATACGGTTAATAAATTCCACGACGGCAAGAATATAAAAAAATGAAGGCTCTTTAATTCCTCAAGTTTTCCATCATTCATGGTAAAAGGCAATTTTCTTATTGCACAAGCGAACATTTTTTGAAGAATAAAATAAAAAAGAAAAACGTTCCTAATTGTTATTTTTATAAATTCCTCGGTCCATGTTTCACAAAATTTTAGCAAATTATGTGCCGCGAAACCCACTCTCGAGTATTAAACAACACAGGACCGTAATCTCGCGAAGCAGCGTCAATTCGGAGAATACACTATCGTTCGTCCCAACCCGATACTCGGTAATTACGCGAGCTTTTACGTTTACGAACGTTACATTTACGTCGCGCAATCCAGCCGCGCTCGCAGGCGACAGGCATCAATTTGCCGGCGACACGCTATACACCGCGAAAAACGTTCCGAGACATAAACCATAGCCTCTCGCGCATACACACCTCGAAGACGATTCTTTAATGCTCGTGGAACGTCGCGGGCGATCGCCGATCCGATGCGATAGTCGTGCACGACCTATGCAAATTTGCATCCTCGACCCCGCACTCTGGGTATTATATCTCTGGCTATTAGGATCCTCGATCGTTCGATCGATCGATCCCTCGTCTCTGTCTTCCCTCAGAGTGACGAGAAAATTATTGCAAAACAAATTTTTGTCCCACCAATGAAAAATTCCTCGTTGTCACGCAACATAACGTCACATTATTTTTGCTTCCTCATAGGCGGATCTTTGTTTTCGTAAAAAGAATTTTGTTTCAAGATTTTCAAAAGTGGTTTAGAAAAAATGTCCGGATGTATGTATCTGCGTGTGTGCCCGTGCGTGTATGTGTGTGTGGGAGTGTCCGTGTATGCGCGTGTGCGCGTGCGCTTGTGCGTGTGCGTGTGCGTGTGCGTGTGCGTGTGCGCGTGTGCGTGCGTGTGAGCGTGCGCGTGCGTGTACGTGTGCGTGTGCGTGTGCGTGTGCGTGTGCGTGTGCGTGTGCGTGTGCGTGTGCGTGTGCGTGTGCGTGTGCGTGTGCGTGTGCGTGTGCGTGTGCGTGTGCGTGTGCGTGTGCGTGTGCGTGTGCGTGTGCGTTTGCGTGTGCGTGTGCGTGCGCTTGTGCGTGTGCGTGTGCGTGTGCGTGTGCGTGTGCGTGCGCTTGTGCGTGTGCGTGTGCGTGTGCGTGTGCGCGTGTGCGTGTGCGTGTGCGTGTGCGCGTGTGCGTGCGTGTGCGCGTGCGCGTGCGTGTACGGGCGCGTGTGCGTGTTCGTGCGCGTGTGCGTGTGGGTGTGCGTGCGTGTGCGTGTGCGTGTGCGTGTGCGTGTGCGTGTGCGTGTGCGTGTGCGTGTGCGTGTGCGTGTGCGTGTGCGTGTGCGTGTGCGTGTGCGTGTGCGTGTGCGTGTGCGTGTGCGTGTGCGTGTGCGTGTGCGTGTGCGTGTGCGTGCGTGCGTGCGTGCGTGCGTGCGTGCGTGCGTGCGTGCGTGCGTGCGTGCGTGCGTGCGTGCGTGCGTGCGAGTGTGTGTGTGTGGCACGCTTGCAAAATTCAAACCGCTGTGTCTCGAAAACGACTTTAACAATCAAGCTGAAAATTGGCACGCTGGTAGAGGAGCAACGTCCCTTCCTATGTATACATTTTCGAAAAAATTGAAGAAAAAATTTAGATTTTATAAGCCTTTCAATATTTCGAAAAATGTTTGTATATTCTCTAGCTTCCGGAATTTTTCAGCTAATGAGCCAAATAGTGCTGGACAAATAGAGAAATGAAAAATGAAAGTCGGTATTGAATTTGAGCGAAATCTGTAAAGTGGTATAGATTTTATAATATTTTGAAATTTCGAAAAAATTTAGTTTCGTTCTTATTCAAGTTAAGTTCCACCAAACCTGCTCAAATCTTTTGCAAGGTAAAATTTAACATCCAATTGTAGTAGATATCGAATTTGGTGAAGATTGGTAAAGTGGTTCAGATTTTATAAGACATTGAATTTTTCAAAAAATCTCTGTATGTTCTCTAGTTGCCACAATTTTTTAGATAATGAGCTTAAACAGTTTTTTGACGAATAAAGCAATGAAAAATGACGTTCGGTATTGAATTTAAGCGAAATACATAAATCGGCTTAGATTTAATAGAATTCTGAATTTATGAAAATTTTTGTTTTCGTACTTCTTTAATTTGTAGTTAAAGTAAGGATGGAAAGTGGAGCTTTGCAAATTGCTTCGTCAATAATTTTCATCTTTGGGTTTGTTATTTGTAAATCTGAAAATCCGATCTTGAGCATACATTTTTTTACTGCGTGTTCAATTGTCATGATTTATAGGTGATTTACGAAATTTGAAAAGTTTTTCTGTCACGAAAAAAAACGTCGGATTTTTTAAATTACAGATTTGTCTCGTTTGTATATCAACAAGATAGGAAGATTATATACGTCTTTTTAAACGCGTACAACGATTTGCGTGAAATAGTTTGCTGTTATCACGAGTAACGATCCACGCAAGCTCGTCGACATTGCCGAGCAAAGTCACTCACGCGATAAGGGTCTCTCTATGCGCGGACAAGCCGTATCACGAGTCCTCACTTTTCCTCATGTTGCGCTGCTTTGACGCGCGCGTGCGACACGTCAGGCGACGCGAGCACTCACTATACGACTCGTTGCGCTTCGTGACGGCTAATTGCCGGCGAAAAACGGCTGTCGTGCCTCGTACATGGGAATTAGAGTGAGTACAAGATACGAATTACGGATAAACGTGGGTACAAGTTAATGGAAAAATAAAAACGACATTAAAAATAAAACTGAAATTAAATATCTACACGTGTTATTTAATTCACACATTTAATAACATATCTCATATTAATTTAACGACTTTTAGTTATTAACTTGAATAATTGTTTATTTGCACATTACAGAAATTTTGGTATACATAACTAAAATTTTGGCAGTTGTAGTTCATTGTTATATACGGATAAAAAATCTATACGGTAACTATTTTGTAGTTATACTTTAAAGTTAATTGTACATTTGAACACAAGGGAGAATTTTTTTTTTTAATAAAAAAAAATTGCTCTTCAGCCTTAAATAACACGTTTCGGTACAACGTCTGAAAAAAGCACTTTTGTGGATGGATGACTGAAAAATTCACTTTTCTGGATGGATGACTGAAAAATTCACTTTTCTGGATGGATGACTGAAAAATGCACTTTTCTGTACGGACGACTGAAAAATGCCCTTTTATGGAAGGACCACTGAAAAATGCATTCCTCTGGACGGATGACTGAAAAATGCCCTTTTATGGAAGTGCGACTGAAAAATGCACTTTTCTGGACGGACGACTGAAAAATGAACTTTTATGGAAGGGCGATTGAAAAATGCACTTTTTTGGACGGACGACTGAAAAATGCCCTTTTATGGATGGGCGACTGAAAAATGCATTTTTCTGGACGGACGATTGAAAAATGCACTTTTCTCGATGGACGAATTAAAAATTCTTTCTGAACTTTCTGGACTGAAATTTAAAAAAAATGAATTTATATTATAATAAAATTCAAGTTACTTTATTGCCAGTAAAAATTCCCCTATACTTGAAGCGATGAAAGGAACAACTAATTTTTGTTTTTCATAAACTTTAATAAAATGTATCGAATATATATTTCCTTCAATTTAATATATTTCGCAACGAATCGGATTATGACCGAGACATGGTGAACAGGTGTTGGTGGGTAAAAGAAAAATGACAGACTAAGTTCAATTGAAGCAAATAAAAAAAACCCAGGAGATCCACTGTTGACTTATCTTAGAAACATATACTTTATAGTGAAGAATTGTATGTTTGTGCGAGAGACCACAATGGCATAGTTACATCTCGAAATAATATACCGGCAATTTTTTTTTTTTTGTGGTAAATAGTATGAATACTCTCTTTTGTACGACCGCATCACAGTATTATTTTTTCTGCATACTTATATTCAATGAGACGACTTATTTATTTATTGTATCCGGCCCACCATGCAGGTTTGCATATATGCCGTTGCTGTGGTGTGTATGTAGGTTTTGTCGAATTCTCATTGAACCGTCAGCACGTCACGCAAGTGCAAACTGCAGCAACGCTGTCAGTGAGAGTATTCACCGATGATGTGCATAAAAAATACTGTTTTCAGCTCCACGATATCTTTTGACACGCAACTGCAAATACTGCCGCGCTGTCAGTGAAAGTGTTTGATGTTAACGTGGGCAAAAGAGTCAATAAGAAAAATTGTTTTCCACCGAACCATTTTTTTTTAAATCTTTGCTCCTGCAGAAAATATTATTTTAGGAAAATTGGGGAATCACTCTTAATTTTGTAAAAATTACAATTTTCATAAAATGTTTTGAATTATTCAAATTATGCGGATTTTTTGTATTCGAATTATTTAAATTATTCGAATTATCCAAATTATTCGAATTATTCAAATTATTCGAATTATTCAAAGTATTCGAATTATTCAAATTATTCGAATTATTCAAAGTATTCAAATTATTCGAATTTAAAAAAAATGCGAATTATTTAAATTATTCGAATTTTTAAAATGCGAATTATTCAAATTATTCGAATTTTAAGAAATGCGAATTATTCAAATTATTCGAATTTTAAGAAATGCGAATTATTCAAATTATTCGAATTTTTAAAAATGCGAATTATTCAAATTATTCGATTTTTTTCAAATGCGAATTATTGAAATTATTCGAATTTTAAAAAATGCGAATTATTTAAATTATTCGAATTTTAAAAAATGCGAATTATTCAAATTATTCGAATTTAAAAAAATGCGAATTATTCAAATTATTCGAATTTAAAAAAATGCGAATTATTCAAATTATTCGAATTTTAAAAAACGCGAATTATTCAAATTTTTCGAATTTAAAAAAATGCGAATTATTCAAATTATTCGAATTTTAAAAAATGCGAATTATTCAAATTATTCGAATTTAAAAAAATGCGAATTATTCAAATTATTCGATTTTTTTAAAATGCGAATTATTCAAATTATTAGAATTTTAAAAAATGCGAATTATTCAAATTATTCGAATTTTTAAAAATGCGAATTATTTAAATTATTCAAATTTTTAAAAATTCGAATTATTCAAATTATTCGAATTTTTTAAAATGCGAATTATTCAAATTATTCAAATTTTAAAAAATTCGAATTATTCAAATTATTTGAATTATTTTAATTATTCGGATGTTTTGAATATTTTAATAATTCGAATATTTAGAATTCGAATTATTAAAATAATTCGAATATTTAGAATTCGAATTATTCAAATACTTCAAATATTTTGGATTATTCAAATTATTCAAACGTTTCAAATAATTCGAATATTTCGAATTACCAGAATATTCCAAACTTCTTCTAAATAATTCGTAATTCCCAACAATCGCCCCTTCATCAAAACGAATCAATCTTTAATATGCATTAAGTAGTAACCCAGCAACAACTAAATTTTTTTTTTCCAGATTTCCAAACACTCTCTCTAAAAAAGTCGTATATTCTCAAATCCTTAAAAAAAAGGCTTTGTATTCGAGACAATATAAAAACGTTGAAACCATCGCGTAGAGGGCGGTAAAGAGGAAAGAACATTGCGAAGTGAAGAAAGAGGAAGAATTAAGAAAGAGGCAGAAGTGCAGTGACTAAGAAGAAAGCATGGAGAGAGACCCGTGCGTGATTAGGATGTCCGTGGTAACGACCGCCATCGCTCATTACGGCCGCCTTTAAACCTGTCTTTAAAACCAGTCTTTATAGTAGTGGGTACAGTACATTATATGTCTTATACCACTATAAGCGGGAAAGTAATCGACCTCCGGGTGTGCGCGTGCAATGTGCAACTTACTATGTGCATCGCGCGAGTATTATACTATATATAAATATATAAATGTATATAATACCACAGCGAAAGCACTCGGCATTCGATCTTCGAGGGAGTACGCGCGATGTCCGAATGACGTCACGGTTAATTACCGCGGACATCGTAAACGAAATATGAAGCTGCGGCATATCGCGGTTTGCCTCGCCGCTGGTCGCAAAACGTGCTCGTGCGGTTTCACCCCCGGGGTGCGTGCTGTGACGAACTAATTGAATTAATCGACCAACAAGGTAACATACTACAACGTTATTACTGTAAATCAATTGAATAAATCGAGCAACGAAACAATATAATATGGTAAACGGGCTAATAAATGAACCCACCGCACCGCTGTCCACCTACTATAATAAAAACATTATTCGCAAACAAAGTGATCAAATGTTTGTTTTGTTTCGGTTACAGAAATAATTTACTTTTAATTTCGGATATTTAAACATTGTTCGAAAAGAAATTAATCATTAATAACGGTATTTTTTTTTAACTTATGTTACTGATTATTAATAGCTAGTGGCAGTTTGTTTTTTATAATATTTTACATAAGTTTTTGGAATTCTTATGAATTATGTTTTACAATTTACTTCGGATATTAAGTACCATTTTTTTGATTTTTTTTTTTTTGGGTTAATACAGTTTTATGATACAAGTCGTTTGTATGTTATAATATTCAACCATTAATTCTGGTTCTATAAAAGTTATGTTTTCTAGGGCTGAGAATAAGGAAAAAATTTCAATCATAAACCGCAAAATATATATATATATATTTATTTAGTCATTCTTACCCTTTAGGGCATTACAATATAAAACTACAAAATATAAGTTAGTATAAATTAAAAATATATATATAGGGTGTGTCGAAAAAAAATGTTAATTTTTTTTATTTGTATTAAGGACAAAATACATACTTTTGCAGTAAAAAAAATAATATTTATTACATCAACAAAAATGAAATATTATTATTATTATTTATTCTTTTTTTTTAAACTATATTACCTTTTTTTATACTTCAAGAAATCTTGAATTTTACTTTATGTGCTTAGCACGTTTTGTCATTAGAAAATGTTATTAGTCTTGTTGATTAATTATTATTCATTCACAAATAGAAATGTCAACCCATCAAAATTAACAATAAGATGTAAATGGTTCGAATCGCCTATACAAAAATGCTTTGAAATATGCTGTTTGACATTTCATACAAACGAACTTACGCAGCATAATATACAGCGAAGCTCAGCTCGTCGAACGACTCTATTTTATATTCATATGGCCCTGTTGACTTTATCGAATTAAAAGTTGATTAAAGCGTGGCGATGGTGGCGACAGCCGCCAAAAAAAAACCCTTTTTCTAAAACTATCATCTTTTTTTCATACTCAAAGAAATCTTGAATTTTAGTTTATGTTCTTATCACGTTTTGTCAATAATTATCCATTCGCAAGTAAATATGTCAACCCATCAACATTAACAATAAGTTGTAAATCGTTCGAATCACCTATACAAAAATGCTTTGAAATATGCGGTTTGATATTTTATAGAAACTCGTTCAACTCGTCGAACGACTCTATTTTATATTCATATGGCCCTGTTGATTTTATCGAATTAAAAGTTGATTAAAGCGTGGCGATGGTGGCGACAACCGCCAAAAAAAACCCTTTTTCTAAAACTATTATCTTTTTTTCATTCTCAAAGAAATCTTGAATTTTAGTTTATGTCCTTATCACGTTTTGTCAATAATTATCGATTCGCAAGTAAATATGTCAACCCATCAACATTAACAATAAGATGTAAATCGTTCGAATCACCTATACAAAAATGCTTTGAAATATGCGGTTTGATATTTCATAGAAACTCGTTCAATTCGTCGAACGACTCTATTTTATATTCATATGGCCCTGTTGACTTTATCGAATTAAAAGTTGATTAAAGCGCCGCAATGGTGGCGACAGCCGCCAAAAAAAACCCTTTTTCTAAAACTATTATCTTTTTTTCATACTCAAAGAAATCTTGAATTTTAGTTTATGTCCTTATCACGTTTTGTCAATAATTATCGATTCGCAAGTAAATATGTCAACCCATCAACATTAACAATAAGATGTAAATCGTTCGAATCACCTATACAAAAATGCTTTGAAATATGCGGTTTGATATTTCATAGAAACTCGTTCAACTCGTCGAACGATTCTATTTTATATTCATATGGCCCTGTTGACTTTATCGAATTAAAAGTTGATTAAAGCGTGGCGATGGTGGCGACAGCCGCCAAAAAAAAAACCCTTTTTCTAAAACTATTATCTTTTTTTCATACTCAAAGAAATCTTGAATTTTAGTTTATGTCCTTATCACGTTTTGTCAATAATTATCGATTCGCAAGTAAATATGTCAACCCATCAACATTAACAATAAGATGTAAATCGTTCGAATCACCTATACAAAAATGCTTTGAAATATGCGGTTTGATATTTTATAGAAACTCGTTCAACTCGTCGAACGACTCTATTTTATATTCATATGGCCCTGTTGATTTTATCGAATTAAAAGTTGATTAAAGCGTGGCGATGGTGGCGACAACCGCCAAAAAAAACCCTTTTTCTAAAACTATCATCTTTTTTTCATACTCAAAGAAATCTTGAATTTTAGTTTATGTCCTTATCACGTTTTGTCAATAATTATCGATTCGCAAGTAAATATGTCAACCCATCAACATTAACAATAAGATGTAAATCGTTCGAATCACCTATACAAAAATGCTTTGAAATATGCGGTTTGATATTTCATAGAAACTCGTTCAACTCGTCGAACGACTCTATTTTATATTCATATGGCCCTGTTGACTTTATCGAATTGAAAGTTGATTAAAGCGTGGCGATGGTGGCGACAGCCGCCAAAAAAAAAACTCTTTTTCTGAAACTATTATCTTTTTTTCATTCTCAAAGAAATCTTGAATTTTAGTTTATGTTCTTATCACGTTTTGTCAATAATTATCGATTCGCAAGTAAATATGTCAACCCATCAACATTAACAATAAGATGTAAATCGTTCGAATCACCTATACAAAAATGCTTTGAAATATGCGGTTTGATATTTCATAGAAACTCGTTCAACTCGTCGAACGACTCTATTTTATATTCATATGGCCCTGTTGACTTTATCGAATTAAAAGTTGATTAAAGCGTGGCGATGGTGGCGACAGCTGCCAAAAAAAACCCTTTTTCTAAAACTATTATCTTTTTTTCATACTCAAAGAAATCTTGAATTTTGGTTTATGTCCTTATCACGTTTTGTCAATAATTATCCATTCGCAAGTAAATATGTCAACCCATCAACATTAACAATAAGATGTAAATAGTTTGAGTCACCTATACAAAAATGCTTTGAAATATGCGGTTTGATTTTCATAGAAACTCGTTCAAATTCGTCGAACGACTCTATTTTATATTCATATGGCCCTGTTGACTTTATCGAATTAAAAGTTGATTAAAGCGTGGCGATGGTGGCGACAGCCGCCAAAAAAAAAACTCTTTTTCTGAAACTATTATCTTTTTTCATTCTCAAAGAAATCTTGAATTTTAGTTTATGTTCTTATCACGTTTTGTCAATAATTATCCATTCGCAAGTAAATATGTCAACCCATCAACATTAACAATAAGATGTAAATGGTTCGAATCGCCTATACAAAAATGCTTTGAAATATGCGGTTTGATATTTCATAGAAACTCGTTCAACTCGTCGAACGACTCTATTTTATATTCATATGGCCCTGTTGATTTTATCGAATTAAAAGTTGATTAAAGCGTGGCAATGGTGGCGACAGCCGCCAAAAAAAAAACTCTTTTTCTGAAACTATTATCTTTTTTTCATACTCAAAGAAATCTTGAATTTTGGTTCATGTCCTTATCACGTTTTGTCAATAATTATCGATTCGCAAGTAAATATGTCAACCCATCAACATTAACAATAAGATGTAAATCGTTCGGATCACCTATACAAAAATGCTTTGAAATATGCGGTTTGATATTTCATAGAAACTCGTTCAACTCGTCGAACGACTCTATTTTATATTCATATGGCCCTGTTGACTTTATCGAATTAAAAGTTGATTAAAGCGTGGCGATGGTGGCGACAGCCGCCAAAAAAAAACTCTTTTTCTAAAACTATTATCTTTTTTTCATACTCAAAGAAATCTTGAATTTTAGTTTATGTTCTTATCACGTTTTGTCAATAATTATCGATTCGCAAGTAAATATGTCAACCCATCAACATTAACAATAAGATGTAAATCGTTCGAATCACCTATACAAAAATGCTTTGAAATATGCGGTTTGATATTTCATAGAAACTCGTTCAACTCGTCGAACGACTCTATTTTATATTCATATGGCCCTGTTGACTTTATCGAATTAAAAGTTGATTAAAGCGTGGCAATGGTGGCGACAGCCGCCAAAAAAAAAACTCTTTTTCTGAAACTATTATTTTTTTTCATTCTCAAAGAAATCTTGAATTTTAGTTTATGTCCTTATCACGTTTTGTCAATAATTATCGATTCGCAAGTAAATATGTCAACCCATCAACATTAACAATAAGATGTAAATTGTTCGAATCACCTATACAAAAATGCTTTGAAATATGCGGTTTGATATTTCATAGAAACTCGTTCAACTCGTCGAACGACTCTATTTTATATTCATATGGCCCTGTTGACTTTATCGAATTAAAAGTTGATTAAAGCGTGGCAATGGTGGCGACAGCCGCCAAAAAAAAAACTCTTTTTCTGAAACTATTATTTTTTTTCATTCTCAAAGAAATCTTGAATTTTAGTTTATGTCCTTATCACGTTTTGTCAATAATTATCGATTCGCAAGTAAATATGTCAACCCATCAACATTAACAATAAGATGTAAATTGTTCGAATCACCTATACAAAAATGCTTTGAAATATGCGGTTTGATATTTCATAGAAACTCGTTCAACTCGTCGAACGACTCTACTTTATATTCATATGGCCCTGTTGACTTTATCGAATTAAAAGTTGATTAAAGCGTGGCGATGGTGGCGACAGCCGCCAAAAAAAAACTCTTTTTCTGAAACTATTATCTTTTTTTCATTCTCAAAGAAATCTTGAATTTTAGTTTATGTCCTTATCACGTTTTGTCAATAATTATCGATTCGCAAGTAAATATGTCAACCCATCAACATTAACAATAAGATGTAAATCGTTCGAATCACCTATACAAAAATGCTTTGAAATATGCGGTTTGATATTTCATAGAAACTCGTTCAATTCGTCGAACGACTCTATTTTATATTCATATGGCCCTGTTGACTTTATCGAATTAAAAGTTGATTAAAGCGTGGCGATGGTGGCGACAGCCGCCAAAAAAAACCCTTTTACTAAAACTATTATCTTTTTTTCATACTCAAAGAAATCTTGAATTTTAGTTTATGTTCTTATCACGTTTTGTCAATAATTATCCATTCGCAAGTAAATATGTCAACCCATCAACATTAACAATAAGATGTAAATCGTTCGGATCAGCTATACAAAAATGCTTTGAAATATGCGGTTTGATATTTCATAGAAACTCGTTCAACTCGTCGAACGACTCTATTTTATATTCATATGGCCCTGTTGACTTTATCGAATTAAAAGTTGATTAAAGCGTGGCGATGGTGGCGACAGCCGCCAAAAAAAAAAAACCCTTTTTCTAAAACTATCATCTTTTTTTCATACTCAAAGAAATCTTGAATTTTAGTTTATGTTCTTATCACGTTTTGTCAATAATTATCCATTCGCAAGTAAATATGTCAACCCATCAACATTAACAATGAGATGTAAATGGTTCGAATCACCTATACAAAAATGCTTTGAAATATGCTGTTTGACATTTCATACAAACGCACTTACGCAGCATAATATACAACGAAGCTCAGCTCGTCGAACGACTCTATTTTATATTCATATGGCCCTGTTGACTTTATCGAATTCAAAGTCGATTAAAGCGTGGCGTTGGTGGCGCCCGTTCGTTCCCGCTGGTTGACTGCTCGCGGCCACTGCCGTTCGGTTCTGTGGTGGGGCTGCTGCCTGGCTTTTAATGCGGTTTTACTGTTTCAACAAATCGATCGCTCGTCCACGTTCGTTCGCTCGTGCCGAACGAACGAAGCCGTGCATCGAAGCGAGTGAGACATACTTATATATATATATATATACATATATCAAGTACTATATACATTTGTCTCTCCCTCGCTCACGGAACTCGATGGTGGCTCTCAATGGAGCTTTAAAAATGTCAGCGAGAGGGACCTGAACTTTCCGTCTCTCTTTCTCCTTCCCTTTGTCTCTCTCTCTCTTCAACGGGCGCAGCAGCAGCATCGACGAGTCAAATTAATAGCGTACACAAATTATTCGCGAACAATGCTATCTGAAATCTCGTTGCTGGTCTGGAAGAGTTGACGGGGCATGGAGAACCGTGTATGAGAGGGAGGATCGATCGGAGGGGGTGAGTAAGCCTCTAGGGTTTCCGCACGCGGGACCACACGCACCATCGCGGGCCTCGTGGGCTCTCACTCGTGTCCGTCAGCAACTCTTCTTTCTCCCCCTCCCCCCTTCTGCCCCTTCCCACCCCTTTCCTCTTGGTATTGCTCACTTGTGATACTTGAATATCTCATCACTCACGCACACGCATATTAGTCCCGTTATTATATATGTAATATATATATATATATATACTGGGGGTTATAGTGGCTCGCGCGCTCGCATGACGGTTTTTTTTTATTGGCCTCATCAGGGAGTTAGGAAAATCAAGCTTTGGAGCCTCCCATAAGGGACTTGGAAAAATTCGGGATTTGGAGGCCATTGGGGGATTTAGAAAAATCCGGATTTGGGGGCCATTGGGGGGCTTGGAAAATTCTGGGCTTCGAAGGTCCTTAGGGAACTTAGAAAAATCCGGGCGTCGGGGGCCCTTGGGAGACTTAGAAAACTCCGGGTTTCGACGGTTCTTGGGAGACTTAGAAAAATCCGGGCTTCGGGGGCCCTTGGGAGACTTAGAAATTTCCGGGTTTCGGAGGACCTTGGGGGACTTGGAAAAATCTGGGCTTCGGGGGCCCTTAGGGGACTTAGAAAATTCCGGGGTTCGGAGGTCCTTAGGGGTCTTGGAAAAATCCGGGCTTCCGCGGCCCTTAGGGGACTTAGAAAATTCTGGGCTTCGGAGGACCTTGGAGGACTTGGCAAAATTCGGGCTTCGGGGGCACTTAGGGGACTTAGAATATTCCGAGATTTGGGGGCCCTTGGAAGACTTAGAAAATTCCAGGCTTCGGAGGACCTTGGGGGACTTGGAAAAATCCGGGCTTCGGAGGACCTAGGGGGACTTGGAAAAATCCGGGCTTCGGGGGCCGTTAGGGGACTTAGAAAAATCCGGGATTTGGGTGCCCTTGGAAGGCTTTGAAAATTCCGGGCTTCGGAGGACCTTGGGGGACTTGGAAAAATCCGGGCTTCGGGGGCCCTTAGGGAACTTAGAAAGCTCCGGGCTTTGGGGGCGGTTGGAAGACTTAGAAAATTTCGGGTTTCGGAGGCCCTTGGGGGATTTAGAAAAATCCAGACTTTGGAAGCCCTTGGAGAACTTAGAAGATCCGGGCTACCGGAGCCCTTGGGAGACTTAGAAAATTTCGGGCTTCGGGGACTCTTGGAAGATTTTTAAAATTCTGGGCTTCAGGGGCCCTTGGAGGACTTAGCAAAATTTGAACCAGTTAGAGCCTATATGGTGGGACTTGACATGGAATTCCCTATAGATGACTCTATTCTTGACAGGGCAGCGGGATGTTTTTACAATATAGAGGGAATATATATATATGTTTGGTGCACGTATTTGTATTGTACGAGGTACCGCCTGTTGGCGAGTTAATTCTCCTATTACCTGCATTGTCCCGGAATGTTGCTGCTGGTGCTGACGCTGCTGGGAACATGGGATAACTAAACGGACACGCGCACATTCGCATTGTGAGCCGAGAGGATCCAGGAGGACACCCACAGGCGGGTGTTATCGGGTATCGAGCGTCGCGACGCCATTATGAAGCCCTGGAGTAAGCTCGTCGCCCTGGAGTTTGCTGGACGGATATGGGTATACATATAGCGTTATATACACGAAGCTAGAGGGTCTCTCTCATCATCTCTCGTTGCGGTGTAACGAGCTGTCGTCAGCGATATCTCGACGCGCTTCGGACCTCTCTGAGCCCTGTATACACATGACATATACGCTAACATGTATATATACCGGAAGGGATAACGGCGAATGCTGAGAGTGGTGCCAAGCTCGTGCCATCGCATAAGCATCGCTGGATGGAATCGAGACGATGCTACCCTTCATCGTGAAGGGTCTAGGTAAACACGCGTCAAATTAATATAGATATGTATGTTCATCGTGCATAAGACGAGATGGGAATAAATTGAATTATTAACATAACGAAAGATAATTGGCGGCTTGCGCGGTATAAAGTTTCGTTCTATGTGGGAAAATTTGTAGATTAGGAAAAAATTCCGGCATTATAAAGGAATTGCTTATTTGTGTTTTCTGCACGGACAAAAAGACTTGGATGGAAGATCAGAATTTTTTGTGTCTAACTGTTTGATGTACGTGTCATAAAAAATAATAATTTGGATATGATAACTCATTCAACCAACTGATTGACAAATCAACCAACTGATTGGCAAGTCAACCAACAGATTGACAAATCAACCAACTGATTGGCAAGTCAACCAACTGAGTGTCAAGTCAGTCGACTGATTGGTAAGTCAACCAACTCATTGACAAGTCAACCAACTGATTGACACGTCATTCAACTAAGTGTCAAGTTAACCAACTGATTGACAAGTCAATCAACTGATTAACAAGTCAATCAACTGAGTGTCAAGCCAGTCAACTGATTGGCAAGTCAGTCAACTGAGTGTCAAGCCAGTCAACTGATGGGCAAGTCAGTCAACTAATTGGCAAGTTCGCCAACTGATTGGCAAGTCAACCAACTGATTGGTAAGTCAGTCAATTGATTGACAAGTTAGTCAACTGATTGGCAAGTGAACCAATTGATTAACAAGTCAACAAACTGATTGGCAAGTCAACAAACTGATTGACAACTCAACCAACTGATTGGCAAGTCAACCAACTGATTGGCAAGTCAACCAACTAATTGGCAAGTCAACCAACTAATTGGCAAGTCAACCATCTAACGGGTACCAACCTACTAAGAATATTTGAGGTCAACACGCTGAAGTAGCTACAGTCATAAGTTTGAGTCGGAATTAACATACCACAAATATTTAAAAGGTGTTTTCTTAATTAACCACTTTTTTTGTTGGTGTTTTATTTGTGTATTCAAGTCGTACCGGATTTTGGGACTTTGTGGTATTATTAAATACTCGAAAACGAAGCGTAAAGATCGTAATACTCGTTGTGAATTACCCATTGAACGCACACACTTTGATGCCTGGGTTGAGATCCATTAACCAATGCAATGGTAATCAATGAAGAGCTGCGAGACAATTATGGGAAATGATATCGGAGTTTCATGATCGAAATTCCGAATTCAGAACCCAATTAAAACGTCAAACCCGTCCTAATTAACTCCTCGATTACGCACAGCGAGTTTTCACGAAGGGGAGACCTTAACGCGGGGGGGACCTTAGTTTCCTTGCTGGGATTTCCGGAAAACAAAGAAAGGGCGGTCGAGTTAACAGCAGGGGTGTGCTGGATATCGCGTTGTGAGGTGGGTACAGTCCGCAACGAACGACTATCTCCGTTTATATTCCCTGCCCCTCAAACCTCCTGTTAAACGAGTTCCACTGGGTAAGCGAGATGGGTAGAACCATGGGGGTGGAACAGAAGCACCGGGGCCACCCTTCGGGATTCTAGCTCGCGGGTTTTCTGGGTACACATTATAATTGCGCATATTAAAATGGCGCGTGTGCCTGACGAAGTCCGTGGACGATTTTGCTGGGCGAAACAAACCAGCAACCAACCAACCAAACCAACCAACCCACCCTATATATCTATGTGTATATCCATTCTCCCATTCCAGCCGAAGGTAAAAGCATCAGGCATCACCACAACTATATAGCACGTATATAGAATACCAGCGTCATCGGAGTGAGAACCAACCATCTTTAATCAATAATGGAGCATCACAGGGACCATGACAACAGGATACCCTTTCCCGGGATTTCCGTCTCATGGACCCTCGGGCAAGGGTTGCCGGGCCGCCTTGCTTTTCCTCGGTTTTGGTTGCTTCGGTTCTCCTCCATCTCCTTTTCTCCACTCGGCTTCGCCGTATGCAAGGGCATACCCCGCATCCCTCCCCGCGAATCAACCTCTCTCATCCTACCCTCTCAGGAACCTCTGGGCGCTTTCCTTCTCTTTCCCCATTTGCCACTAGCTTCACTCACTCTTCACCGTTTCACGGTCTTTCTCACTCTGGGTCGTCCTTCCAGCTTCCATCGTCAGGAAGGATGCCCCGCCGTGCGACCCGCCAACCCCGACTTGGGTTACATCCGCAACGACCCAACGATGGATCCCCCCCAACATCCCCAACGAAATTCTATCGCAGTCACCTTTCTATACTGCATTAGATATAGACATACATGGAAATGATACCAAGGCTCAAGGTTCACTCTTGATGTCTTTTTGCTTCTCCAGATTTTCCTGGGATGTAAGTATTCTCATGCCACTTATCACACTCTTGGATTTATCACTTTAGCGCGGGAGATAAAATCTTCGGAGTGAAATCAATTCCCAGATGGTTGTGTACCAGTCCATTTTGGACAGAAGTGTTTGAAATATGTAGAGGACAATTTGGGACACTTGAAGGATCAGTTCTAGGTCTGCTAATCTCAATGAAACTTTTTTTTATCATCATCACTATTCTAAAAAGATGGTGGCAATTAGTTATGTTCATGTGAAGTCGTTTTATTCGTGCTATGATTGGCCAAACTTTAGAAAAAACCTAAGATTGAGTTCAATAAAATTGTCAGACTTCCTCATCGTCCGCTTAATCCTAGTGACATTAAAATTGTGATTCTGATACAACATATTTTAGTCCTGATGAGATTGGCAGGCAATGAAACGGAGGAAAACTTGAGAACTGGTACAATTATCCTCAATCGCATAATTTGCCTCAATGTATGTAATATTCTATCTTCTAGACTTGTATCGACGTATAACTCCATCGTTTCTGTTGTTTATTATTTCTATAATATAATACCAGAGTATCTGTTAATTCCAGAGGTCTTCTTGCTCTTCAGGATTTTCCTAGGAAGTTGTAATCTCATGCCATTGATTAGATAAAGTTATTTAGCCGAGACAAAAATCTTCAGACTGACATCAATTTCCGAATGTTTCCAAACCAGTTTGTTTTTGACTAAACGGTTTAACTTATGTGCCTAAATACTGATGTTTTAAAATACACACTTTCATTCTACCCTTACAAAATCATATGTCATAGAGGGATACAACGAGTATTGTAGTTTCTGCCGTAAAAAAATAATAATTTGGATATGATAACTGATTCAACCAACTGATTAACAAATCAACCAACTGATTGGCAAGCCAACCAACTGATTGACAAGTTAACCAACTGATTGGCAAGTCAACCAACTGATTAGCAAGTCAGTCAACTGAGTGTCAAGTTAGTCGACTGATTGGTAAGTCACCCAACTCATTGACAAGTCAACCAACTGATTGAAACGTCATTCAACTGAGTGTCAAGTTAACCAACTGATTGACAAGTCAGTCAACTGAGTGTCAAGCCAGTCAACTGATTGGCAAGTCAGTCGACTGAGTGCCAAGCCAGTCAACTGATTGGATAGTCAGTCAACTAATTGGCAAGTTCACCAACTGATTGGCAAGTCAACCAACTGATTGGCAAGTCAGTCAATTGATTGACAAGTTAGTCAACTGATTGGCAAGTGAAACAATTGATTGACAAGTCAACTAACTGATTGGCTTGTTAATTCCAGAGGTCTTCTTGCTCTTCAGGATTTTCCTAGGAAGTTGTAATCTCATGCCATTGATTAGATAAAGTTATTTAGCCGAGACCAAAATCTTGACTGACATCAATTTCCGAATGTTTCCAAACCAGTTTGTTTTTGACTAAACGGTTTAACTTATGTGCCCAAATACTGATGTTTTAAAATACACACTTTCATTCTACCCTTACAAAATCATATGTCAAAAAGGGATCCAACGAGTATTGTAGTTTCTGTCGTTCTTCATTTGGTTTTGATCGAATGGTGAGGATAATCGTCTACGTTAGAAGAAGCACTTTAGGTGCTTTGGATCACAAAACAAAAAATCCACTGCCTTCAAAGAAATCATAGTAGTCCTGGTAATAATCCTCATAAAACTTTGTTTTCGAGACATTAAAGTTGTGATTCCAATACGACATATTGAAAAACCTTGGGAGTCTTGTAGGCAATGAAGCATAGAGAGAACTTGTGAGCTGTTACGATTATCCTGTGAACGATTCAATCGGAGAATTCGCCTGAATGCATGTCCATCCAGCCTTCTCGATATTTTCTACGGCTATAATAATATAATGCAGTATTATATGTCTTATACGTACACCCTGATTTCTTGTACACCTACATTGACGTATACTACAGTGTTTTGTTGTATACGATAAGTGTTGAAGATATATACAAAATTAATAGTGCCTATGGGCCGGTAAGAGGACGAGACCGAGCGGACCTTCTTCGAGGCCCTCGAGGAGCATTATCGTCCCTCGTTTGGCCATTGGGAGCGTGTAAAGGCATGATACAGAGCCAAGCGAGCGGCACCAGCTCAAAGATCCACCATTGCCGGACACGCCGGGGGCGCAACAGCTTGATACATCGTTACACGCTGTTCCTTCCATGTGCCCTTGCCACGCTGTGCTTATGCTCAGTGTACCAGTATTCTTGTATTATTGCTGATGTTGCTCCTGCTGCTGCATGACTCCCTCTCATCTTGGCTTGCTATACACTGCACGTCGATTCTCGGATTGTTCCTCTTTACTTTTTGCTCCATGAGGTAGAGAAAAATCTTGTATTTTTCTCAACACAATAGCTCTGCAAGACAGAAGCAGCGAATTCAGTCGATCAAACATAAAAATCTCGTCAAGGTTGTGATGATTTTATTCGTTTTATTATTTCTTTTTTTATTTTTTATATTTGGAGATCGACAATGCAAAAGAATAAGGAAAGCGAATCGAGAAATCTACGACAAATAAATTTTGAAAATAACATTACAACTAAATTGGACTCAGCCAATTAAATAAGAGAGGAAACAAAAAAAATTATCTTTTCTCCCTCTCGTCTTAGCTTTACTCTGCACGTCGATTCTCGGATTGTTCCGCTTTACTTTTTATTCCATGATGTAGAGAAAAATCTTATATTTTTCTCAAATCAATAGCTCTGCAATACAGAAGCAGCAAATTCAGTCAATCAAACATAAAAATCTCGTCAAGGTTGTGATGATTTTATTCGTTTTATTATTTCTTCTTTTATTTTTTATATTTGGAGATCGACAATGCAAAAGAATAAGGAAAGCGAATCGAGAAATCTACGACAAATAAATTTTGAAAATAACATTACAACTAAATTGGACTCAGCCAATTAAATAAGAGAGGAAACAAAAAAACTTATCTTTTCTCCCTCTCGTCTTAGCTTTACTCTGTACGTCGATTCTCGGATTGTTCCGCTTTACTTTTTGCTCCATGAGGTAGAGAAAAATCTTATATTTTTCTCAAATCAATAGCTCTGCAATACAGAAGCAGCGAATTCAGTCAATCAAACATACAAATCTCGTCAAGGTTGTGATGATTTTATTCGGTTTATTATTTCTTCTTTTATTTTTTATATTTGGAGATCGACAATGCAAAAGAATAAGGAAAGCGAATCGAGAAATCTACGACAAATAAATTTTGAAAATAACATTACAACTAAATTGGACTCAGCCAATTAAATAAGAGAGGAAACAAAAAAACTTATCTTTTCTCCCTCTCGTCTTAGCTTTACTCTGCACGTCGATTCTCGGATTGTTCCGCTTTACTTTTTGCTCCATGAGGTAGAGAAAAATCTTATATTTTTCTCAAATCAATAGCTCTGCAATACAGAAGCAGCAAATTCAGTCAATCAAATATAAAAATCTCGTATTCCATGGCTGAGTCGAACTAGCGGATGGGGTTCAAGATGGCGAATGATCCAATGGCTAAAATAGCGAATTCCATAATAATGGCCATTCTAGATTCAGACATTCATTATATTTAAGTACGCTATTTCAGCCATTCGCTATTTTGACTCCTATTCTATTAAAATGCAATCAAAATAGCGAATGATCAAAAGAGCGGATGGCTAAAATAGCAAATTTCATAATAATGGCGATTCTACACGAAGAGAAATTTCTGTGTTGTGACAACATAAAATGAGGACAACAAAAAACCTTACGTTAGGCTGGCAAATCTTTTGTTCGGCTGACAAATCAGTTTTGCTATGCTGACAAATCTTTTGTTCGGCTGACAAATCTTTTTACTGGGCTGAGCAATTTTTTTGTAAGCCTAACATAACGATTTTTGTTGTCCTCGTTTTATGTTGTCACAACGCAGAAATTTCCCTCCGTGTAGATTCAGACGTTCATTATTTTGAAATTCGCTATTTTGATCATTATCAAATTTGATCGAGTTAAAATTAAGATCAATTGTAGAATCTGAATGAAATAGTCAAGTCAATCAATCTGAGGGTCACAACAACCTTCCGCAGAACCTAGAAAAATGGTACTTTCCATTTGGAGTCATCAGAACAAAATTGTGAACGAAAATCCTTGTTTTTCGACCTCCAATTAGATTCTGTAAAGCAAGACCAGGTTTTCAGATGCTTTTACAAACCTCCAAATGTGCGTATTTTTCTCATTTTGATCCAACGAAGAGTATTTTGAGGATCCACATTCGAACTCGAGTGTATTTCACAGAATCTCGGCTCATTCTGAAATTATTGTAGACCTGATGTTACCTCCAGGTTCAGTGAAGTTTTAGGACTAATGGTAGGTTTTGTGAAAAGTTTGTTCGCCAAACATTGGCATTTCTAGAGACTTGATATAACTAAGAGTCTTCACAGATGAAATTGAATTCCTGAACCAAAAGTCCAAGAATTCGTTCGAGAGTAATTATTTTGTACGTCATGAGAAAAAGTTATCAAACTGACCACAACCGCGGGGTTGATCCATCTTTCTGTAATATCCAATCCAGTCTGCACAGCATTGATCCCCGATGGTTCACTCTCTCCATTATTTCCTGTTCTTCCATTTTCTTGTCTCTTTTCCTTTTGCAACAGCATTATCGATCCACAACCAATGAAATGAAATTCTCAGCGTAGAATCTCGATCCGGGATGGCAACCAATCGGCCAGTGAGTGAAGAGTCCAGCTTCCACTGTTTCACGGCACTCTTCTTTATATATCCATCACATAGATCCGCCGTTGAAGATGATCGTGCAACAAGCAAACTGGCGAATCAAGTTGCGGTGTATTTCGATGGAACGCTGCGAAAGGCGTTTGCGATTATTGTGAAAGATTTTCTTGCGGTAGCGACGTAACGAGAAAAGAATTTCCAGAACGTGCCGCAGCGTTGACACGATCATAGTGTACTATAATGTGTACGCGAGGCGATAAAGTCGCGTATTATATCTGTAATATATACGAGACAGCCGAGTCGACGTCGGCATCTTAACAGAAAGCAACTCTTGGAGATTTCATGTGTACCAATACATAGAGAAGTTGGCACAGTGAGAAACCCGAAGAGTCTTCATCTTCGAGTGGAGCTTTTACATTTGCTTTGGCTCTTATTCGCCAACACGAAGAGTCTCTCAAACCTCGTGGCGCTGCGAATACTCTGTGAATCGCCTGCAACTGTATCCCAGGGACATCGAAGACGCGCCGCTGTTCACTGTTTTATGGAGGCATCAATTACTTTAATATTCACGGTCGTAATATCGCCGCGGCAGCCGAAGCAGCGCGCGCTCGTACTCAGTACCGCGCGGTTAATACACCTATAGGATTGGTCACGAGCGGCGCAGATACGGAAAAAGGGGGGGAGGAGGTGTAGGAGCGCATAGCGCAAGAGCGAGTGCACAAGTCGGCAATGCCACGAGAACGGGTCGCGGTAGGTGTCAGCGATCATAAAGCACATACCGATACGCGGAAAGGAAAGATCTGAGGATATAGAAAGAAGCGGACTGCATCGACACGTTGTTAAAAATGTCATGTTTTAAATTATTCGAGTAGGAATATTTGTAGGTGTCCAACAAAATTGACCACGTCAATGCAGCTACAACTAGAAGGATGATAAGTTCACACTGTAAACCGTTCTAAAGGGCTGATTACTCAAAGTATAAGCCTTTTTGAGGCCCTGATAATTCTAAAGCATCCTACGGTCCATTACTGGGTCTGATTACGCTGAATCCACGTCTGAGCCCATTTCTGGGCCTGATTACTCTTAACCCTTCTTTGAGCTCATTTCTGAGCCTGATTATGCAGAATCCTCCTCTGAGCCCATTACTGGATCTGATTACGCTAAATCCTCCTCTGAGCCCATTTCTGCGCGTGATTACTCTGAATCCTCCTCTGAGCCCATTTCTGGGCCTGATTAGTCTGAATCCTCTTCTGAGCCCAACTATGGGCCTGATTACTTTGAATCCTCCTCTGAGCCCAATTATGGGCCTGATTACTCTGAATCCTCCTCTGATCCCAATTCTGGGCCTGATTACTCAGAATCCTTCTCTGAGCCCATTTCTGGGCCTGATTAATCTGAATCCTCCTCTGAGCCCAATTCTGGGCCTGATTACTCTGAATTCTCCTCTGAGCCCATTTCTGGGTCTGATTACTCTGATTCCTTCTCTGAGCCCATTTCTGGGCCTGATTACTCGGAATCCTTCTCTGAGCCCATTTCTGGGCCTGATTAATCTGAATCCTCCTCTGAGCCCATTTCTGGGTCTGATTACTCTGAATCCTTCTCTGAGCCCATTTCTGGGCCTGATTAGTCTGAATCCTCCTCTGAGCCGATTTCTGGACCTGACGACTCTGAATCCTCCTCTGAGCCCAATTCTGGGCCTGCTTACTCTGAATCTTCCTCTGAGCCCATTTCTGGGTCTGATTACTCTAAATCCTTCTCTGAGCCCAATTCTGAGCCTGATTACTCTGAATCCTCCTCTGAGCCCATTTCTGGGCCTGATTACTCTGAATCCTCCTCTGAGCCCATTTTTGGGTCTGATTAGTCTGAATCCTCTTCTGAGCCCATTTCCGGGCCTGATTACTCTGAATCCTCCTCTGAGCCCCATTATGGGCCCGATTACTTTGAACCCTCCTTTGAGATTATTTCTGGGCCTGATTACTTTGAACCCTTCCTTGAGATTATTTCTGGGCATGATTACTCTGAATCCTCCTCTGAGCCCATTTCTGGGCCTGATTTATCTGAATGCTCCTCTGAGCCCAATTTTGGGCCTGATTACTCTGAATCCTCCTCTAAGCCTATTTCTAAGCCTGATTACTCTGAATTCTCCTCGAAGCCCATTTCTGGGCCTAATTACATTTTTTTGAAACTGACTTACATTTTTAAATTTTTTTATCACATAAATCTGCATCGATTGCTACCAATTGTTTTGATTTTCGTCTACGCATCCTAAATAAAATTGTGTTGAAAGTTCCGAGGTCGATGGTGAATAAACTTAACACACTCGCTATTCAAAATTTCATACTAAAAGTGTTACTACATAACACCAAACTGCTCAATACCAGGCGAGTTTCCACACACGTTGCCTTCAACACGTTGGATTTTTAACTATGTTCGTAAACACCCGGCTCGTTCCGTTCTTTGTAAAGACTCTTCATCGTTTACCGTTTTGAAAACTAGCTGAAAAAGAGAGACGAAACGTTTGGACAAGTGTTTTGCGAAATGTGCGACGCGTGGCGGGACACAAAGATTATGCCCTCAGTCGCGGATAACACGCACACGATCTCTTCTCTCACTAGATTATAATAATGTTTACTATGCGACTACGGAGTCCCTCGGTTTTAATGGGCCCATAAAGAATCGCCGGCTCGCGCGTTTAACCAGCCACCATCTGCTTGTTAGAGAGATGCACTCACGGAGCGTTCGTCCATTCCACGTCGAGAGTCCCCGAAGATGCCTCTGTTGTTGAGGACATGATATCCGCGACTACTTGGCAGGTATCGCTGTGTCTGAGCTAAAGAAAAATTCTTTTTTTTCTTTTTCGCAGTGCCAGCGGACATATTGCGACACTTTGTCCATTGAATGGTCCTGCAGAGAAGTAACATCATGGTAGAAATGATTTAGGACAAGACGTTAGCATGTCGTTCGGAATTTCAGCGGGAAGCGATTCAGACAATTTAATATCGTCTCTGTATATTTTCATAAATTAAAATAAACAAAATAAATAAAATAAATAAAATAAATAAAATAAATAAAATAAATAAAATAAATAAAATAAATAAAATAAATAAAATAAATAAAATAAATAAAATAAATAAAATAAATAAAATAAATAAAATAAATAAAATAAATAAAATAAATAAAATAAGTAAAATAAGTAAAATAAATAAAATAAATAAAATAAATAAAATAAATAAAATAAATAAAATAAATAAAATAAATAAAATAAATAAAATAAATAAAATAAATAAAATAAATAAAATAAATAAAATAAATAAAATAAATAAAATAAATAAAATAAATAAAATAAATAAAATAAATAAAATAAATAAAATAAATAAAATAAATAAAATAAATAAAATAAAAATGGAAAAATATACAA
Organism: Ephialtes manifestator; assembly: GCA_963970395.1. Taxonomy (NCBI): domain Eukaryota; kingdom Metazoa; phylum Arthropoda; class Insecta; order Hymenoptera; family Ichneumonidae; genus Ephialtes; species Ephialtes manifestator. The sequence goes on along the minus strand of OZ019982.1, from coordinate 24,049,638 downwards.
TTGAACGAAAATCGAAAAAAATTCATCTTGATTCGAAAAAAAATTGTAGGAGTCTAATATTCTTCAGATCTTCATTTCGTATCGTAGTAAACATTCTGTAAAATTTTCACTAAAAAAAAAAAAAAAAAAACCGCCCAAATCGAAGTCCACGATTCCAAATTTGAAAGTTATTCTTTCAAAATGTCTAAAATCTGAAATTTCACAAAGCTCGAATGTTTCAAATTCGAATTGTCAAAATTCTAGAAGACGAAATTTGCAGTTGCCTCGTGCCATTGTTGTCAGTGACTCACGACAAGGACTAAATAATTAGCGTGCGGTTTGACTCGCGGTTTTCACGAGCACGCGCTTTTTTTCTCTCTCAACATTTCGACCCCCGACATCCGTCCTTTAATAACGCCGATTCAAGCCGCACTCTTCGTTTCGTTATTTCTGCCTTTACTTATTATTTTCAGCAGAAGAACACCGGTCGAGTATTGAGGGTTTTTTTTAAAAAGACAACGACTGAGTCAACGGAGACCGCAAGATGAAGACGAAGCGGAAGACGACGAGCTTCACTTATGTGTCTTCCTTCTCTTTCTTTTATTTCTTTTAACATACATATATACGTGTATATAACGAGGAACAATGCCAGAACACATCTATTTTCGCCACTACGTGCGGAAACCGCACAATAAACCTGACTGGCGCGTGCTGTCGTCGACTTGAAACGATATCCGGCCAATAAGTCCGACTGCTGGTACTGCTGCTGCTACTTTGCTGCTGTTCGAACCGGAAACCCGCTGACACCGAGCATCCCAAGGCCGTACGTTTGGAGCACCTTCAAATTTCACATAAACACTGTAATAAACCGTGAGGAAGGTATTTCACTTTACGATGAGTGGTGTATGCATGTATGTATTCTTATTGCTTGTTTCCACAGAGGTACAATTTCACTAATCGTGGTGGCAAAAGAGCGTATATTATTTTTTCGATGACAATTTACTCATGTAGTTTCAAAAGTCATGTTGTTTTTGTTAATGCGCACAATTGGATGTAAAATAATTTTAGTGTATATAATTCGGTCTAAACAATTTTTTTTAAGAAAAATTAGAGTAAAATTATTAATTTTGTGAAGTTGATAGGAAATGGTAAAAAATTATTTTGTAATATTTTTTAATATACCAATTTCAAAGGTAATAAATATGGTTTCTGTAATATAATGTATGTATTTTTATTGCTTGTTTCCACAGAGGTACAATTTCACTAATCGTGGAGGCAAAAGGGAGTATATTATTTTTTTGATGACAATTTACTCATATAGTTTCAAAAGTCATGTTGTTTTTGGTAATGTGCGCAATTGGGTGTAAAATAATTTTAGTGTATATAATTGGGTATAAACAATTTAAAAAAAAAAATTAGAGTAAAATTATTAATTTTGTGAAGCTCATAGGAAATGGTAAAAAATTATTTTGTAATATTTTTTTATATAGCAATTTCGAAAGTAATAAATATGGTTTCTGTAATAAAATGTAGGTACTTTTATTGCTTGTTTCCACAGAGGTACAATTTCACTAATCGTGGTGGCAAAAGGGCGTATTTTATTTTTTCGATGACAATTTACTCATGTAGTTTCAAAAGTCGTGTTGTTTTTGTTAATGCGCACAATTGGGTGTAAAATAATTTTAGTGTATATAATTGGGTCTAAACAATTTTTTTGAAAAAAAATTAGAGTAAAATTATTAATTTTGTGAAGCTCATAGGAAATGGTAAAAATTATTTTGTAATATTTTTTAATATATCAATTTCGAAAGTAATAAATATGGTTTCTGTAATAAAATGTATGTACTTTTATTGCTTGTTTCCACAGAGGTACAATTTCACTAATCGTGGTGGCAAAAGGGCGTATATTATTTTTTCGATGACAATTTACTCATACAATTTCCAAAGTCATGTTGTTTTTGTTAATCTGCGCAATTGGGTGTAAAATAATTTTAGTGTATATAATTGGGTCTAAAGAATTTTAAAAAAAATTAGAGTAAAATTATTAATTTTCTGAAGCTCATAGGAAATGGTAAAAAATTATTTTGTAATATTTTTTAATATATCAATTTCGAAAGTAATAAATATGGTTTTTGTAATAAAATGTATATACTTTTATTGCTTGTTTCCGCAGAGGTACAATTTCACTAATTGTGGTGGCAAAAGGGCGTATTTTATTTTTTCGATGACAATTTACTCATGTAGTTTCAAAAGTCGTGTTGTTTTTGTTAATGCGCACAATTGGGTGTAAAATAATTTTAGTGTATATAATTGGGTCTAAACAATTTTTTTGAAAAAAAATTAGAGTAAAATTATTAATTTTGTGAAGCTCATAGGAAATGGTAAAAAATTATTTTGTAATATTTTTTAATATATCAATTTCGAAAGTAATAAATATGGTTTCTGTAATAAACTGTATGTATTCTTATTGCTTGTTTCCACAGAGGTACAATTTTAGTAATCGTGGTGGCAAAAGGGCGTATATTATTTTTTCGATGACAATTTACTCATGTAGTTTCAAAAATCATGTTCTTTTTGTTAGTGTGCAGAATTGGGTGTAAAATAATTTTAGTGTATATAATTGGGTCTAAACAATTTTTTTTAAGAAAAATTAGAGTTAAATTATTAATTTTGTGAAGCTCATAGGAAATGGTAAAAAATTATTTTGTAATATTTTTTAATATACCAAATTCAAAAGTAATAAATATGGTTTCTGTAATAAACTGTATGTATTCTTATTGCTTGTTTCCACAGAGGTATAATTTTAGTAATCGTGGTGGCAAAAGGGCGTATATTATTTTTTCAATGACAATTTACTTATATAGTTTCAAAAGTCGTGTTGTTTTTGTTAATGTGCTCAATTGGGTGTAAAATAATTTTAGTGTATATAATTGGATCTAAACAATTTTTTAAAATAAAAATTGGAGTAAAATTATTAATTTTGTGAAGCTGATACGAAATGGTAAAAAATTATTTTGTAATATTTTTTTAATATATCAATTTCGAAAGTAATAAATATGGTTTCTGTAATAAAATGTATGTACTTTTATTGCTTGTTTCCACAGAGGTAGAATTTCACTAATCGTGGTGGCAAAAGGGCGTATATTATTTTTCCGATGACAATTTACTCATGTAGTTTCAAAAGTCATGTTCTTTTTGTTAGTGTGCAGAATTGGGTGTAAAATAATTTTAGTGTATATAATTGGGTCTAAACAATTTTTTTTAAGAAAAATTAGAGTAAAATTATTAATTTTGTGAAGCTCATAGGAAATGGTAAAACATTATTTTGTAATATTTTTTAATATACCAATTTCAAAAGTAATAAATATGGTTTCTGTAATAAACGGTATGTATTTTTATTTTTATAATAAACATAAATAATAATAATAATACTCTTTCTGAATATCCAAACAAAATTAGCATTTTCTGTAATATACCAATTTTAAAAGTAATAAATATAATTTGTTAATGTGACAACCCTTTTTTTTTTTACTATTTTCGATCTTCTTGTAATTGATACGAAAATCGATGTTTTTTTTAATTCATCGAATTTACGAATACTTTTGTATAAAATTATAATTGACAAAAGGAATTAGCATTATTCAAATTTTCAAGAAAATTCGATTTATATATATAAATTTTTAAAATATTACACAAAAAAAAATCACGAAATGAAAATGCACAATATTTAACAATTTATTTTTATATATTTTTTTCTTTTGTTAAACTAGACTTTGTAATTTATTTTGTTGCTACATCGTTTCTGTGGACGCTTGGAAATTTTTTTTTTCCTTTTTTTATTCATTCGTATAGCGCAAATAAATCAATAATCTATGCCACGAACATTCCTCTGATACTCTATCCGTGAATTTGGCCTCTCGTTATGATTTTCAGTAGTACAGTGCTATAATTGTGAGATAGTAGTACGCCATCTTGTTATTTATGACCTGTGCGGAGCGTACAGTAATTACGAACCGCAATCGCCAATGGCGATTTGCAATGTAACGCGCGATTTCAAAACTCGTGACATTATGAGGCTCGTGTAATTCACTGCATCAGTAGAGCATTGGCATGCTGATAAATGTAGAAATGGCGAGATTTGATATGCGAGCTGAAGTTACAAAGCTGTCGATAGTAAATCAGCAATATTCGATGGTGTGGTTAATATTGGTCCAAAAGTGACAACTTTAATAAATTACCTCAAAATAACCCTTTAACATCCAAGTCTCTTTCCCATCAGAACATTTTTTTTCATGATTATTGAAAATAAAAAAAAAATAAAAATGATGAAAAAAAAGGAACTTTTTCATATTTACGTGAAAAGGTTTTTTTATGCAATTAAAATATAGAATTTCACCATTTATTATTTTTTTCCTGATATTTTGGATAATCTTAAAAAAAAAAATTGATTTAAAAAAAATTATTTTTTTTTAATTAAAAAAAAATTTATTTTTATTTTTTATTTTTTAAATTGCTGACGTTTGTTGATAATGATAATAAATTTATGAAACATTTACAATTATTGGTAATGCAAATATAACACAGGATAAATTCGTGTAAATAAAAAAACATTAACATGCAGTTGAATAGCCAATAAAGTCAATTAAAAAACAAAAAGGGTTGTCGGAATCCTACATTTGTGGTTAGCACACGATTGAGTTGGCAATCACTATCATTGACTTTTTACGTTGATTATTCATGCATTTTTTTTTATCCAAGCTTCATTGCATATAAAATAATAACAATGCCGATATCCGATAACGTCAGCTCTGTAGCGTGAAAGTTTGGTCGATAAATCCCATTAGAGGGCTTTACGAGGCGGAAAACTCGCCTTCCCGATTCATCGATTGACCGCCCGCTGTCGAACGTGACGAGAAATAAACTGCACAATACCACCATTTTGTATTACATAAGGACGACAAAAAAAAAAAATTTCTCATATTTCCTGCTATTTATATGGTCACAAAAAAAAAATGGATGCAAAGTAAAACTTTGCACATTGCTTCCTCATTAATTTTCATCTTCCGCAAAAGTATGAGAAAATTTCTTTATTTTATTTTTGGCTTTTTACTACTTTGCATCCTTATTTTTTAATACACATTAAAAAATCTCAAATTTATAGACATTTGAATGATGAAGAAATAAAATTTGGTAACAAATTGTCGAAAAGAAAAAGAAAAATGAAAAGTCACGTATGATTTTGAAAATAAATTATAGTTATAATTATGAAAAAATGCATCATCTTGAATAAGAAAAAATTCAAAATCACGTAAAATCCGAACCGTTTTACCGATCATCACCAAATTTGGTACGTAGCAGGGCTAAATGTTAATTTTCCTGTGTAAAAAATTTCCGTCGATTTGTCACAATTTTACCTGAATTAGAGGAAAATAAAATTTTTTCGAAAAATTCAAAATCTCACAAAAACCGAACCGCTTTACCGATTTGGCCCAAATTCAATACCAAAGGTCACATCACCTTGTTCAATTTTATTACCAAGTTTCAACCCGATAGCTAAAAATTCGTTCGAGTTACAGCGTTTACGAACTTTTTTCAAAATTTCAAAATTCTTATAAAAATGAAATGCGTTAAGCGATTTTTATAAAATTTATACCAATTGAAGATTAGGTAGTACTGTACATGTTGTTCAAATTTCAACTGATTCGGTTGAATAGTTTACAAGTTACAGTCATATGAATTTTTGGCCTTTCATCACAGCGTTTACGAACTTTTTTCAAAATTTCAAAATTCTTATAAAAATGAAATGCGTCAAGCGATTTTTATAAAATTTATACCAATTGAATATTAGGTAGTACTGTACATGTTGTTCAAATTTCAACTGATTCGGTTGAATAGTTTACAAGTTACAGTCATATGAATTTTTAGCCTTTCATCACAGCGTTTACGAACTTTTTTCAAAATTTCAAAATTCTTATAAAAATGAAATGCGTCAAGCGATTTTTATAAAAATTTATACCAATTGAATATTAGGTAGTACTGTACATGTTGTTCAAATTTCAACTGATTCGGTTGAATAGTTTACAAGTTACAGTCATATGAATTTTTAGCCTTTCATCACAGCGTTTACGAACTTTTTTCAAAATTTCAAAATTCTTATAAAAATGAAATGCGTCAAGCGATTTTTATAAAAATTTATACCAATTGAAGATTAGGTAGTACTGTACATGTTGTTCAAATTTCAGCTCATTCGGTTGAATAGTTTACAAGTTACAGTTATATGAATTTTTGGCCTTTCGTCACAGCGTTTACGAACTTTTTTCAAAATTTCAAAATTCTTATAAAAATGAAATGCGTCAAGCGATTTTTAAAAAATTTATACCAATTAAAGATTAGCCAGCACTGTACATGTTGTGCAAATTTCAGCTGATTCGGTTAAATAGTTTACAAGTTACAATCATATGAATTTTTGGCCTTTCATCACAGCGTTTACGAACTTTTTTCAAAATTTCAAAATTCTTATAAAAATGAAATGCGTCAAGCGATTTTTAAAAAATTTATACCAATTGAAGATTAGCCAGTACTGTACATGTTGTTCAAATTTCAACTGATTCGGTTGAATAGTTTACAAGTTACAGTCATATGAATTTTTGGCCTTTCATCACAGCGTTTACGAACTTTTTTCAAAATTTCAAAATTCTTATAAAAATGAAATGCGTCAAGCGATTTTTATAAAATTTATACCAATTAAAGATTAGCCAGTACTGTACATGTTGTTCAAATTTCAGCTGATTCGGTTGAATAGTTTACAAGTTACAGTTATATGAATTTTTGGCCTTTCGTCACAGCGTTTACGAACTTTTTTCAAAATTTCAAAATTCTTATAAAAATGAAATGCGTCAAGCGATTTTTAAAAAATTTATACCAATTAAAGATTAGCCAGCACTGTACATGTTGTTCAAATTTCAGCTGATTCGGTTGAATAGTTTACAAGTTACAGTCATATGAATTTTTGGCCTTTCATCACACACACACACACACACACACACACACACACACATCCGGACAATTTTTCTAAACCACTTTTCTCGACGTTTCCGACCATTCTAAGTGTTGTGACATGAAAATACAAAAAAAAATTTTCATGAAAACTCTATAAGGAAGCAAAAAAAAAAAATTTTCTCATATTTCCTACTATTCGTATTGTCAAAAAATAATAATAATTCGTGACGATGATGACGATGAAATGAGCGTGACAAATGAAAGGTAAAGCGAAGAAAACTATTGTCTCTCTTAGCGGAGTTTTCTTCGGTCTTTCATTTCGTTTTTTTTTTTTTTTTTTTTTTTCTTTCAATGTTGGACAGATCGATGGGCACGGAAGGGCCAAGTGCTGAGGTAGAAGGGATCGGTTTTGGTGGGCACACCGACGGGATCAAGTAGAAACTCTCGCGCGCGCCCACGAGACGCCATGTGTGCCGATTGGGCGCCCCTCAGGTAGAAAAACGTGGCCCATCCAACTAAGCACGCATCTGGCGAGCGTGCGAGTTCCTCTACTGTTGGAAAGGGGCGCTAGTATGATTTTGCTGCTGCTGCTGCTGCTGCTGGTGCCGGGGGCGTGCAAACGTCGTCCTCTCTTTCCTCTCCACACATTCTCCATTACGTTTACCGGCTCAATATTCGACGATCTTATAATCAAATTATATATAACTTATGAGTGTCTCATCATTCTGGAATATCACATTGTCATCATTTTGCATCCTCGTTATAAATAAATAAATAATTGAATAAATAAAATTCTGCTAAATTTTAGTCATCAAGAAACAAATTTTTTTTTTAATTTTTAATGTTTATTTAAATTCGATATGTTGCATTACTAAACATTGTTTAGTTTACGAAATTTGTGCTCTCTATATTAAAGTCGTTGCGCCTGGTATTCATTTCGCATAAGTTCGAGAAAATTGCAAACACTTCTCGATGGTATAAAAATCTGAAACAATTCATGCACTTTAAAGGTACTAAAAAGATTAATTTTGCGTAATAATAATTCTGAAATGTTATTAACAAATCGGTGAAAAAAATAATTGTTTAACAAATCTCCCGGAAACCCATTATTTTTTTTAAATGTAAATGATTCGTTTATTTTTCTGAATACGTATGAATTTTTTCAGATTTTTTAATTCACTTTGAATTTTGTGTTTTTCACATATTTGTTCCATATAAAGAAGAAATAACACAAACACATACGAAAAAAATTAATTTCATGAAAACAAAGTTTCCTTTTATTATAACATAATTATAACAATTAAAGTACCTTTAGAACTTTTTCTACACTAAAAATTAATTTTACCTCGTACTTACAAGTTCGATATAATATATAATATTTTATGCATAAAAACGTTCAGTACTAAAATTAATAAATAAAAATTAAAAAAATTAATTTTCATGAAAACAAAGCTTTCTTTTATTATAATATAATTATAACAATTAAAGTACTTTTTCTACACTAAAAATTAATTTTACCTCGCACTTACAAGTTCGATATAATATATAATATTTTATGCATAAAACCGTTCAGTACTAAAATTAATAAATAAAAATTTAAAAAAATTAATTTTCATGAAAACAAAGCTTTCTTTTATTATAATATAATTATAACAATTAAAGTACTTTTTCTAAACTAAAAATTAATTTTACCTCGTACTTACAAGTTGAATATAATGTATAATATTTTATGCATAAAAACTTTCAGTACTAAAATTAATAAACAAAATAGAAAAAAATTAATTTTCATGAAAACGAAGCTTTCTTTTATTATAATATAATTATAACAATTAAAGTACTTTTTCTACACTAAAAATTAATTTTACCTCGCACTTACAAGTTCGATATAATATATAATATTTTATGCATAAAAACGTTCAGTACTAAAATTAATAAACAAAATAGAAAAAAATTTATTTTCATGAAAACGAAGCTTTCTTTTATTATAATATAATTATAACAATTAAAGTACTTTTTCTAAACTAAAAATTAATTTTACCGCGCACTTACAAGTTGAATATAATATATAATATTTTATGCATAAAAATGTTCAGTACTAAAATTAATAAATAAAAATTTAAAAAATAATTTTCATGAAAACAAAGCGTTCTTTTATTATAATATAATTATAACAATTAAAGTACTTTTTCTAAACTAAAAATTAATTTTACCTCGTACTTACAAGTTCGATATAATATATAATATTTTATGCATAAAAACTTTCAGTACTAAAATTAATAAACAAAATAGAAAAAAATTAATTTTCATGAAAACAAAGCTTTCTTTTATTATAATATAATTATAACAATTAAAGTACTTTTTCTAAACTAAAAATTAATTTTACCGCGCACTTACAAGTTGAATATAATATATAATATTTTGTGTATAAAAACTTTCAGTACTTCGACATTAAATTTCAAGAAGATTCTGTTTACAGTGTACATTAATGCCTAGTCGTTCATCTTTAATATACATCAACGTCATATCGAGAGGAATAGAAGGCGAGCCGCAACATAGCTCCATATGTTATTCCCCGAGTGCAAAAGACCCAAGCCAAGAGGCAAAGACATGCGGGAGACTCGCTAATACGGAAACTGTCGATCCGTACCCACGCGCTAATACGATCCGCGTGTCAGATGAGAATTCTTCTTCTCTCGGGCACCGCGCTCGTCTTCGAACAACATAGAAGCTGCGCTTATGTTTCTGCACCCAATATATACGCAATATAACCTATACATATGCATAAATAAATACATATGGGGAATTCCAGCTGAATTTTTCAGCTGACCCTTTCAATAATTTTGACAATTTTTTTTCAAATAGTATTTTGAAAAAGCAAAGACACGTATTTTTTTGTTTCTCGCTACGACTAATATTTTCGACACAAAAATTTTTGTAAAAAAAAGAATTTTTTTGGGTTTTATATTTTTTTCATTGTTAATATCTTGGAAATTTTGAGTCCTATCGAAAAATGTCCAAGATGAAATTTGTTCAGTTTGGAACGAACTACATAATGTACGTTAAAAATGATATTTTAGTTTTACTGAAACTTCGGTATGTGACGTTAAAGAACAATATATCGCTTTGCAAAAAAGGGCCAGGTTTTATCATTTTTATGTACTTGCAGAAAAATTGGGTCTAAAATTACGAAATTTTTGAGACCCTATACAGGCTGACAAGATTTTTTTTCGTAAAGTTCTACGTAATCGAAGTTTTATGTAAGAATTCAGGATATTAAAAAAACTTCAATTAGATAGAACTTCTTATAAAAAAATCGTCCGATTCTGGATAGGATCTCAAAAATTTCGTAATTTTAGACACAATTTTTCTGCAAGTACATAAAAATTATAGAATCTGGCTCTTTTTTGCAAAACAATATATTGTCCTTTAAAGTCATATAAAAAAATTATACGAAAACTAAAATAACATTTTTAATATACATTATCCAGCTCTTTGTAAACTGAACAAATTTCATCTTGGAAATTTTTCGATAGAACAGTTAATTTCCGAGATATTGAAGATTAAAAATATATGAAATCCGAAAACTTCATATTTTTCCAAAAATTCGTGTGTCAAAACAAAAAAAAATCTTTTCTTTTTTAATGTACATTATTCGGCTCTTTGTAAACTGAACAAATTTCATCTTGGACATTTTTCGATAGAACACCGACAGAAAAGATTTCATTGACGCCAAAGAAATTTTTTTTCATTGATTTCAATGAAATATTTCTTTGATTTCAATGAAATAGTGCATTTGAATTTCAAAGAGAACATTTCATTGCCTGTAAATAACGATTTACTTAGTGAGCATATAATAAAGAAACAGTTTCATTGTTTTAAAGAGACGTTTTCATTGATGTCTCTCTTGCACCTAACCTCACTTTTTTGTTTTCCGGTTCTCTCGAACGAACGGCTTCGAGTTTCGAGGAACCAGAAAACTTAGCCTATTTCTGCCATACTCCCTTACATACTCACAAAATTTGAGCTTTATCTGCCGCGTACTTCAGGAAAAAATAGGTTTCGAAATTTCGAGGTGGTAAGAAGAAGGTTTCATTGAATCAGAAACGACATCTTTGAAATCAATGAAAAAAGTTCATTGGTTTAAAGAAATGATTCTTCCAATCAATGTCACTACTTTTCATTCATTTTGAGATCATTCAAAAAAAATATAGTATTGAAATTCAAGTATTTCATTTCATTAGCAAAGATTTCCGTGAATCAATGAAACTTTTTCTCTCGGTGAACAGTTTATTTCCATGATATTAAAGATTGAAAATATATGATATCCAAAAAATGCAGATTTTTCCAAAAATTCGTGTGTCAAAAAATTCTTTTCTTTTTCAAAATACTATTTGATAAATAATTAAATCAAAATCATTCAGTCATAATTTAAATAACCTAAAAATTCAGCTGGAATCTCCCATATATACATATATATAAATACGCACATATGTATATCTTTATATATATATATGCATGCATATATGCCTACCATAGGTATAATATGCTTGCGAGAGAATAATGGAGGCTGCTCTCTGACGAGGAATAATAACCCGTGCGTAGACCCTACTGACTTGGGTCATTGACGGCACCGGTGCTGGAATCAGAAATAATGGCGTCCACGTCGTATACTCTGCTGCTAAGCACATCGTACTTGGTTGTATGCCGTGTGTGCCAGCTCGGATGAAATATTATCATCGGCAGATCGACTGCTCGTACACACCGACCAGAATCTCACTCCAGCAGCGGCTCCAGCAGCAGGAGCAGCAGCCTCACAAGCAGCATCAACAAATCTACTCAATCCAGTGGCATTCGTGAGTCGTCCAGACTCATTCAATAGCCAGATCATCATCTCGATGACAAAAGTCTATTTAATCATTATTCTCACCACAATTCGTGATTAAAGAAATTCTCTTCAGCGACTCAAAATGGATATTGAGAAATTCTTCAGTTTAGTTGAACAAAGTGTCTTTATTAAATTATTATCACATTTTACAGGTTATAATATTTTTATTTTATCCCTACACTTCGCTGAGTTTAACTAATATAATTATTAATTTAATATATTATTATTATAATATATTTTTATATAATAAATTTAATATATTATTATTATAATAATTATTAATTTAATATATATTGCTTACGTTCATAGGAATTTTTTTTTAATACTCTTGTTTTCTTTATCGAAAATAAAAAATTGAAAAAATATTGTCAGTATGATTCGTGGTTTAAAAAAAATTCTCGGTCGGTTCAAAATGGCGACATTGACGAATTTTTTGTTGGCGTAATAAGAGATATTTTTCAGTTCAGTTGAACAAAAGTCTATTTAATTATTATCACATTTTACAGTTTATAATATTTTTATTTTATTCCTACACTTCGCTGGGTTTAACTAATATAATTATTAATTTAATATATATTGTTTACGTACATAGGAATTTTTTTTTTAATACTCTTTTGTTTTCTTTATCGGAAATAAAAAATTGAAAAAATATTCTCAGTATGATTCGTGGTTTAAAAAAAATTCTCGGTCGGTTCAAAATGGCGACATTGACGCATTTTTTGTTATTTTAATACGAGATATTTTTCAGTTCAGTTGAACAAAGTTTATTGAATTATTATCACATTTTACAGTTTATAATATTTTTATTTTATCCCTACACTTCGCTGGATTTAACTAATATAATTGTTAACTTAACATATTAATTAATAAAAAATATTGTAAGTCACGATTCGTGATTTAAAAAAATTCTCGGTCGGTTAAAAATGACAACACTGACGAATTTGTTTTTTCACTTTTTTTCTGTTAAACGCTACACTTAATATCAGATATTTTACAGGTGAATGGAAAATTTATGGTGCCGGATGCTAATTTGCTCAGGCAACGCGAGAAGAAATTCGAAGAATAGAACAAACGTTGAATACGTGAATCCCAAGGGTTTTATAATTCCTTAAGGGGTTGAATGACGTGGATATCTGAATGCAAGCGAAAGGAAATAGATTTCGGCATCGATTTCATCTCCTTATTCGTTGCTCAGAGTAATGAGGCATGAAAAAGCAACGATATGTTGTTTCGCACGCCGATATCGTGGCAGTTCACAAATGCGTGTGTTTTAAGCGTCCGACACTTTCTCAGATAAGCTACTGTGCAGTCTGAATACGAAGAGACTGAGAAATACTAACACAAGAGTTTTGAGATATAAATGAAAGAGGTGAGAAATACTTCACGAAGAAATGAGAACGAAATATTATTTTTCCAGGAATGGTCAAGAATATTTTCACACTGGAATTTTTTTTTTTTTTTTTTTTTCGACGTGTGATTTTTTTCTACAAATACAAATGAACTTTTCTACAAACTTGTTTTGGTGATGATATTCTTATTTTAGTAAGACAGCAACGAAATTTTTTTCGAACACTAATATTTAAGTACCATTATTATTATGCATAAACTGGTATACTAAATTTAATATTCAAGTGTGATGTAGAATTAACGCACATTTAACTGAAAACGTTAAGCGTAATGACTCTTAACGTACTCTTAATTATTATAATTTAGTTTTATTTAATTGTAAAATTACTTTAATTTCTGTACTTCCATTTGTTACGTCACAATTGTATAATCAATTTAATATACCAGCTTATGCATAAAACCATCGCGACGGGTAGTTAAAAATTATAAAATGTTTTTAACAGTGGCTAACAGGCTTGTAAGTCTGAATGTGAAAGCAGCAGTTGCACTTTAATGAACGCTTTGGTATTGCTTGCGTTCTAACATGTGGTAATAAAAAGTTTGTCCTTCTGATTAAATCTGTGCATAATGTATCATAAGAATTTTATTTTTAACACGTCGTAATTTCTATGATGATGGTATTCTAATGTATTTTTCAAAATTATCTTACAATGTGAATAAAATACAAATTGTGTGCATAGTAAAAAAAAAAGAGGTGAAAATTAAATGGCTGTTGTAAATAGGATTTGATCAAAAGACTCTGAAAATACAAAGTGTGAGGCCAATTTTTAGACGCCCAAAATTATTATTGTTCAGCGAATCCAGATCCATTTCTATTTTTATGTTACGTTTTATCAGGCCGAACAGAATATGATTTTTCAAAGTTCTCCGATGAGATCGTCCGATTCTCTGATTTTTCTAAGCCCCTAAATGAGACTTCTTCAGACACCAATTTTTCTAAGTCTCGCTATGAGACTTCTTCAGGCACCAATTTTTCTAAATCTTGCTATCAGAGTCCTTCGGCCACCAATTTTTCTTAGTCTCGCTATGAGATTTTCCCAGTAACTGATTTTTTTAAGATGCCTCTATGAGACACCTTCAAGGATCAGTTTCTGTAAGTCTGGTTGTGAGACTCTTTCAGGCACCAATTTTTCTAAGTCCCGCTATGAGACCTTCCCAGTATCTGATTTTTTTTAGATCCCTCTATGAGACTCCATCAGGCACCAATTTTTGTAAGTCTCGCTATGAGACTCTCCGAGACTCTGATTTTTCTATATCTCGCTATGAGACCCTCCCAGGCTCTGATTTTTTTAAGTCTCGCTATGAGACCCTCCCAGGCCTTGATTTTTATAAGTCTCGCTATGAGACCCTCCCAGGCCCTGATTTTAATAAGTCTCACTATGAGACCCTCCCAAGCCCTGATTTTTCTAAGTCTCGTTATGAGACTCTCCCAGGCCCTGATTTTCCTAAGTCTCGCTATGAGACCCTCCCAAGTCCTGATTTTTCTAAGTCTCGTTATGAGACTCTCCCAGGCTCTGATTTCTCTAAGTTTCGCTATGAGACCCTCTCAGGCCCTGATCTTTCTAATTCTCGCTATGAGACCCTCCCAGGCCCCAATTTTTCAATACTCGCTATGAGACCCTCCCAGACCCTAATTTTTCAATCCTGGCTATGAGACCCTCCTAAGCTCGTATTTTTCTAAGTCTCGCTATGAGACCTTCCCAGGCCCGAATTTTCTAAATCTCGTTATGAGACCCTCCCAGACCTTAATTTTTCAATCCTGGCTATGAGACCCTCCCAGACCTTAATTTTTCAATCCGGGCTATGAGACCCTCCTAGGCTCGGATTTTTCTAAGTCTCGCTATGAGACCCTCCCAGGCGCTGATTTTTCAAAGTCTCGCTATGAGACTCTCCCAGGCCCGGACTTGTCTAAGTCTCTATATGAGACCCTCCCAGCCCTGATCTTTCTAAGTCTCACTATGAGACCCTCCCAGGCCCTGATTTTTCAAAGTCTCGCTATGAGACCCTCCCAGGCCCGAATTTCTAAGTCTCGTTATGAGACCCTCCCAGGCCCTGATCTTTGTAAGTCTCACTATGAGACCCTCCCAGGCCCTGATCTTTGTAAGTCTCACTATGAGACCCTCCCAGGCCCTGATTTTTCAAAGTCTCGCTATGAAACCGTCCCAGGCCCTGATTTTTCTAAGTCTCTCTATGAGACCCTCCAAGCCCTGATTTTTCTAAGTCTCTCTAAGAGACCCTCCCAGGCCCTAATTTTTCAAAGTCTTGCTATGAGACCCTCCCCGGTCTTAATTTTTCTAAGTCACCCTATGAGACCGTTCCAGTCCTTGATATTTCTCTCTCTCTACGAGAAATTCCCAGGCCCAGTCTTCTCTAAAATTCAAAGTACGAAACTAAATTTTACACTTTTACTTGCTGCGTGTCATCAGACCTCACAGAACGAGACCTATCAGCCAAATATGACTTTCACGATGCTTGAGAAGCAGAAGAACATACACACAGACAAACACACATATATATATATATATATACAGTATATTATCGCAACGTCGTACACTGGGATAGGTGATATGGAGAGTGTTGTGTGCGTCTGGCGAGTAGATCGATCGCGAGGGGTGAGGAAGTGAGAGAAGGTGCCGCGAATATCCCTGAGGGTGGCAGGCACCACTGAGACGCGAGATGCCGCGCCTCGCGCGCGCGCCCGATCACTGTAATTTCGGGCTTGCACGTTGCTCGCATAATTTTAGACCGAGAGCAGGAGCACCAAGCCCAGGGTCTCATCTCCTCGTCAGTGAGTATATATACTATATAGCGTAAGTACAAGCCCGCACGCTTTACGTGAATTAAAAACGCGTTGACTTAATTCAATCTCGATGATTCTGTCACGCTTAATCTTCCGGTAATAATATCAAATCTTTATTAATACGCTTCTCATATCCCGTCGCTGCGGTATAGACGCCGGCACTGTGAATATCTCAAGTTTCACACAAGTTGTAAACATATTATGCTTCCCACATTATACCAAACCGAATAATCAACTCTATTCAATACGTATTTAATACTGGAGTTTATGTCGCTGGAATAAAAAGCACCTCGCGGTTATTAATTTAATAATAAAAATATTTCGATATTTTTTTTTCGTCAAATATTTTCTTTTACATATTATTGTTTATTTAAATGTACAGAGAAAAACAGCAAATAAATTATTACACAAACAGAGGAATTTATGTTTCTGAATTTGTAAACATATTTTTCTCGTGTTGGTGGAAAAAATTTCATTTTACATCGAAAATTATCCTCGCGCCATTAACAAGCCCAGCTCACATCGTTCAGATAAATAGAATTATCGCTTATCAGTAATTTTTAAGGGCGTACTGAATTATTACTATATTGTTCCATGTAAATTTCATCACTGCACGGAATTTATTATTTTTTGCGCAAAAATTGCGTCTCCCATATTCATATAATATTTTTAAAAAAAGCTTAATTTTCAGGAAACCAATCTTTAATATCGACGAAAGAAAAGTGACTATCTTTGTAAGCACATTGTAAGTCACATTAGTATATAACTCGGGTCAAGGTTCAAAAACTTTTAAATCTAATACAGAATTATTGAGAATAATTTCAAATTTTTTAATTGTGGCGCGACATTTTTATTTAAAAAAATTGATGAAAAAAACGTTCCAGTAAAAAAAATTCTAAAAAAAAAATGAGAATTATTTTTTCGAGTATATAGTATAAAAAAATATCCAGCGAATTAGAAGGGGGTCAGGGTTGAACGCTTACTGTGAGTTGACCAGAAATATCCCATATATATATATCTATATATTTATTCCGACAATGCTGGTTGCATACATTCGTCGCGTAAAAAGTCGATTTCTGAGAATAAGTAAAGCGAGGAGCCGCGCTACGTCCAAGAGATCGTTCGTCCGCGTAACTACGTAACGGTCTGTGCTCGCTGGACGCTTCACTCGATCTCGCTGTATCGCCAGTTCCCAGGAGTCCATGCACGTTGCACTGCGAACCAAGAGACGCAGAGTCGTTCAAGTGCAACTGGGGAACGTTGCGAATTCCGGAATATCGCGCGCACTAAACGGACTCACGTAGATGTATGTATAGTACTTGTGCCTATGACTTTTCCTCTGCTTTATATATATATATATATATAAATATATACACCTATACATGAGTTCTACTACAGACTGATAGAGAATATTCTTCTTTCGCGCTTTTCAAACGTTCGAGCACACGATGTACACGAATGTACAATGTTGGAGACTATGTAGGTACAGCAAGTATAAGTGTGTAGAGAAAGAGCGCACGAGACAGTAAAATCCGAACGAAGAAGGCGCACAATTCGCGGGAGACCGTGGCGCATCGTCTACGCTCGCACTGCAACACGGTAACGACCCTCTGGAGAATCGAGAATACTCACAGTGAGGAGAGTAGCAGCGCCTCCTCTTTGTGTCTCAATGTTAGGCAGAGCGAAAGAACGGACAAAGGGATGTACGGATCTTGCTAGAAAGGAATATGCCTGATTCTCCACTTTCGAGTTATCGACCCGGAATTTAGATGTTGAAACATCGGAGCTGGGAACTTGTATGGGAAAATGTGAGGCCCAACAGTTTGTCAAATTTTCACGTGAATTAGTTTTCACATTCATCAAATTACTTAGATAGATTGATTTTGTTATGCCACAAGAACCTTTTATTAGGTTTAATTGTACATAAGTTGTATAACGTTGAAAATTTTCGTTTAGAGCAAAGACTCGCAGGATGCAGCTTACCACGTGACGCGGTAACGTCTCGTCGCCAAGTTCTTAAAAACAAATTTATGCCACCGATAAGTACCTTTTACTAAGGTTGATTGTACATGAGTTGTATAACGTTGAATATTTTCATTTAGAGCAAAAACTCGCAGGATGCAACTTATCACGTGACGCGGTAACGTCTCGATGCTAAGTTCTTAAAAATAACATTTTTAACGAGTCGATATCGACGAGACTTTTACCGCTCTAAGCTTACACAAAGATTTGATGAAATATACACAAATGAATTGTTCATAACATTTAGTTATGGACAAATTGTTTAGGTACATTTCGTATGCTGAGCTATTGCACAAAAAGTATTGTAAAGTTTAATTTGACATGTTCATTATTTTGTGACGATGCTACATTGTGTATAAGAAGACGATTGGAATGAGAGAAATTTATAGGTGACATTAGCGCAGTGGCGCTCTTATTCAATGCCTAAATAATCCGGGTTTGATTATCGGTAATCACCATATATTTTATCTCTTCGATACTTCGTCAGTCCATCCGCAATCCCAATATCTACACTTCCTCAAATTCTTCGCTTGTTTGACACAATTTCAAAGACGAGTGCATTTCTGACCGACTCTCAGCATTGCACGTTGGTTATTAGATTTCCTAGAGGTTATCATATTTTAGCGTATTTTTCGCACTCTACTTTGAGTTGTTTTTCATTCATAAATTGGTCCATACGTCGACACCTATTGAAACTATATAGAATTACGTTTTTGCGAAGTTTCCTATATGAATTTCTCCATTTCGGTGGCAGTGGGATTTTCATTGATAAAAGCACAATCAGAATCATTTTCAAAGCATTTTGTGTATGCTTTCATTTTCAACCTGGGAATATACCGTAATCAATACAGCATCGACTAATATTTTTTTTTACATACGAACTTGTTTAGGATAAATCTTGTTTCCATGGGGCATTTATTTTTCTCGTTAGTCGGTATAATTTCTCTGTCTATGTGTCTAATTATAGGTTTCATATCTGCTTTAAGCTCTCCATGATTCGTTCTGATTATCTAACCACGAGGTTGCCAAGAGCTAATATTATTTATAGTACAAAGCCCGCGAGCCTTTTCGTGAGCTCCACACCGTCACGCACAGTTAACGCGCTCCTCAACCATCAACCTAGTGCGCGTAACACCTTACAAAGAACGTAAAAAAAAGGACAGAAATCAACATCAAGCTGAAAGAAAAGGCATTTTCTCTATCACCGTGAAATCGGCTCGCACACACGATCAATCATCAGCTCTTTATAATTCATTATATCGAAACTCACTGAGTTCGGAGGCGGAGGTGGAGGCGGTGGAGGATACGAAGCTCTGCTGACCGAATTGTTGTTGTTCCACTTATTCTTATTAATTTGTCTTCCAGCGACAGGAGAACCACCAGAAAAGTGGTGCTGTTGATTCCTGTACGCACTGTTATTATTCTGTTGATGATGAGCGTAGGCTCTTGCTAGCGACGGTCGAAAACCCGTTCCAGGATAACCCTGAACACCAGGAAAATGGTTCACAGGCTTTCCATGATGAAAATCGTTCATTTCCATACGATAATCACGTAAAAATGCCTCGTTCAACATTCCAACAGCATTTTGACGATACGCAGCGACTGCGTCATCCAATGCTTCATTCGCACCATTATTTCGGTCGTTATTACCCTTGGAACGCTTTCCGGAGTCTAAGGGATGACTCGGAAGGTTTGGAAAACCGGATGGTTGCTGGGAACCAGAAACCGGCACCGGCGGACCAAGCGGAGGAGGTTGCGGAGCGTAAAAGTGCGGAAATCCAAAAGCATTTGCGTGAGGACCAGGAACAGAGGCACCGACGGGTCGATAAGCCGGATGTGGAATTCCGGTGAACTGGTGACTTCCTATTCGCGAAAAATCCAGACCTTCGTGATGCTTAACACCTCCAGTTGCGGTGTTTGACGATATACTCGAAGGGTATTCGTCTGTTCTTTCGTTCCTATAGCCGCTGTTGCTTCTGTTATGAAGATCAGAGGAATAGTTGTGATTATCTTGCCTAACGGCAGCGTCATCACCCTTGGAATGAACGTCTTGCAGTGTGGAATCATCCTCCGGAGCTTCTTCCTTAATCTTGATCTTATTGTCACTGTTACAGTCAGTAGCCTCAGTCTCCGACGTCAAAATTTCGCTCTTAACGACAACATCATTTCTCAGCGAATTATCCCGATCGGAATCCACGTTGTCAGAACGCGAATCCATGGATACCGAATTGGGTTCGGCGCGATTGAGTCCGAGACTCGCCTGCTGCATTTTAAGAGCTTCAAGGTCCTCCAGTTTGAACAAAAGCCGAGATAAATGATAATGTATTAATTATCATCCAACTCTTCATAACGCAGTGACAATTAAGTCCGGAATTCTATCACCAATGATAGTCCCATGTTTTTCGAAATAATAAAAAATGACGTACAATATAAATAGGATCACACTCGAAGATTTATTTGTCAATAATTAACGAAAACAGCATTGATAAAACATTGGAAAAAACGTGTATAAAAATGTGTGGATTTTTTGTTGTTGTTATTAAGAGGGGGTAATTGACTATGCGGTGGGTGGGAATGCGTGTCGTTGTGTCGCGCGACGGTAGCGATCCGTAGGAGCGGTAACGGCGTTCCGACGACCACTCGTGCTCGGTCGTTTTCGGCTGATGTGGAGGGGGTAGCGAGGTAGGGGAAGCAAGGGCGGCGTGACAGTTTCCGTGTCACGTGTCCACCGCGGCGTTCACGAAGCTCCGCCTACGACGGGGATTTTCCCTCCGTAGGAACGTCGCACCAGCAGCGCTGCTCTTTCTCGTGCCCTTCGTCGTCGTCGTCGTCCTCCTCCGCCACTTCTTCGTCTTCTTTCTCTCGTTCTCGTCGTCCCATTCGTCTCAGGACCGTCGTACAGTGAAGAGATTCGATCTCGACACTCACAAAACTGTCACTCGGGTTGTAAAACCTTTGTCGCTTTCGTACGTTGAGCAATATTTACCTTCACCTTGTAGCAATTTCCTTAACTTAACACTGTTGCACTTTTTCCCCACGTCTATGACTGTCTCACTGTGTCACTTAACGCCGGCTTTATTATTATTACACACAACAACAACAACAAACCACTTGCCCACCTTGATCCTCCATTTTTCTTACGAACGACACAACCAAACACTTTCACAGGTTGGACTCGCGTGTCAGTCGATAAAACGGCTAGAAAACACACGTAAACTAATACGAAAAAACTAGGGTTAAATACGCATGGTGCTTGGGCCACGACCGTTCCCGCGAACGCACGCCGAGCGACTCTCGCGGCTGGCCGCTCTGCAGCAGCGCGGCTATTCGTGCGTTTTCGTAATTAATCGTGAATACCGAGGAGGAGCCCGCGCGGGTTTCTCCGGTATTACCGTACGCGATTCTCGCGTGCGTCAAGCCGATCGACTTGGCCGGTTACTCGACTTTCAACTGCGTAAACATTTTTAACGAGCCTTTTATCGGTCGCTCGTGTTTTAACCCTGGCGCTTTTTGAGAAATATTTATTGTGGTTTTTGCGTTGGCAATTGTCGAGACAACCGAGAGAGCCCCGGTCGAGCGGATCGCGTACGAGCTTGAGTTTCGTTCCACGTAGCGTGAAACACTCGCTCGAGGTTGTGCTGTGTGCGCGCGGTCGGCTATACACGAGGAGCCACGAACCACGACGGTTATACCCGAACGTACGATACTCGCGGAATATATCTATATATTATGGTGGCGAAGCGCGGAACAGCCACTACCAAACGTCCTCCCGACATCCGCGGAGGCGCAGATACCTCGACGTGGACCACTTCACGTGGCTCACCTTTTGTGAGCTTATACACACGCCGGTACCCCTTCCTCTTTCAACTACGTATGCAAGTATAGAGTCTTACGGAGTCTACATATATATTTCACTATATAGAACATCCTTCAGCTTGCAGTCGTACAGCACAGAATCTGTCTTTTGGATTTCATGAAAAAGATGCTTAGGGTTAACTAGGGTAAGTGTGATAGTGTGGTCATTGAGAGCTACTGCATGTTTTCGTTAGGATAAACAATTTATTTTTAATTATTTTCTACGATAAATGTTAAAATGTATATTCCTTTCATTATCTGTAAAGAATAAAGAAGAATTTCTGGAAAACGAAGTTGTCTATAATTATTGTCTATATTTATAAGAGGATAATAAAAATCTTCTACACTAGGGTTTTGAAGGTTTCAAATAACCTTAATTTTCGGTGAAATTTATAATATTTAATTCAACATATTTCATACCAAATGGAAAAAGGATCTACTGATATCAGTGCTGTATATATTTTCTTAAAATATATAATTTTTTAATTTAAGTGTAATATCACACTAACCTCTCGGATTTTGTACAAGCGGGACATGTGTGATACGTTCCTACGGGGAAAATGTGACAATCCTGGCGCTTTGTTGACATGCGATTGCCGACAAGCGAGCTACGCTTTTTCGAGGTTATGCTCAAGTATAACGATTAAATGCTTGTTATTTGTTTACACATATTTGATCCAGTCCATATAAGTTAATTAATCTTAACCGGTAATAAAAATTGAATGCCGATTGTTTTTTTATATGTAGTAAAAGTTCAATCTTGAGGTTATATTATCTAAGAGCTGTTTTTATTCATCTCCATAAAAAAAACCTTTATATGAGCTAATTTATCCGATTAGTTAATAAAATGATCTCAATTTATTATTGGGATCGAAATTGAAACAAAGCTTCCTCTATGAGGAAGCAAAAGACGTCGAAAGTTTCGATTGTCCTAATGTGTATACATGTCCTGAAAAGATGGAAGTCTTCGAAGCAGACTTTGTAGATACAAATAGATCCTCAAAGAAATATCGTATTCTAAAAACAAAGTAATGTCTTATTCTACGTTTTACATTATATTCACTGTATAGAAAATCCTTGCACTTGTACAGCCCAGAATCTGTCTTTAGGATTTCGTGAAAAAGATGCTTATATAGAACAATGACAACAATATTTATCAATTGAAAAAAAAAATGAGTTTTAGTATTCCGATCTATTTTTTTCGTGAAAATGTATTTAAATGTATCTAAAATCTTGATTGCCCCAATTCTTTTACGATGCATTACTATATCGATATAGAATCGATAAAAATCCGCTGCAAAGCAAAACCTTCCATATTGCGTTGCACGAATATCAATTTAATTGACCACCATTAAAGGGTAGTAACAACTTAACTCGCGTGCCAAGTTTCATCCCAACAGTCCTGCCCGTGTTCTAGTTATACGAGTTTAATTATTTCTAACCTCTACACAAAACCAAACATCGAACATTTTTGCCTAAAACTGACATGAAAATCTAAATAAAAAAATTCACGAGAACAAAGCCTGAACGAAAAGTCAATTACGATTACATTTTCGTTGGCTCCTATATATCGAGAATCATAATGCCCTCGTCTCGAATGCATTCTCGTTTCTTGGGTAATGCCATTCGTCTGAAGGTCTCCAGTATGTACAGATGGCTACTGAGATATGTAGCACTTACCTATATATACATAAACATATATATATCACCACCAGCAATGGTGTGAAAATATCTATGTATACAGATGCCACAGAGATACTGACAAACTATTACTATGTACATTACACATATATATATATACAGTATATGTACCGACTACTGTCGTGTATACATATATGTATACATACGCTAGCAGGTAGCACACGATGCTCGGAGAATTCTTGGGACAAAAGGTGCGGGAAGGACGCCGAGCGTTAGCTTACATCCGCCTCTCGCTCTTCTTCTTCCTCTTTCTTCTATTCTTTCTTTCCTCGGTTCTCGAAGTGCGGTGCGGTACTCGGCGGACGACGAGTCGATACTTGGGGCCGGCGCTGTGTTCAGCCACTACCGCCATCCTCTCCACCTCGTCGCCCGCCACTACATTGCTGCTGCTGCTGTTGCTGCTTCTGCTGCTGCTGCACCGAGTAGATTGGCGCGAGGCGATGCGTACATGTATACATACCTTGCTACGTTCGTACGTATAGTATGTAAGAACGTCAGGCGTTTTGCCATACTATAACGCGTCGTAGGTATATACGAGGTAACGTAGGTAGTACCCTACGGATTCTCTCCGAGCGCAGAACATAGGATGACTGGTGAGAGAATTCAATTTCCGTCGTCGTTATCGTGCCTCCATCTTCGGCACGGCCGCGATCGCCCGTCGTTTCTCGTTTCACCTCTGCGGATGCTCGCAGTGCGCGCACCCTGGCCGTCATCATCCGAGACTTCGTTCTGTCATAGTTTACTATCTACAGCCGCAACTCACTGATCCGACCCGTGGCCCGTCGTCTTTGCCTCGTGTGAAAATGGAACGTGTTTTCGAAGTACTCACGAGTATTTCTTTCGTTACAAGGTTATGCATATGTTTTCTAGTGGTGTTGTCATTTTGATGAATCGTAATAAGGTAGGTTATATATTTATATAGAAGTACGAGCGAATTAACAACGTGGATCTTTTGTGTTGCTGAGAAATTCTTCAATCGCAGTTTATGGAAATTTGAGAGATAAGTGCAAATATTTTCTCTAATTAACAATAGTGCACGTAGAGAAAATACTCACGAGTATTTTCTTTGTTAGAAGGTTATGCATATGTTTTCTGGTGGAGTTGTCATTTTGAAGAATCGTAATAAGGTAGGTTATATATTTATGTAGAAGTATGAGCGAATTAACAACGTGGATCTTTTGTGTTGCTGAGAAATTCTTCAATCGCAGTTTTTGGAAATTTGAGAGATAAGTGCAAATATTTTATCTAATTAACAATAGTGCACGGAGAGAAAATACTCACGAGTATTTTCTTTGTTAGAAGGTTATGCATATGTTTTCAGGTGGAGTTGTCATTTTGAAGAATCGTAATAAGGTAGGTTATATATTTATATAGAAGTACGAGCGAATTAACAACGTGGATCTTTTGTGTTGCTGAGAAATTCTTCAATCGCAGTTTCTGGAAATTTGAGAGATAAGTGCAAATATTTTCTGTAATTAACAATAGTGCACGGAGAGAAAATACTCACGAGTATTTTCTTTGTTAGAAGGTTATGCATATGTTTTCAGGTGGAGTTGTCATTTTGAAGAATCGTAATAAGGTAGGTTATATATTTATATAGAAGTATGAGCGAATTAACAACGTGGATCTTTTGTGTTGCTGAGAAATTCTTCAATTGCGGTTTCTGGAAATTTGAAAGATAAGTGCAAATATTTTATCTAATTAACAATAGTGCACGGAGAGAAAATACTCACGAGTATTTTCTTTGTTAGAAGGTTATGCATATGTTTTCAGGTGGAGTTGTCATTTTGAAGAATCGTAATAAGGTAGGTTATATATTTATATAGAAGTACGAGCGAATTAACAACGTGGATCTTTTGTGTTGCTGAGAAATTCTTCAATCGCAGTTTTTGGAAATTTGACAGATAAGTGCAAATATTTTCTCTAATTAACAATAGTGCACGGAGAGAAAATACTCACGAGTATTTTCTTTGTTAGAAGGTTATGCATATGTTTTCAGGTGGAGTTGTCATTTTGAAGAATCGTAATAAGGTAGGTTATATATTTATATAGAAGTACGAGCGAATTAACAACGTGGATCTTTTGTGTTGCTGAGAAATTCTTCAATTGCAGTTTCTGGAAATTTGAGAGATAAGTGCAAATATTTTCTCTAATTAACAATAGTGCACGGAGAGAAAATACTCACGAGTATTTTCTTTGTTAGAAGGTTATGCATATGTTTTCTGGTGGAGTTGTCATTTTGAAGAATCGTAATAAGGTAGGTTATATATTTATATAGAAGTACGAGCGAATTAACAACGTGGATCTTTTGTGTTGCTGAGAAATTCTTCAATCGCAGTTTTTGGAAATTTGACAGATAAGTGCAAATATTTTATCTAATTAACAATAGTGCACGGAGAGAAAATACTCACGAGTATTTTGTTTGTTAGAAGGTTATGCATATGTTTTCAGGTGGAGTTGTCATTTTGAAGAATCGTAATAAGGTAGGTTATATATTTATACAGAAGTATGAGCGAATTAACAACGTGGATCTTTTGTGTTGCTGAGAAATTCTTCAATTGCGGTTTCTGGAAATTTGAAAGATAAGTGCAAATATTTTATCTAATTAACAATAGTGCACGGAGAGAAAATAGTCACGTGTATTGTCTTTGTTAGAAGGTTATGCATATGTTTTCTAGTGGAGTTGTCATTTTGAAGAATCGTAATAAGGTAGGTTATATATTTATATGTATATTGGAGGATGAGCAAATGAAGAATGTGGATCTTTTGTGTTGGGGAGGTTATATTCATTGTTTACTTAGATTTCCGATTGCGAATGATACGAAAACAAAGACGATATCGAAGCAATCGTTCAAACGGTCGTCTACTGTTTATCAGCGAACTGTGCTAGTCGTTATTATTATATTTTCTTTGTGGTTATGTTTATATATATATAAATTAGGCAGAGTTGTGATTGACAGAAATGTGCAAAAAATATAGTAACTTTTGATAAAATAGAAAAAGGGGTTTTTATAAATATTCATTCCAAAATATCACGAAAATCGAGGTTATGTTATATTATTTGTCAACAAATCTATGTAGAAACTGTTTAATTGTCGATGTCTCCTGAATATTGTTAAATATTATAAATAATAATGAATCTCAAGTTATTTATGCAATAAATATACAAGAATAATTATTTATTAATAAAATCGAGTTTATAGTAATCAGATTTTGTTGTAAAACTTCGTAACTGAAATTGCGAAAAAATTATTCTTCAATTGCAAAAATTTCCAAACACAGTTTTCAGAAATTCGATTGATAAATGGCAATATTTTCTCTGATCTATATTAACGTTAGTAATAAATATTTCCATGCCCAATATTTGCGAGCCTTGAAAGTTACGAAGTCAAAACATGCTGCCAATTTAACCACACTAGTGGGCATTGTTATTCTATGCAGAATATGTTTTTATTGAGATCATCGTCAGATCGAGCGTATTTATTGGATGAATCGTTCCAATTCATTCATAGTTCGATTTCGTGTTGAATTAAAATAACTTCAGGGTCTTTGCAGCAGATCTACGCCAGATTGACATATCGAGATGCAAAAAACTTGTCGACGGATGTAAGGAACATGACTCGCACGGTGAACTCGTCATATTTTTTTGAGCTAGGAGAGATAACGCTTGCCAACGTTTCTCGATGCCTCGCGACCCTGACTATACTATAACATGACGAGTGACGAGTCTGTAAGTGCAGACGTTCGATCGTGAGGCCGTTCGACCTTCGTTGTATATGGACATATGTATATATGTAGGTAGTAGCTATGTATATGAATGATATTAAAGACTATTAGAGACAATTCATTGTTCTACCTTTCAATCCCCTTCACCAAAAAGTATTCTTGCAGGATTTTGTTTTTCTTTTTTTTTTTTTAATTGAAGTTTGATCGCCAGGGATCAAGATATTGAGAATAAAGTTATTATAAATTATGAATAATATAGATCTAATATAATTTTTATGTTACGCAGCCCTTAAAAAAAAAAATTTAAATTTGGCTTGCCTGATAAATATTATTTATTTATTTTTCGCAAATATAGATAATTTTTATTTTCGTATCTCCCGCCATCTAAAAATGCATTGAATTTACAATAAACGGGACAAGCCCTTGAATGAGATACATCTTACAATTTTTCTATCTTTTTGCCTTTCCACGATATGATTTCTGATATCAAAATACATAGTTTCATGTAGTGACTAAAAAAAAAAATTGAAAAGCTTAATTTAAGTTTCAATTTACACTATATTATAAGTCGGTGAATAAAAGTCGAATTTATAGTCACAAGATTGTACTTAAGTTTAAAGTTGAGACTATAAATTCGACCCTTAGTGCGTATTATATTGATCTTAATATTTTTTTAAAATAAAAGTACTTTATTTTTAAAATTCTTGTTATGTATACTTTTCACTATGTAATATATACTATAATTATGTACAATTATTATTATGTACCTCAGCTCTGTTATTGAGAATTTGCTGTTGAGCTTATAAATAAACACAAATACAAATAGAAATTATGTTCGCCTATTTAATTTCATCTTCATGTTTTGCGGATGTGTAATATAGTCTATCTGCTTTACTTGTGCAATCGTGGCCTATCTCGCCGTCCAGCTGTCCGCTAGACAGTTCAAGAAGTCGATGGTTCATGGATATATCCCTCCACTAACTCCCGGCCACCCACATAACAGACATATCATCCTCATCCGCACAATAAACTGTTTTAGTCAAGCATCATAGATTCGACTTAATGAAAACAACAGTCAAAACGTCAATTATTCGTCGCACAGGAATTATAGATAATATTAATCCTTTAACCAATACAATTTGAAACTTTAGATTGTCGTTAATTAGTATTGGCAATATTTGTGGTCGGAAAATTGATTATTTTCCTGATTTATATTTTTATTCATGTATATATTTATATATATTTCTTTAATACAGCTAGACTGGGTTAAAGCAGATAAATCTAATTACTGTCCAGAATATAAACGCAGGAAGACCCAGCCGGGAATGGAAACTTACTGGGAGGATCGAGATGTTTGCGCGGAAAATAAAGAGATGTGGACGAAGCTAAGATGTGGGAATGTGGGTAGAAGTTTTGGTAAGGGATTCAAAGATATCAGATGTTGCGTGTGTGGCAAAGAAGAAGAAAACCTTGTACATATTGTAAAATGCGAACAAGCAAGAGTATGCATGAAACGAGAGATAGTCGCTAGTATGGATGAATGGATAAATGAGAGTAGAGAGGAGGAGTTGCAAAACAAAATTGAGATTAGTTTAAAAGGTAAGCCGTTAGTAACCCTATGTAATTATTTTAAGAATTTCGAAAAAGTGGCAAGTGATGTTAAGGCTAAAGCTATGATAAGTTAAGACGAGTGTAAGAGATGATATGACTTGTATTGAACTGTAAAGACCCGGAAGGGTATACACGCAATAAAAATACTACTACTACTTATATATATTTCTTTAATTTTAAACGATTGTAAGTTATATATAATTATAATTATTATATATAATATTATGAAAAAGTGTACATTTTTCATTAACCATAAACCTTTTGGAAAAATCTACAAAAGAGTTTCGGATGTATTTATGAAATACACGAAATTGAATTGATCATAAATGGCGAAAAAATTATAGGATTATTTTTCATTCCCACAATTACATGCAATATTTTTTTGCCTGCAGCTACATTTACAACGTTAGCGGAATTCTGTGAAATAAAATTGAAACACATGCGAAATCGCGTTAATCTCCCAATCCAATTAATTACTCCACATAACGAAATTTTTAAAGTAACGATTACTAAAAATTTGATTCCCGACAAGGAATTAAAATTTACTAATATTCATATATTTACATTTACTAATATTAATATAATATTAATAAAAGTATAAATTGCATCATAATTAACATTTTTAATAATTTTAGAATTAGAGTTCCAGGACTCTACAATTATGAAAAGTAAATTATAAATTATGAAAAATTATGTGGGGATACATTTTAGTACATTGTAATGTAAAAAAATTATGTATGTGGCCCTTAAAGGAATAAGTGTGTAAGCTTAACGGTCTTTACACACAAAGCAACTTTTCCGATCCAAATCGATGAATGAGTCTATTCCTAGATTGCAGTTTGCTTCTATTCTCATACGAGAAACGTTACATAATTAACTCTGTTCTTCAAGTCATTGACCTTTCGACCACGCATTTACATATTCCATTATGCTATGAAAGATCTGTTTTCTCTAGAACGCACATTGAAATCGGTACTTCCAAATAAATCGAGAATTCACTTATTATTACGTTTGTGTTTAAAGTTTTAACCCATTATGTCAGATACGTCAAAAGCAAAGACAGTTTAAATTTGTCAAATTCAGTTCTTCTTCGATCGTCAACAAATTTAATATCTTACATCATCAAATATTAGTTAATCTCTGTAAAAAATTTAAACCTAATTTGTCGAACTTTGTTCAAGTTCAAACGACGACATTTTTTTTTCGAAAATTTTATAATTTTTTTCAAATCTTATCAGGTGATTCAATTATTGCGTACATTTTTACAAAGAAAGAAGCATAATTGCTCTACCGACTTATGAAATTTCAGCTCGATTTATAAAGCCATTCTTGAGATATAGAGATTTGAATTATGAAGATTACACAAATGCATCCAAAAATATTTAAAAATCATTAGACCATTTTTCATAGACACGTAAATCTAAGAAACGAAATATTTTCACGAAACCAAAG
The DNA here is from genome assembly GCA_963970395.1 of Ephialtes manifestator. Classification (NCBI taxonomy): domain Eukaryota; kingdom Metazoa; phylum Arthropoda; class Insecta; order Hymenoptera; family Ichneumonidae; genus Ephialtes; species Ephialtes manifestator. The sequence goes on along the minus strand of OZ019982.1, from coordinate 24,019,201 downwards.
TTTCCTCTATGAAAAACTTAAAAATTGTACAAATATAAATATCATAAAAAAGAATGAAATTTTCTTAATTCCGGTGGATTAAAAAAAATTGGTTTAATTATTCTTCTTTGAAGCTGGGTCGCAATTTTTTTCCGGGTTAAAATGGGCGTGTGTCGTCGTTGCATTACGGGGACAGTTGCGGACCAATGGGAGGTGGGAAGGCGTGGAAGCTCGGCCACGGGGACATCGAAACGACACGCGATACCGGAGTCGACTCCCCGACGCCGGCGTCGCAGCTCGTCGTGCCCCACTGTCGCGCGTCGCCTTCCGACGACTCCTCCAACGGGTTCTATGGTGGGAGTTGCGACTGTAGGGGTTTGAGGGGAAATTACCGCGCGGTGGGGATACGTTGACACGCCCACAGTGACGGTAGTGGGGATTTGGCGGAGGTCCGGCGGCGCAGCGTCGCATCTGGTGGTGAGACAACGTCGCGCCGTCCTGCGTGAATTATGTTATGCAGCGCTGCGGTGCTATCTCGCGTTCCGCTTCTGTATGCGTAACAATCTGATACTATTACCACGAAATCTCTGTAAACTTGACACTTGATTTAACTTAATTGCCTTCAAAAAATGTCAAAGAGATAAGTCCACCAGAATCCGTTATTACCAACAATTACGGTTCTTACTAAAATGTCGCCGAGAAGGTCTAATTCCGAAGCATATTTACTCATCGCACCTAAGAAATCTATTATTTCGTAACTACAAGTATAAAGTAAAATTTAAGAATGCTCTACACTAAATCTGCTCTATACTAAATCTGGAAATTGATAATTGTCCATATTAGGTGGTGAGACAACGTCGCGCCGTCCTGCGTGAATTATGTTATGCAGCGCCGCGGCGCTATCTCGCGTTCCGGTTCTGTATGCGTAACAATCTGATACTATTACCACAAAATCTCTGTAAACTCGACACTCGATTTAATTTAATTGCCTTCAAAAAAATGTCAAGGAGATAAGTCCACCAGAATCCGTTACCATCAACAATTACGGTTCTTACTAAAATGTCGCCAAGAAGGTCTAATTCCGAAGCATATTTACTCATCGCACCTAAGAAATCTATTATTTTGTAACTACAAGTGTAATGTAAAACTTAAGAATGCTCTACACAGAGCACACAAGGTAATACTAAATCTGGAAATTGATGATTGTCCATATTAGGTGGTGAGACAACGTCGCGCCGTCCTGCGTGAATTATGTTATGCAGCGCCGCGGCGCTATCTTGCGTTCCGCTTCTATATGCGTAACAATCTGATACTATTACCACGAAATCTCTGTAAACTCGACGTTTGATTTAACTTAATTGCCTTAAAAAAATGTCAAAGAGATAAGTCCACCAGAATCCGTTACCATCAACAATTACGATTCTTAGTAAAATGTCGCCAAGAAGGTCTAATTCTGACGCATATTTACTCATCGCATCTAAGAAATCTATTATTTTGTAACTACAAGTGTAAAGTAAAATTGAAGAATTCTCTACGCAGAGCACACAAGGTAGAAATTGATGATAGTTCATATTAGTCATTAATATTGGCCAATTTAATTTTAATATGATCATATATGTACTATGTATTCACCTCTTACTCTTACTTCGTACTTCAGATACGAGAATAATAAAAATTGTTCAGAAGAGGGTCCGCAACCTGGACCGAAACGTATCCGTATGTTTTTCTACACTCCTAAACACTCGGGGTTGGCCGATTCGTAGCCGCTACTTCTCCATCATTTATACTAATCCACGGCCGCTTAACTGTACTCATAATTCTTTAACTGGCTTTAAACTTGGACGATGACCTTCTTCATTTACCTCTTTTGGTCTGTTTGGCCTCTTGGGACTGTTTGGCCTCATCATCAGGATTGCCTTAAAAAAATGTCAAAGAGATAAGTCCACCAGAATCCGTTACCACCAGCAATTACGGTTCTTACTAAAATGTCGTCAAGAAGGTCGAATTCCGAAGCATATTTACTCATCGCACCTAAGAAATCTATTATTTCGTAACTACAAGTGTAAAGTAAAATTTAAGAATGCTCTACACAGAGCACACAAGGTAATACTAAATCTGGAAATTGATGATTGTCCATATTAGTCATTAATATTGGCCTGAATGAGTTGAGATATGAGGAATATTTAAAATCTGGTGCACCCCTCGCGCAAATAAGAACAGTTGCTCAATCCAGACTTGCGGGAGGATTCAACTTCAGCTTTAAAATAAAAAGCTAGTTTATAAGTTTAATAGCGAGGAACTCTGCTGTGTCTCTGCTGTGTCTCTGCTGCGATACACTAAAAACAGAATCGATACAGCACCTATTAGGCGAATGTCCCCTTTATCAGACACAAGAGAACTTTGTATTCCCAATTAGTCTGGAACTTCTCACTGCGGACAGTATTAAAAACTTATTCCTCTTCATCACATCTAGTTATAAGGATCGCTCATTACTACTCTGTGATTAACTAGTGTGTAAACTAAACATAAGAATCTTGAGAGTAAAGTGCAAAAGCAATTTTTAACATTATAGTACTATAGCATCATTTGAGATATTATTTATTAGTATTAAGTTAAGATTTGTATTAAGCTATACAACCAAACCTCGCAATCTGCCATTAAAGTTAAGATACAGTATTAAAAATACATAGCATATCACGTATCTATCAAAGGCTAAGTTTACTTAGTAATTATATAAATTATGTGAAATAACAAAACGTCCACTTACGGTCGGTGAAATTCCGTAAATAATAATAATAATTATTATTATTATTATTTTATATATAACTAGGATTTTATTGTGGCTCGCGCGCTGCGCGCGCTCGCAATCGCCCCCTACCCAAGGGTGCCACCTCCGAAGGGTGCCCCCCCCGAAGGGTGCCACCTCCGAAGGGTGCCCCCCTCCCCCGAAGGGTGCCCCCCTCCCCCGAAGGGTGCCCCCCTCCCGAAGGGTACCCCCCCTCCCCCCGAAGGGTGCCCCCCCCCCCCCCTCCGCCAAGCCCTTAACCCGAATTATTCTAAGTCCCTCGATTCTTAACACGGCGGCGGCGGCGGCGGCGGCGGCGAGTTCTTTTTATAATATAGAGGGATTAAAGTATTTCACATTATTAATGTCGTTGCGAATGTGTGATAATATCATAATGGCTGTAACCGACTGAAAGGTTTTCGATTACTGAACTAAGCAGTAACTAAAACCAATAATACCAGTGGTCTTACCGAATTCCAATCGGTCCGATCGACGTTCCTTAATTCTAAGGGTTTTACTGTGATATCTACTGTCACCTTATCCCGCACCACGAGAATACCATCCGGAAACTTCCAAGTTCACGGATTACGCAGTTCTATCACTGCCGACCCACGTCCCACACTTAATCTTTCCCCTCCTTTTCTATATGGCTGTGAGAAGCTGAGTTCCCCCTGTGCACGCTTTGCTCTGCTCTCTTCGCTACCTTCCGGGTGCTGTATCGAGAAGAGGGTCGAGACTGCGATATAATACCGTCGATCTTCCTCTTCCCATATCGTAATTGAACTCTCCTTTTCCGTTTCATTGAATCTCTCCAATTCACTCGATGTTGTACAAGCTAATTTAACGATACAGATATTATACGTCCATATTTGTCAGCCAAATAATATTTAAAAAATGTCACAATTAAATACCTAGAAGAAAATATTTTTTTACTAATTTTTTTACTTGACTTTTTTACTTGTTTAGAAATAATATTGCAAAATATGATACAATATTTTATACCTAAGTGAAAAAAAATGAAAATTGACAAAAATTAAAAATAAAATATCATTTCTACCAACGTGCAAAATATTATCGTTAAAGTGTTAATGGAAAAATCTTCACGAGATCGACTAACGAAAATAAAATCGATATCTAATAATAAAGTTGAAATAACCGGCGAATAAATATGAATCCGTATGTTAAAAGTGATTCGGGATCGATTCTATAAATAAAAAAAATCATAACCGGAAATCCTTGGAGTTAGATTGCACCTGTGATATCGTTTGATAATCGCGATCGGTGCACAACTCCACTCGGGTTTTATCTATTATATAGTCCAGCGTGTAATATAACACTACTATACAGTACGTATATTCGCACAAGGCCTTCTTTTCGACACTTGACATTAAAAGTCACGATTCTCGTGCGGAACTACGTCTCCGTCACGTCAAGTTGACGGATCGGCGTGCGCACTCAGGAAATTAGGCAATTTCCTGTCCGTGCCTACTCGTGTCTGCATTTAATAGGGCCTCCGGTTACTTACAGTTTCGGATATACGCGCACGCTGCTGCTGCTGCTGCTGCTGCTGCCGTTGCCGTTGCTTCTAGTCTTGAGTCTCGAGAAGTCGACGACTATCCTCGGCTAGTACGTTCAAGTACCTTGGCCCACCGAATATACGTATACCTAGTAGTACACAATGTACTATATGGGGCATTCCATCTGAACTTTGATGGAGTAAAAAAGACCCCCTTCAATAAAATTAACAATTTTTTATCAGAAAGTATTTTGAAAAAGAAAAGACACGTATTTTTTTGTTTGTCGCTACGAGCGATATTTCCGACAGACGAATTTTTATAAAAATTACAATTTTTCGCTACTTATATTTTTTTATTCGTTAATATCTTGAAAATTAACAGTCCTATCAAAAAATGTCCTGGATAAAATCTGTTCAGTTTATGAAGAGCTACATAATGTATATAAAAAATGTTATTTTTCGGTTTCCTATCGGTTTTTCTGATGACGTTAAGCAATAAAATAACGTTTTTCAAAAAAGCCCCACTTTTTATCATTTTTATATACTTACGGAAAAATTCTGTTTGAAATTACGAAATTTTTGAGACCACTTGCAGAATTGCAAGATTTTTTAATGAGAAGTTCTACGTAATTGAAGTTTTTTTTACATCCTGAATTATTATGTAAAGATTGGATTACGTAGTACTTTTCGAAAAAAATACCTGCCAAAATGCGTAGGGTCTCAAAAATTTTGTTATTTTACACTGAATTTTTATGTAAGTATATAAAAATTATAAAAAGTGGCGCTTTTTTACAAAATGATAGTTTGTTGTTTAATGTCATCAAGCAAAATTAACTAAAAAACCTAAACAAAAAAAATACGTGTCTCTTTTTAAAAATACTTTTTGATCTCCAAGAATGAAGTTTTTTCGAGTACATAGAGTAGTATAAAAAATTATGGGGTGAATTGAAAGGGTTGAACGCTTAGTGAGTTGGCCAAGAATACCCCATATATACTTATATATATTTATATATATAAATATATGTGTGTACCAATTCGTTGTACGTATATAGGTTCACGTACCTTACAGCGGGTACAGTTACGTGCAGTATGAAGGTGCATCTACAGTATCGTTCGAACGGCACCCGGTGGTAACTTCCCCTGTCCTTTCTCCTTGCAATGTGCCCCGCACCCCGTTCTCCACCAGCCCCTAGCCCCCGGGGGCAGCGGCCGTCTCGCATGGCGATCGATCGAGGTGGAAGCTCTTTTCCTCGTCTCTTGCCTCTCATCTTCGCTGCTCTGGACTGTCGTTTACAAAAAGGAAAAAAGAACGACCATTTTCTCAAGATGGTATCGAAAGCTACCGTGAGTTTTGAACTTTCACTGAGAAAAGTTGTCGAATGTTTCTAGAAAAGTAGTGGATAGGTGTTGTCAGATGAATATTTTGTATGAATATTAGAATGGCAAAGTACTGGCCTAGTACTGGTGTCAGATTCGCCAGTTATGCTAGTACTGGCCTGATCTGATGTCAGATATGCTAGTACTGGCCTGGTATTAATGACAGAGTCGCCTGTTCTGGTGCAGTATTGATGTCGGAGATGCCAGTAATGATCTAGTATCGATGTCGGATATGCCAATACTGGACTAATATTGATATCGAAACTGCCAGTACTGCTCTAGAACTGATACCAGAGCTCCCAGCGCTGATCTAGTACTGATGTCAGATCTGCCAGTATTGGCCGAGTACTGATTTCGGAGCTGCCAGTAATGATCTAGTATCGATGTCGGATATGCCAATACTGGCCTAATGTTGATATCGAAACTGCCAGTACTGCTCTAGAACTGATACCAGAGCTCCCAGTGCTGATCTAGTACTGATGTCAGATCTGCCAGTATTGGCCGAGTACTGATTTCGGAGCTGCCAGTATTGGCCTAGTACTGATATCATAGCTGCCGGTAGTGACTTTTTACTCATACCAGAGCTGCCAGTACTGTCTTCATACTGATATCAGCACTGCCAGTACTGACTTCGTAATGATGTCAAAGCTGCCAGTACTGGCCGAGTACTGATGTCAGAGCTGCCAGTATTGGCCTAATACTGATATCATAGCTGCCAGTAGTGACTTTGTACTCATGCCAGAGCTGCCAGTACTGTCTTCCTTCTCATATCAGCACTGCCAGTACTGACTTTGTACTGATGTCAAAGCTGCCAGTACTGATCTAGTGCTAATGTCAAAGCTGCCAGTACTGGTCTAGTACTAATTTCAGAGCAGCCAGTACTGACTTCGTACTGATATCAGAACCGCCACTACTGGCTTCGTACTGACATCAGAACTGCCAATACTGGCTTCGTACTAATGTTACTACTGCCTATTACTGGCCTCGTCTAATGTCAGAGCTGCCCAATACCGATGTTAGTGCTGCCAGTATCCATGCCCAACAGTCAATAAATCCAGAGCCAATCAATATTGCCAGTACAAATTTAACCTACGCAAAAAATATCCGGTTGGTCGGTACAAAGTAAAATATTTCCAGCTTAAAAATCAACAACTACAGGTACGACCTCCTCGATCTTAAAAAAAAAAATAATAAATCCGTATTATCTTCTTATTTTCTCGAACGATCTTTGATCGCACCAGTGTATCAATTTCTCATGATCAGAAGCACAGGATAACTGCCAGTTTCTTTACACGTCGTGCCAATGCAAGTGTGTAAGATTGTAACGAGCCGATAATTCTCCATGATATTGCCAGACCGCATCACAATGATCATAGTGGGACACGTCGGTACGGTCATTCTGATCGTTGTGTATTCTTTCCAGCACCTCCATAACATAGTTGAAATATACCTATATATATATACATCCATATATATATATATATACATACAACCATACATGATCCGAGTTGGTGCATGAAACACCCGTGCAGAAGGACGTGGTGGCGAACGGTGAGAGCGAAAACCCAACGTCGACCCCGCGGGGTCACTAATGACACACGTTCGGTTTCAGCCAGTGCAAGGGTGTGGGGGTCGCAATCCTATCGTGTGCGTACATCGTTGTACATCTCTCGTATATAGTCTCCCGCGTATTCCATCTCCTTTCTTCACATTTCGCACCGTCTCTGTTGCACGGTGGTGCAACAGCAGAAGCAGGTACGCGAATCGAGAATACGCGAATTGGCATCATCAAAGCGAGCAAACAATGCGCGCGGATGCCGTCGATGGCTCGACAACGTGTGGTTAGCCTAATCGGCGTACGGTGCAACCCCCATTCGCGCGCTCTCGTCCCCTCATTCTCTGTCTCCTTCTCTTTCTCTTTATCTTTCTCTCTCTCTCTCTCTCTGTACTGATGTGCGACCCACGCGCACGAGAGCAACGCCATCGAGAATGCTACATTGCAGTGCAGCAGCACGTTGCAATAGGATACCGGATACTGCCAAATGCCCGAGAATTTCCGATCGACATACATCGAGATATATATATATGTATATATATGATCTACGTCTGAAGGTATTTCTGTATAGTGTTTCAGGTGTATTGGATTTTCCTTCCCTTGATGGTTCTGATGTTGATGCTTCATATTTCAGGTGTTGAGTGATACGTGAAACTCGAAGATAATAATTTTTCTTTTTTTTTTAAGGGGAGGGAGTCGGGTCAAAAAAATTGATTTTGGAAATTCAATATCATCCAAATCCTATTGCATATAAAAATGCCCAATGCACTATATTGTTGGTGCTCGATGAAAGGATATTTTACTGTCGTCTGACTTGCATATGCTTTTCAATATTATCTTAAGCAAAGTTCTTAGGTTTTCCATTCTGCGCATGATTCAGATCAAACTACTAGGCAGATTGGAATGGTTGACGTCTCATTTCCTTCTTCATGAAAAGATACACCGGTTAAATGGAGCAAACTATTTTTTTTCATTCTGAAAGCAAAGTTAATCACTGATTTAGAAAATAGCATAAAATTTATTTATTAATAATTGTGTCACTTAAAAAATATTACCTTTTATTAACATTTGCTCCATTTAGCCGGTGTATCTTTTCATGAAGAAGAAAATGAGACGTCAACCATTCCAATCTGCCTGGTAGTTTGATCTGAATCATGCGCAGAACGGAAAACCTAAGATCTTTGCTTAAGATAATATTGAAAAGCACATGCAAGTCCGACGACAGTAACAAATCCTTTCATCGAGTACCAACAATATAATGCATTGGGCATTTTTATATGCAATAGGATTTGGATGATATTGAATTTCTAAAATCAATTTGTTTGACCTGACTCCCTCCCCTTAAGGAACTTTGAGAAATAATTATTCGTGTTGGATTGATTTATTTTTTTATTATAAATTTACACTTGGAGAAAGGGCAACTATTTAGCAGGATCGATATATTACCTTTTGTGAAAAGATTTTGCAAATTTTGGCCATTTTGTTTACTATTTTGGAGGATAACTTTCGTAGGAGCAAATAATAAAGTTTTCATTTTTTCATTATTTTTTCATTGTTGACGAAAAATTAATGATTTCTTTTTTCGTTTTTATGGAAGGTCGACATATCATTAGGTATATTTTTGAAAAAAGATTTAGTAAGTTTTGGGGATTCAATTTATTATTTTTGAGGATAATTGTTATGGGGGCAAATAATTTGGTTTAAGTTTTCAATATTTTCATTCTCATTATTTTTTACATTATTGACCGAAACATACTGATTTCTGAAAAGATGTTTTTTTAGTTATTTTTTGATGAATAAAATATAGTTTATTATCCAAAATTCACCGATTTCTGAAAAAAAGAAGTTTCTAGTCATTTTTTTTTTTTTTTAATAAATAAAAAATACTATAGGTCCGATTAGAATAAGTGACCGCTCATTTTGTTTCTTGCTGGATACTAAATTAATATACCAGCAAACATTTGTGATTATTGACTTAATTGTACCGTTAATACACGCTTAAAATAAATCATCCATTTAATTGAAAACACGTGTTAAATTTTTTATTCAATTTTGTATTCAAACCATGTAAAAAAATCTCATACAAAAATATTTAAAAAAATTGACATTTTTTCGTAACAAAAGGCAAATAAAAAATTCTACAGTGATTCATAGCTTTTTTTCCAGTATTAATTGGTTAAGAACAGAATTAATAAGCATCAATTTGACAAGTCAAAAAAAAAAAAAAAAAAAAAAAAACTAATACTTGACAGATAAATGAAATAGGTAAAAAAATCTCATACAGAAATATTTAAATAATTGAAATTTTTTCGTAATAAATGACAAATAAAAAATTCTACAGTGATTCATCGCTTTTTTTCAGTATTAATTAGTTAAGAACAGAATTAATAAGCATCAATTTGACAAGTCAACAAAAAAAAAATACATGACAGATAAATGAAATAGGTATCTGTTCATTTAATAGCGTTATTGACTTTGACCGGTACGGTTATTTTTTTTATTTTTTATTGTATAGCTTCTTTGAAGGCTTCTCAGCAAGCGAAGAGGCGCGTGCTCGCACGTACTACGCAATGCAGTGCGCAGAGCTCATGGTAATAAATAATCGAACGAAGGAAAGATTGAGAGAGCGGGAAAAAAAAAAAAAAAAACAAACGAAGCGGCAATGGAGTGAAACACGTGGTCCAATGGCAAATAATGCACACGCGTGGACGCCCCGCTAAGCGACCTCAGCGCTTGAACTTCTAGTAAAACTTCGCGGGGGGTATTCTAACGAGGAGGGCAATTAACATTTTTATCAGGCAAATTTTTCGAAACTTTTCACTTGTATCAGTGTCTGTCCTGAAGTCAATATGATATATGTTTGAAATTGAAAAGATTGTTATCCAAGTGAAGTGTGAAGTTCCAACTATGAAGCTTAATAGATGATTTAAGGAGGTTGGAGCGCTTCACACTAGTCAAATCAGTGCTAAATTTTTAAAAGCGTTTCTACAATTTCAGGTGGTTTAATAATTTGTTCCAAGGTGTTAATCACATAGCAGCATTAGTTCTTGATATTCAAATACATTCACGGCTGTCATATGAACAGTAAATCCATCAATATCTCCAAATTTCCGATGTCATGTTTTTTCATCCAGTTTTGTAAAAGGGTAAACCGTAATATCAGTCCGATTATGACGAAACATAGCTCATTTTGATCAGTGGAAGATCCTTAATCGATTGACCGTCCGGATTTTCTATAGTATCAGGCGTTCAAAAGTTACAGCCATTTGTATACTTGATGTTAGGTTATGATAGGATAAACAAACGGTTGTATCTTTTGAACTACTAATACGATTTAAAAAAATAGACGGCTAATCGATAGAATATCTTTTAGTAAACAAAATGAGCTATTGGTCGTCATAATCGGACTGATATTACGGTTTTCCCTTTTAAAAAACTGGATGAAAAAAAAATAACATCGGCAATTTGCAGATATCGATCTGCATTTAGGGCTAAATTTTTAAAAGCGTTTCTACAATTTCAGATGGTTTAATAATCTGTTCCAAGGTGTTAATCGCATAGCAGCATTAGTTGTTGATATTCAAATACATTCACGGCTGTCATATGAACAGTAAATCGATCAATATCTCCAAATTTCCGATGTCATGTTTTTTCATCCAGTTTTGTAAAAGGGTAAACCGTAATATCAGTCCGATTATGACGAAACATAGCTCATTTTGATCAGTGGAAGATCCTTAATCGATTGACCGTCCGGATTTTCGATAGTATCAGGCGTTCAAAAGTTACAGCCATTTGTATACTTGATGTTAGGTTATGATAGGATATACAAACGGTTGTATCTTTTGAACTACTAATACGATTTTAAAAAATAGACGGCCAATCGATAGAATATCTTTTAGTGAACAAAATGAGCTATTGGTCGTCATAATCGGACTGATATTACGGTTTACCCTTTTAAAAAACTGGATGAAAAAACATAACATCGGAAATTTGCAGATATTGATCGATTTACTCTTGATATCACAGCTGTGAATGTATTTGAATATCAAGAACTAATGCTGCTATGTGATTAACACCTTGGAACAGATTATTAAACCATATGAAATTGTAGAAACGCTTTTAAAAATTTAGCACTGATTTGACTAGTGTGGAGCGCTCCAACCACCTTAAGCCTTTGAATCCAAAGCCGCTTTACTGTTGAAAAAAATTTGATCTGAAACATTATTTGAAAAAGTTTTTTTTTTTAATAAAAAAAATTACACAAATTTTTTGACAAAAATTAGTGACCTACCTTAAGGAAAAGAGTCTACATTATTGAATGTATTAATTTTGCGCGTATAAATTAATTTTTTTAATGATTACGTATTCTACACAAAATTTTACAAAATGTACAAATAAAAAGACTGAAGAATTTTTTTTAACCCCTGAAAATTATGCTTATCGATTTGTTCTTAATGATTTAATAGTGTAAGAAATCTATTAATCACCGTAAATTTACATACAATCTCACAGAGAAAGCTTTGTTTATATTTAGATCTGGATTTTTTCGACATCATTCAAATATCATTATGAATAATCGCTGTTTCGAATTTATGCACATAAAAAATAATAATATTAATAATTAAATCATTTATTGAAATGAATATTAGTGACCTATCTTAAGGGGAAAAAATCTACATTAATGTATTCGTTTAATTTTGTGTGTATAAATGAATTTTTTAATTGATTACATATTGTATAAAATTTTTTACAAAATGTACAAAATAAAAAGACGTTAAATTCAAGACAAAATGTCACTGCTTAGAATGATTCGCTATTAAATGAACATATTTCATTTATCCATGAAGAATTTCTTATTTATCTCTCAAAATAATTCTTATCAATCTTATTTTCAAATAATCAATATTGGAAGAAATCTATTAATCACCTTTTATTTTTGCATACAATCATACAGAGAAAGTTTTGTTCATATTTAGATCTGGATTTTTTTACATTATCTAAATATCATTATGAACAATCGTTCATTCGAAATTTACGCACATTGAAAAAAGAAAAAAATAAAAATATAAAGAAATAAATAAATAAGTCACTTATTTAAATTAAATGAACATATTTCATTTATCTATGAAGAATTTTTTTTAACCCCTGAAAATTATGCTTATCAATCATATTCTCAATTATTTAATAATGCAAGAAATCACCGCAAATTTGCATACAATATCACAGAGAAAGCTTTGATTATATTTTAAACTCGATTTTTTTTACATAATTTAATTAAAAAAGAAAAAAAAAATAAATCACTTATTTAAACTAATATTTCTGACCTACCTTAAGGAAAAAAATCTACATTATTGAATAATTAATTGTAGCCTGTATAAATAAATATCTCAATTAATTGCGTATCGTATACAAAATGCCTTATTTCTCTTATCCATTCCACTGAATTTATTTTCAATCAACTAATCTCCCTAAAAAAAAAAAGAAAAAAAATAAAATACGTCTTACAGAAACAAGTCGAGTATATCCGAATTATAGAACGCGCGGTTTAGAATCCCTTTCACGAAATACCCTCTCGCTATACATAGCCAAATAAAAAGAAGTCAAATTCGGGACAAGAAGCCACTGCAAAGGGTCAACGCGTCCAAAGAATTGCCTGGAGAATCATGAAAGTAGCTCCAATACTGACTTCCACGTTCATTCGTTTCTCTACCGTACGATTTCTGTACCTTCGACGTCAAAAGTCTCTTGGCTTTTTCAACGAGTGAATCGAGGTCCAACCCTCGTGTGCGGTTTAGTTACATTACGCTACTACTTGCTCGAATCCTCTCCTTTTCCTTCTCTTTCTCTTTCTCGCCCACCCCGAAAACCGTCTCCTCATCCTCCCTCAACGCGTTTTGTGTGTTTTCACTTTTCGAGGCCTCTCGTATGGCGCAGCTCACTTCTCTTCTCGCATTCATGCATTGAGCAACCGAGAGTCGAACCCCACGTCCAGTTTGTACGGTTAGCAACCCCGTCCACGGATTTCCACCCCCTGGCCTTTCGCCCCTTTTACATGTTATATTCCCGAGGTTGGTTTTAGGCACAGAAAACTAAAAAGCTAATTTACTTTAAAAGTATCCGGTCCGGCGCGCGCTTAAGAGAGACGGAAATGTCGGGAGTTGGAGAAATGAATAGACATGGTGAACCAAACCGGGGCTAGTTGGTTAATCAAGCTGCAAAAGTGGATCATTTAAATTACTCGATATACTGTCAATTGATAAAAATATAAAATTAGGGTATAATTAATTTTATGAGTATCTATATGATTAATAAGAATTTTATTAGTTGTTGTTATTATTATTTTAGTTGGTTAATCAAGCTGCAAAAATGGATCATTTAAATTACTCGATATACTATCAATAAAAATTGATAAAAATATAAAATTTGTGTACACTTTTTTTTTAGTATTTATATGATTTATAATAATTCTATTAGTTGCTGTTATTATTATTCTAGATTGTTAATCAAGTTGCAAAAATGGATCATTTAAATTATTCGATATACTATCAATAAAAATATAAAATTTGTGTACACTTTATTTTTTGAGTATTTATATGATTAATAATTATTCTATTAGTTGTTGTTATTATTATTTTAGTTGGTTAATCAAGCTGCAAAAATGGATCATTTAAATTACTCGATACTATCAATTGATAAAAAATAATAAAAATGTAAAATTTGTGTACACTTTATTTTTTGAGTATTTATATGATTAATAATAATTCTATTAATTGTTATTTATTATTCTAGTTGGTTAATCCAGCTGCAAAAATGGATCATTTAAATTACTCGATATACTATCAATAAAAATTGATAAAAATATAAAATTAGGGTATAATTAATTTTATGAGTATTTATATGATTAATAAGAATTTTATTAATTGTTGTTATTATTATTTTAGTTGGTTAATCAAGCTGCAAAAATCGATCATTTAAATTAGTCGATATACTATCAATGAAAATTGATAAAAATATAAAATTTGTGTACACTTTTTTTTTTAGTATTTCTATGATTTATAATAATTCTATTAATTGTTATTATTATTCTAGTTGGTTAAACAAGCTGCAAAAATGGATCATTTAAATTACTCGATATACTATCAATTGATAAACATTGATAAAAATATAAATGTTGTGTACACTTAATTTTATGAGTATTTATATGATCAATAAGAATTTTATTAGTTGTTGTTATTATTATTCTAGTTGGTTAATCAAGCTGCAAAAATGAATCATTTAAATTACTCGATATACTATCAATTAATAAAAATTGATAAAATTATAAAATTTGTATACACTTAATTTTATGAGTATTTATGTGATTAATAATAATTCTATTAAATGTTGTTATTATTATTCTAGTTTTTGGAAAAAATAACGTATAAACATTATGTGTTAGTTTTTTTTTGTTTTGGTGATTTTGATCAATAAATTTGTTGTCAATTTTCGAAAAATTTGCAAATTTGCAAGCTTTGTACATTAAAAAAAAATGACACCTTTTTTTGCTACTTATAATTTTGTAAATTAATATTTACGATTTCAAGAAATTTGTAAACGCTTTTTGTTGCCTAAATTTTATATAATTAAAAGTTATCGAAAAAAAAATTCGTTGCTCAAACCATTTATGGATAAATATGCTCCAAGCGACTAAATTGACTAGGTTAACCAATTTTTTCATTGGTCTGATAAACTATTTGTTTGTAACACTCAATTTGTTAGTTTTTTGCTAAAAAAAATTAATATAAAAATCTATAATTATAGTTAATAAGAAATAATTATTTCTGTGCTGAAAAAAATAATTGGTCGGTTAAAATACATTTAAAAAATAGCGAATTTAATAGTATTTGTCATTCCAGATTCAAACGAAAATAAAAGACGAAAAACAACAAAAAATGCTTAATTTTTGCTTAAAGTAATCATTTTTATTAGTAAAAAAAAATAAAAAATAAAATAGCGAATTTCATAATAAAATGGCCATTCCCGTTTAAGACGTTCATTATTTTGAGAATTCGCTATTTTTGCCCCCACCCATTTTTTTTCCATGTGCATTTGTAACAGCCAATATATTTTCTATCCAAGTAAATTATAAATATTGTCAATTGCCATTTCGCGCTATTTTTGTTTATTTAAGCGATTGACATTACCCCGGGCTACTTCTTTGGGCACAGTGAATCAGGTGGAGGGGGGGGGGGAGGGGGAGGAGGAAGGGGCGGTTGGAAGGAACGTACAAACTGGAAAAACGAGTGAACCAATGAGAGCAAAAGAGACAAAATGCCGTTTCATCAAACAGAGGCCAATGCCTCCACCTCCACAGCCCTCCCCCCCCCCCCTTCCCCCCACTCGTACAGTACATAGTGTACAGGAGAGGATAGGCCGCCGAACTCGCTTTTCAAAAGCTTCTGCCGGGCTAATGCAGCCAGCGACAGATTGGCGGTGCCAGTGGCCCGCGTTCTCGATCTCTGTCGTTTCTGCAATGGTTTTGCCTTTTCTATGTATATATAAAAGAGGAGAGTGAGGCAAAATGGGCCACCGGGGCAAAACGGGCCATCCCCTAATTTAAATTTATGGGCCATCCGAATTTTTAATAACAAAAATTTATTTCTCAGATCGCGACGTAAAGAAATCTTTTCCGAGATATCAAACGCAATGTTGCGACGAAAAAAAAAATTCAGGGCTGATTCACTCTTCTGTGGATTTAAAAAACAAACCTTGAGAAAAAAATGCAAAGATTTATCTATAAATAAAAAAAAAAAAAAAAAAAAAAATTCAAATTTATGCTCCGGATAATTTTTTTTGCGCTTTAAAACAGAGTGAAATTTCATTTTTAGATTACTGGTAATTGATTTATGCTATTTCTACGCTGTTACAAAAGACTGAAAGTTTTTATAAGTAAACTCGTGATCTAAATATAATTAACAATTGTGGTATAAGATTAATGTACCTAATTTTTCGGTAAAATTGAAGAAAATTATTAAAATTAAAATACTTTTACTGCAAAACTAAAGTAAATGATTGAATTTGCTGTAGCATACATTAATTTTTCATCGTACTTGTATATTAAATTTAATATAATCCTTAAATATTTATTTTTTAAATATAATAATTAATAAAATAATTTAAATAAATTAATAAATATAATAATTTATTATTTAATATAATACTTGTATATTAAATTGAATATACAAGTTTTTGCATTAGAACTAATAATAATTTATTATTTAATATAACACTTGTATATTAAATTTAATATACAAGTTTTTGCATTAAAACTAACAATAATTTATTATTTAATATAATACTTGTATATTAAATTTAATATACAAGTTTTTGCATTAAAACTAATAATAATTTATTATTTAATATAATACTTGTATATTAAATTTAATATACAAGTTTTTGCATTAAAACTAATAATAATCTATTATTTAATATAACACTTGTATATTAAATTTAATATACAAGTTTTTGCATTAAAACTAACAATAATTTATTATTTAATATAACACTTGTATATTAAATTTAATATACAAGTTTTTGCATTAGAACTAATAATAATTTATTATTTAATATAATACTTGTATATTAAATTTAATATACAAATTTTTGAATTAAAACTTCCAGTACTTGTACATTAAATTTCAAGTAGATTTTTTTATAGTATTTTTTTTTTTTCTTAAGGGGCCCATTTTGCCCCATCCTTGAATATATATTTCAGTGAGGCTAGTTTCGCTATCAGCGGACCAGGACCGCCGAACCACGGACAGAGTTCGCGTCGAATAGTCATTTCGCTGATAGCTCAAAACCCTGCGGCTCTGCAAACTCCTATGGCTATATATATATATAGATGTATGAGCGAAAATGTCCAAACGTTTCGGTGCCGGGCCAGACGGCGCGGGCGACGCCCTATCATTCGGCAAGAGCGAGCATAAATGCGTTTGACTGGCGCGGATGCGGTATAGATGGAGCGAGTTCGATCACTAACGAGAAGGGCACACAGGGAGAAATTCAACTGGTTTCGGAAAGAGCAATGCGCCCGTTCGAGTATCGTGACCGATACGCTTGCAAGGGCGATGTCCTTTCTGTCAGTCTAATGGAGATTTTTTTAATTACTCTAGTCTTGTACGTGAATAGAACTCTCCGGCACTTTCTAGCAATGAAAAATCGAGACTGACAATTATTATTTGGAAAGTCGTAATGCTTTTTTGTTTTTTTCAATTATGTTTGTAGTTTTGAGGATATGAACAATTTTTGGCAAATTTTATGAAAATATTTTTTTTGTTACAATTATTATTAGGAAAATTTTTATGTTTTTTTTTTTTATAAATGGAATTTGTAATTTTTGAGGTATTAAAAGATTACAATTATTTTCGGTGATTCATTGTTTTTGTTCTATATTATTATTGCCATTTTGTTTTTGGCGAATTTTATAAAGATATTTTTTTGTTACAATTATTATTAGGAAAATTTTAATGTTTTTTTTTTATAAATGGTATTTGTACTTTTTTAAATATAAAAAGATTAGAATTATTTTCGGTGATTTATTGTTTTTGTTCTATATTATTATTGGCATTTTGTTTTTGGCACATTTTAGAAAAATATTTTTTTTTTATTACGATTATTATTAGGAAAATTTTAATGTTTTTTTTTTATAAATGGTATTTGTACTTTTTGAAGTATAAAAAGATTACAATTATTTTCGTTGATTCATTGTTTTTATTCTATATTATTATTGCCATTTTGTTTTTGGCAAATTTTATAAAAATATTTTTTTTGTTACAATTATTATTAGGAAAATTTTTATCTTTTTTTTTATAAATGAAATTTGTAAATTTTGAAGTATAAAAAGGTTACAATTATTTTCGTTGATTTATTATTTTTATTCTATATTATTATTGGCATTTTATTTTTGGCAAATTTTATAAAAATATTTTTTTTGTTACAATTATTATTAGGAAAATTTTAATCTTTTTTTTTATAAATGGAATTTGTAATTTTTTAAGTATAAAAAGATTACAATTATTTTCGTTGATTCATTGTTTTTTTTTCTATATTATTATTGTCATTTTGTTTTTGGCAAATTTTATAAAAATATTTTTTTTGTTACAATTATTATTACGAAAATTTTAATGTTTATTTTTTATAAATCAAATTTGTCCTTCTTGGGATATTAAAAGATTACAATTATTATCGTTGATTCATTGTTTTTATTTTATATTATTATTGGCATTTTGCTTTTGGCAAATTTTATAAATTTTTTTTGTTACAATTATTATTTAGGAAAATTTGACAAAAATATTATCTGTTACTTCGACAACAATAATATTATTCCGAAGCAAAATTTGATCTGAGAAAAAACGTAAAGTTAAATGTTTTCTACTTTCGTTCCAAACGTGTAAAAAAAAATTAACTCTACCAAATATCTACACGATTTATTTATGTTTTATTACTATTTTTTTTTTCTTTTTTCCTATTATTGATTTATTGGGTTAAAGACACATGATATACCACAAATTATCTTCAATTATTGTTCTTATATAATGCTTTCCAGAAAACTTTCCAGAAAACCTTACAAAAATGAGCCCCTCATTTGTCTAATACGAAGCGCAGCAATCTCCTTAAGAACCAACCAATCGGTTTTCTCTCTGGAGAATTGCCGTGTTCAAATCATGAACTACCGTGCCGATACATTGTAAAGGCAATTTGCTCGTGTCTCCATGTCAGGTTAATAATAATAAGGCCCTCAGACATCGACTGAGGGTAACACTCAATTTTTTAGTTTTTTGTTAAAAAGAAAAATAATATAAAAATGTATAATTATAATGAATAAAAAATAATTATATCTGTGCTGAAAAAAATAATTGGTGGGCTAAAATAAATTTAAAAAATCGCGAATTTAATAATATTTTTGTCATTCCAGATTCAAACGAAAATAAATACAAAAAGCAGAAAAAATAAAATAAAAATTAATAATTAATAATTTAATAAAAATTATTTATTAATTATTTATTATTTAATATATTATTTAATATAAATTAATAAAATTTATTTATTAATTATTTATTATTGAATAATTAATAAAAAATAATTCTTTATTGCTAAAGAAAAATAATTGCTGTACCTAAAGAAAAAAATTAAAAAATAAAATATCGAATTTCATAATATTAGCCATTCCAGATTCAGATGTTTATTATTTTGAAAGTCGCTATTTTAACCCCCACCCATTCTTTTTGGCATGTGCATTTGTCAAACCCAATATTTGCTGTCCATGTAAATTATAAATTGCCAATTGCAATTTTGTGCAATTATTGTATTTAACGCATTTTGTGCAAAATTAATATAAAAATTGACAAATAATAATTATTTCTCTGCTGAAAAAAATAATAAAAAAACAGTTTCATTAATAATTTTTTCTTTTCCCCTGTTATTTATTCACTGGGTTAAAGACACATGATATACCACAAATTATCTTCAATTATTGTTCTTACATAATGCTTTCCAGAAAATTTTCCAGAAAACCTTACAAAAATGAGCCCCTTATTTGTCTAATACGAAGCGCAGCAATCTCCTTAAGAACCAACCAATCGGTTTTCTCTTTGGAGAATTGCCGTGTTCAAATCATGAACTACCGTGCCGATACATTGTAAAGGCAATTTGCTCGTGTCTCCATGTCAGGTTAATAATAATAAGGCCCCCAGACCTCGACTGGCTCTACGCTAATAGAATATAATGATAAAAAGAGAGGGGATAAAGTCCCGATAATATTGTAACCCATTATATCATTACATAAATAGCCGTAACAACGTTTGACGTTTATTTTCCGTGATTACCACTGAGTGAAATTTTCTCGAGGCCTTTGGGCCTTTGCATGAAACTTGGAAACTACAGAGGCGAACGAATTTACGGTGAAAGTTTTGCCAACTCTAATTTTCTCCTGTAGCCAGATTTCTTTACACTTATCATCATTGGTTTGGCAATGTAACAATCTACAGTCTCTTAATGACTTAACCCTTTAAATCTGAAGTCTCTTTACTGTTGAAAAAAAAATGTTGTGTGAACTAATTTGTTGCTGTAATATAAATATAGCTTGTTATGATAACAATATTGAATTTCGACAAAATTCTGAATATTATTGTAATATTTTAATGAATTTTTTTGACATTATCTGAATATCATTATTAATATTATTATTATTAATATTATTATTAATATTCATTATAAATAATTGCTAAATTGGAATTTATAGATATTTTTTTCGTGCGAAAATTTTTTTCTCCAGTTTTTTGTGTCAACACATTAAAAATGATCTAAAACGTCGAGAAAATTTTTTTAGAAAAAAATTTACGGATGGATGTGAGTGTATGTGTGTATATCAAAATTCAAACTTACATATCTCAAGAACTGCTTTAACAATCAGGCTGAAATTTAGCAAACATGTGCAGCAGGTCGACGCTTCTGTTTGTGGTAATTTAAAAAAAAATTCAAAAATATGTTCAAATTTTATTTGACTTTGGAATTTTCGAAAAATGTCTGCACGCTCTCTAGCATCCGCAAATTTTGAGGTATTGAGGTAAATATTTTTTTATGAATAAAGCTATGGGAAATGAAGATCGGTATTAAATTTGGAATGAATCTGTAAAAAATTTCGGTTTTTAAGGGTTTTTGAATTTTTCAAAAAAATATTCGTTTTGCAATAAATCACGTTAAATCTTACGAAATCAATTGAAATTTTCTACAGATGGAAAATAACATTCGTCGCTACTACCTATCAAATTTGGTGGTGATCGGTAAAGCGGTTTGGATTTTACGTGATTTTTAATTTTTCAAGAACTATATAGGTAACGAAAAAAGTTACACATGGTTTCCTAATTCATTTTATTTATATATTGTCAAACGTTTTATAATTTTCAATAAGAATATTAACACCGCAAAATTGTATTCTGTCAAACTGTGGAGAAAGCTGTATGGATAATTAAGATAAACTGTCAAGGAACCGAATTATATATTGTCAAATTCCGTAAGTGAAACTTTAATATACTTATATATTGCCTGTCTATTTCTCAGCTTCCTATTGAACTTAAAAATTATTACTTACTTAACTTATTAAAAAAAAAAAAAAAAAAAAAAAAAAAAAAAAAAAAAAAAAAAAAAAAAAAAAAAAATTATATATTGTCTGTCTATTTATCAGCTTCATATAGAACTTGCAAATTTATTCCTACTTGGGTCCCCCATGTGTTGTCTCATAGTTGAATATCTCTAGAATTGGCCGAACAGCTTTAAGATTTATTGTCAATATTTTGTTAGTTTTGTAAAAACTAACTGGCGCCCATAAATATTTTTCAATAGTCAAATATTTCGTCAAACAAAGTCCTGGCAACCATTGACCCAGGGGGCGCCAGGTGAGAACTTCTTTAAAATAATACACCGCGAGAAAAAGTTTCATTGAATCACGGAAATCTTTGCCAAAGAAATGAAATCCTTGAATTCCAATACTATCTTTTCTTTGAATGATCTCAAACTCAATGAAAAGTAGTGACATTGATTCAAAGAAACATTTCGTTAAACCAATGAACCTCTTTCATTGGTTTCAAAGAAATCGTTTCTGATTCAATGAAACCTTCTTCTTACCTCACCTCAACATTTCAAAACTTATTTTTTCCTAAAGTACGCGGCAGATAAAGCTCAAATTTTGTGAGTATGTAAGGAAATATGGCAGAAATAGGCTAAATTTCTGGCGCCTCGAAACTCGAAGCCGTTCGTTCGGGAGAACCGAAAAACAAAAAAGTGAGGTTAGGTGCGAGAGAGAAATCAATGAAAACGTCTCTTTAAAACAGTGAAAATGTTTCTTTGAAAATGAAATGTTCTCTTTGAAATTCAAATGCACTATTTCATTGAAATCAAACAAATGTTTTGTTGAAATCAATAAAAAAAAAATGTATCCACCTATTTCTTTGGCGTCAATGAAATCTTTTCTCTCGGTGTAATAATTTCATCGACAAAAAGGAGTCGATCTTCGCTTACTCATTGTGAAAAATGAAAATTAATGAGGAAGCAAAATGCAAAGTTTCACTTTGCACCTTTTTAAAATCGGGACTTCCAATTTCCCCTCAGATTTCTTTACACTTATCATCATTGGCTTGGCAATCAGTGTTGCCCACTAAAAAACTCGGCGCGTCACTAACCGACGTTGAAAAGGTCACTGTTTCAGAACCAAAGTCACTAGACCCTTTTTCGAGCCCATTTTTAAAAACGAAATAACTCAAGAACGGTTTTAGCGTAGCAGTTGATGTATTTCTTATGCACGGAAATACTTAAACCTCGCATCGAGCTAGCGTAGGAAAGAAGAACTTTGTACTTCCAATTTGGAATCTGTAATAACACGGAAACATAACCTATAAATATAATCATACCGCAGTACGTAATACATCGTGTTCTCATGTTCCATATACGACCAATGTATAAACACGCATTTTTCAATACGTACCAATTCGAATAGAATTGAAAAACCGAAGAGGCGAAGTATATATTATTTCATCGGGCAAAAATTTTATAATCGCAATGAACCGACAGATCGTTCGAGCTTATGCGGTACTTTGCGTAGCGCAAAATGGCAACTTCAAGAAAATGTCCTGTTGGTACTCAAAGAACGGCACGAATTGACTAGGTACAGCAAAAAAAAACGTCGCGTCACTAGAAGTCACTGCATCGGGTTGAAAGTCACCAGTTTAGGTACCGGCCATAAACGAAAAAAAAATTGTCACCGTAGGAGGGTCTGAAGGTACTAAATCTGGTGACAAAGTCACTGAATTGGCAACGCTGTTGGCAATGTAAGAATGTAAAAAGGCTCGTGGTTGGACAAAATGAGTGAATTGAGCGCAACTCTTTCAACCAACTGAAACTAGAGTAAGCGTGTAGGTATAAATTGTTTTAAAGAAGGGAAACCGTCACCGCGTCAGTGAGAAATGGTTACGGGTCTTACGTATAGTCACCGTTTAAGACGCGCTAGCGCCATTATACTTTTAAATCCCGAACAATTAACCGTAATCAAGCACAGGAAACCGCGCGCGCGAGGCAAAGACGGCGGGTACGCAATTATTTTTAAATAAGATTCAGTCGTGGTCGCGTTGGATGGCTGGACTCTTTCCTATATATATGTATATATATATATATATATATATAATAAGACAGGCTTATAGCTATATAGAAGTCGCATAGGCAATGTGTACTACTATTATATACATTATTGTTGAGGAGTCCGCGACCGGGACGGCATCAGAGACCGTGGATTATTAATCCGAGCACGGGATCTACGATCTCTGATAAAACGGCGCCGAGGCGTACACCGGACGTTATGTTATGTGCGTTATGGCAGTGCGCTTTGACATCGCGCGATCGACTTTATGCTAATTTAACTATGTAACTTATGCGCTATCGGAGCCAGGATCGGACAGCCAACGACTTGTTGCTCGATGGCAGCGACGGGTCCGAATGCGTAATCAAGGAACGTATTATCACACACTCAGAGACATTGTTGTGTTTTGTACTGATTATTATTGAGTCACTAATATTAATTGCTTCTGTGTGCGAGTTTTGGTGATTAAATTTTAATGATGTTTCTGTGTAGAATGTAGAATTTTTGTTTTTTTGTCGCTATTTTGTGTATGAAGAAATTTTCTTCAAGATATCGAATTTTGGTCTTCACTATCGTTCTCAAGTCGCATATTGTACCTCAGAAAGTACCGGTTACATGCCTTTTTACGATTATTTTTAAAAAAGTCACTTTGGGTCGGTTTTTCACAGATCCGACTTTTGGTCGGAAAATCCAACCTAAAGAACCTAAATTTTCTTTTCTTCAAGATATCGAATTTTGGCCTTCACTATCGTTCTCAAGTCGCGTATTGTACCTCAGAAAGTAGCGGTTACATGCCTTTTTACGATAATTTTTTAAAAAGTCACTTTGGGTTGGTTTTTCACAGATCCGACTTTTGGTCGGAAAATCCAACCTAAAGAACCTAAATTTTCTTTTCTTCAAGATATCGAATTTTGGTCTTCACTATCGTTCTCAAGTCGCATATTGTACCTCAGAAAGTACCGGTTACATGCCTTTTTACGATTATTTTTAAAAAAGTCACTTTGGGTTGGTTTTTCACAGATCCGACTTTTGGTCGGAAAATCCGACCTAAAGAACCTAAATTTTATTTTCTTCAAGATATCGAATTTCCGCCTTCGCTATCGTTATCAAGTCGCATATTGTACCTCAGAAAGTACCGGTTACATGCCTTTTTACGATTATTTTTAAAAAAGTCACTTTCGGTCGGTTTTTCACAGATCCGACTTTTGGTCGGAAAATCCAACCTAAAGAACCTAAATTTTCTTTTCTTCAAGATATCGAATTTTGGCCTTCACTATTGTCCTCAAGTCGCATATTGTACCTCAGAAAGTACCGGTTACATGGCTTTTTACGATTATTTTTAAAAAAGTCACTTTGGCTCGGTTTTTCACAGATCCGACTTTTGGTCGGAAAATCCAACCTAAAGAACCTAAATTTTATTTTCTTCAAGATATCGAATTTCCGCCTTCGCTATCGTTATCAAGTCGCATATTGTACCTCAGAAAGTACCGGTTACATGCCTTTTTACGATAATTTTTTAAAAAAGTCACTTTGGGTCGGTTTTTCACAGATCCGACTTTTGGTCGGAAAATCCAACCTAAAGAACCTAAATTTTCTTTTCTTCAAGATATCGAATTTTGGTCTTCACTATTGTCCTCAAGTCGCATATTGTACCTCAGAAAGTACCGGTTACATGCCTTTTTACGATAATTTTTAAAAAAGTCACTTTCGGTCGGTTTTTCACAGATCCGACTTTTGGTCGGAAAATCCAACCTAAAGAACCTAAATTTTCTTTTCTTCAAGATATGGAATTTTGGCCTTCACTATCGTTCTCAAGTCGTATATTGTACCTCAGAAAGTACCGGTTACATGCCTTTTTACGATAATTTTTTAAAAAGTCACTTTTGGTCGGTTTTTCACAGATTCGACTTTTGGTCGGAAAATCCAACCTAAAGAACCTAAATTTTATTTTCTTCAAGATATCGAATTTTGGTCTTCGCTATCGTTCTCAAGTCGCATATTGTACCTCAGAAAGTACCGGTTACATGCCTTTTTACGATAATTTTTAAAAAAGTCACTTTGGGTCGGTTTTTCACAGATCCGACTTTTGGTCGGAAAATCCAACCTAAAGAACCTAAATTTTCTTTTCTTTAAGATATCGAATTTTGGCCTTCACTATCGTTCTCAAGTCGCATATTGTACCTCAGAAAGTACCGGTTACATGCCTTTTTACGATTATTTTTAAAAAAGTCACTTTGGGTCGTTTTTTCACAGATCCGACTTTTGGTCGGAAAATCCAACCTAAAGAACCTAAATTTTCTTTTCTTCAAGATATCGAATTTTGGTCTTCACTATCGTTCTCAAGTCGCATATTGTACCTCAGAAAGTACCGGTTAAATGCCTTTTTACGATAATTTTTAAAAAAGTCACTTTTGGTCGGTTTTTCACAGATCCGACTTTTGGTCGGAAAATCCAACCTAAAGAACCTAAATTTTTTTTCTTCAAGATATCGTATTTTGGTCTTCACTATCGTTCTCAAGTCGCATATTGTACCTCAGAAAGTACCGGTTACATGCCTTTTTACGATTATTTTTAAAAAAGTCACTTTGGGTCGGTTTTTCACAGATCCGACTTTTGGTCGGAAAATCCAACCTAAAGAACCTAAATTTTCTTTTCTTTAAGATATCGAATTTTGGTCTTCACTATCGTTCTCAAGTCGCATATTGTACCTCAGAAAGTACCGGTTACATGCCTTTTTACGATTATTTTTAAAAAAGTCACTTTGGGTCGGTTTTTCACAGATCCGACTTTTGGTCGGAAAATCCAACCTAAAGAACCTAAATTTTCTTTTCTTTAAGATATCGAATTTTGGCCTTCACTATCGTTCTCAAGTCGCATATTGTACCTAAGAAAGTACCGGTTACATGCCTTTTTACGATTATTTTTAAAAAAGTCACTTTGGGTCGGTTTTTCACAGATCCGACTTTTGGTCGGAAAATCCAACCTAAAGAACCTAAATTTTCTTTTCTTCTAGATAACGAATTTTGGTCTTCACTATCATTCTCAAGTCGCATATTGTACCTAAGAAAGTACCCGTTACATGCCTTTTTACGATTATTTTTAAAAAAGTCACTTTGGGTCGGTTTTTCACAGATCCGACTTTTGGTCGGAAAATCCAACCTAAAGAACCTAAATTTTCTTTTCTTCAAGATATCGAATTTTGACCTTCACTATCGTTCTCAAGTAGCATATTGTACCTCAGAAAGTACCGGTTACATGCCTTTTTACGATCATTTTTAAAAAAGTCACTTTGGGTCGGTTTTTCACGGATCCGACTTTTGGTCGGAAAATCAACCTAAAGAACCTAAATTTTTTTTCTTCAAGATATTGAATTTTGGCCGTCACTATCGTTCTCAAGTCGCATATTCTACCACAGAAAATGCCGATCACAATCCTTTTTACCATGATTTAAAATAAGTATGTAAAATAGAACCTTACACATTGCTTTCTCATTATTTTTCGCTTTTTACAAACCTACCTTTAAGCTAAATTATTTTAACATTTTTCGCCTCGGGCAACATTTCCACCGTTGAAATCCCCGCATGACGTGGATAACCCTTCCTGAAATGTTCTGCCTGACGCGACAGAAAACAACTAACAGATATATACGATAATGGAAAATGCAAAAGTTATCCAAAATGTCAAAACCCAAGCTTCTCTATTTTCAATGAAATTTTGTGCTTATAGATTCAACACTTCAGTTTCCAATACCGTCACCAATGTAAAAGTGAAGGGAATCAGAAAGCAGAGAATAATTATAAAAAATAGTCGCAAGGACTACATATCCTTGTCACTCAATAGTTGCAAGGACAATCAACATTTTCCATGCCCAATGTACACGAACCAAAATACTGATTTGTACGTTCGAAAATCGAGGGCTGAAACGTGTAGCAAATGGTCGTCATAGTGTTGCGCTAATATCCGACTGACGAGAGTGTATACGGTAATCAATCACTTGACGAAGTAGCCGTGGCGATTATTGACGGGAGAGAAAGTCTCGGCCGTTGTTGTTTGGCACGAGAGGAATCGATACGGTCATCGTATCTTAACGTTCAGCACGGTTGCAGAGGACGCGTCGTCTTGGGACCGGCTAAAAGGAATCACGTGAAAGGAACAAAAGACGATTACCGGCGTCGCCGTTTCTGAGATATCGCGAGACTTTGCCGAGCCGGCTTCTCGCCAAATCCGGGCAAAAAATATCTTCAGCAAAAAAAGGGCTCAATGCGTCGTGGCCACCGAAGGAAACGCTGTCACTTGGTGTTTGCGCGCTAGATTCGAGAAGGGAGTTGACCAATGATCCGTTCACGGATTACACAAGTTTTAATCGGTCGTTTTCTTTCGTGCTCCTCATTCGAGCAGAGCTTTAGTGTCTGCCAGATTTTTTTTTGGTCCTGTTCGAATCACAAGAGATTCCATTCAATCAATTTTATTGAAAGAAAAGTAAATTACGTGATATCTGTAAGTACTGATCTGCAGTTATTAGCTGCTTGAGAAGGAGGCATGAAAATATTTATGTTGATCGTTGGTTTCAGTTGGAGGGTACAATAGGTTCTAACTGTGCACTATTTACAATCGACAAAGGCTTCGGCGAAGGGTGCTTTCACCCCTTGGTCTAAAATATCGATTCTCCAGTTTAGCTGGAGGCTCGGAACCCCAACGAACGAGACTGGCACTCAGGAAAGCATTACAAGTAGTATACAAGATGACGTCATACATTCTGAGCATCCCTTCACTAGGTCAGTGTGTCTCCTCCTTTCCGAGCAACTAGATTAGGAACCCTCTGAATGTAGTTGAATTTAAACGGGGGTAGTTGATGTTTGACTTGAGCCGGTCTTTCCTTAAATTACTATTTGACAAATTAGTGAATTTGCACTTTGGTTCAAGACTGCTAAATTGGTAGTGTTGTCTGTCTATATTGTAAAACGATCTCTCTACCAACGAGTCAACAATCCGGATATATGTAACGCATTCCATGTCAAGTGGACCAGATTCTGACCCTATTATTTTAAGTCTCCCTATCTGTGATTATTCTACGTCCCCCTAAGATCCCCCCGACTTCGATTATTTCAAGTCTCTCTAAGAGCCTTCCTGACTGCGATTATTCCAAGTTCCTCTAAAAGCTTCCCTGACGGCCACTATTCTAAGTATCCCTAAAAGTCTCCTGTGGTTATTCTAAGTCTTTCTAAAAGTTTTCCTGATGGCAATTATTCTAAGCTCCCCCCCCCCCCCCGACAGCCTTTCTGACTGTGATTATTCTCAGTTTCCCTAAGGGCCTCCCTGACGGCGATTATTCTCCGTTTCCCTAAGAGTCTCCTTGACTGTGATTATTCTAAATACCCCTAAAAGCCTCCTTGACTGCGATTATTCCAAGTTTCCCCATGAGCCTCCCTAACTGTGGTTATTTCAAGTTTCCCTAAGAGCCTCCCTGACAGCGATTATTCTAAGCCTTCCTAAGAGCCCTCCTAAGTGCGATTATTCCTATTCCCTTAAAAACCTCCCTGACAGCGATTATTCTATGACCCCCTAAGAGCCTCTCTGATTGCGATTATTCTAAGTGCCTCTAAGAGCCTCCCTGACGGCGATTATTCCAAGGATCCCTAAGAGCCTCCCTAACAGCGATTATTCTACGTTCCCCTAAGAGCCTTCCTGACAGCGATTATTCTAAGTCCCCCTAAGAGCCGTCCTAAGAGCGATTGTTCCAAGTCTCCTAAAAAGCCTCCCCGACTGCGATTATTATAAGTACTCCTAAGAGCCTCCCTATCAGCGATTATTCTAAGTTCCCCTAAGAGCCTTCCTGACAGCGATTATTCTAAGTCCCCCTAAGAGCCGTTCTAGCAGCGGTTGTTCCAAGTCTCCTAAAAAGGCTCCCTGACTGCGATTATTCTAAGTACCCCTAAAAGCCTGCCTAACTGTGGTTATTCCAAGTTCCCTTAAAAGCCTCCCTGACTGCGATTATTCTAAGACCCCCTAAGAGCCTCTCTGATTGCGATTATTCTAAGTACCTCTAAGAGCCTCCCTGACGGCGATTATTCCAAACCCCCCCTAAGCGTTTCCCTAACGACAATTATTCCCAATTCCCCTGACAGCCCCTATAATCCTGATTATTCTAATTAGCCACGACCATCATCATTCCAAGTTCTTCTACTCGCCATATATTCTCGCACTTTTTGCAAGAATTCTTATTCGATACTGTCGTTTTACAATACATAAATTCTATCTAAAATTAAATCTATGTACAGTTGTTTCCTTTTTCTTCTATCTAGTACAAAAATTATTGATAATCTTATAATCACGCCAATATAATTGTGCGCAAGATATTGGAAATAATTCTTGGAAATTCTTAACGCACCGGGCACTTTGATAGTTCGTTTCGTAGCCGATTCAAGGCCAACCTGTCTCGCGTCTTGACTCTATATATCGAAAGTATATCTCGAGGAGAACGCGACACGCCTCCGAGGATTCTCGGTATCCCGAGGACGCTCATCACGCTGTGACAAATCCCTTTAAAGCGCCGCGCGCCTCTCAACATCTGAGACCGGCGACACGTTATAGTATTCACGTCGTTACGAAGAAGCATATAGACGGGAAAAAGACAAGGCCATTCGACCGCCATAGCCGTGTATCGTCAGGGTGGTCCAATTTGATTCACCACTTTTCCCATTCGCTCTTGTAAATGCGCGTTTCATTTACCTCGCTACCTAATATTTCCAGTTATTCCACCGATTCACCACAATCTGGACACAATCACGATTATTTATTTCCTGCATCTCTAGCACGTTGGAAAAGTATTAAAATCCAAGAGGCTATCATCTTCGTTTTGTTACGGATTATGGGACAACGATGACCGTTAGGACCAATAGCGAGTCACGATTATTTTGTCGAAGCGTTTCGATTAAGCCGGTAAATTAAGTGTCAGACAGAATCGTCATGTGGAGGCGTTTTTTAACATGGCGTCGAGAAGAATGTCAACAGTGTGAAAAAAAAACACTATTTGAAATAGGACTGTGACTTTGCTGGAAAAGAACGAGTTTGTCTAATATCCATGACGACCAATGGGTGGATAGATAGACCTCGATGTAGGACAAAAAAAGGATGACAAGTTTTATAAATATTTCAGTGACATGACTGTGTGAAATTGATGACACAGAACTTAGCGATTTTGCTATATGACAGAAAAGTATAATATTGATGCTATAAATTTAGCGATTTTGGATAAAGCCAAAACTTTAAGAGTTGTATGCCTTCAAATGTCAAAATAATGTTGCCATTTTGGAAATTGTTTATTACCTTGCCTTCAAAACAAATTCCTTCAATTAATTAATTATGAGAAAAAGAAAAAGAAGAATGATCTGTTTATTGTTATTATACTTCATTTTTACTTAATAGAATAATAATAATAATTTGAAAGAATTGATAATAACATTTATTTATTGTTTTGTTTAATTTTCAATAATGAAAAATAAGCCCGGACGTAACACGGACAAAAAATAAGAAAACTTGTCTAATAATTTGTGATTGGCAGTTTTTTTTAAGTGCCAATCACTGTGCAGTTAATTCTTGAAGCTAGTCTCCGCGATTGTGAGATAGTCGACGAATAGCCTCGATAATTGCGAATCGATCGGCAAGCAGGGCTTTGGGGTGGGGAAAGGGGGGAGGGGGGAAGAGGAGAAAACCAGTCCGAGTGCAGGGTGCAGCCATCGAGGGGCATTTCTTATCCCGGATATCGATTTCTCGCTTCAACCAACGAAGCAACGATAGCTGCGTGCTGTTAGCCGGGAGCCGCGTTGCTGACGAGAAATTCGAAGGGACGGACGTGGAAGCAGTAGCAAACCCGGGTTTGTCCAGGCAAGGAAAAAGGAAAGAGCGAGAAAGGGACAAGGAACATCAGGGACGAAAGAGCAGGAGGTAAAATCGGCAAGAGAAAGCTTGGAGCTTGAGGACTCGAGGGGTTGCACTTCTTAGAAGGGGTCCCGTATCGTAGGGCATTACTTTTATTCCGTGTCATTTGAGCCCACACCCCCAGCAACACACTAGCCGCAGTCCCGGACGTGGCGCGTTCGTGCAATAGATTCTCGTGCAGAGTGCTTTTCGCTACGCGTCGACAACCTTCCAACTCTTTGGACTCTCTTCAATGTACCGTGGGCTATTATTATAGCAGGAGATTCTGAGGTTGGATGGTGAAGTTGACTGGTTGTAAATCCTTGAACCTCCTAGGGATCGCACTTAACTGGTCCACTTTGCTGTGTGCATTGTTAGATGAAGAGACGCATGTCTCTAATTGGGAAAAATGGCTTTTTTTAATAGTGACATTTTGCATCCTCATAGAGGAATCTTTATTTTCTTGTCAGAAGGTTTAAAATGGTCTGAAACGTCGAGAAAAATGATTTAGAAAAATTGTCCGGAAGTATGCGTGTGCGTGTGCGCGTGCGCATGTGCGTGTGCGTGTGCGTGTGCGTGTGCGTGTGCGTGTGCGTGTGCGTGTGCGTGTGCGTGTGCGTGTGCGTGTGCGTGTGCGTGTGCGTGTGCGTGTGCGTGTGCGTGTGCGTGTGCGTGTGCGTGTGCGTGTGCGTGTGCGTGTGCGTGTGCGTTCGCGTGTTCGTGTGCGTGTGCGTTCGCGTGTTCGTGTGCGTGTGCGTTCGCGTGTGCGTGTGCGTGTGCGTGTGCGTGTGCGTGTGAGTGTGCGCGTGCGTGTGCGTGTGCGCGTGCGTGTGCGTGTGCGCGTGCGTGTGCGTGTGCGTGTGCGTGTGCGCGTGCGTGTGCGTGTGCGTGTGCGCGTGCGTGTGCGTGTGCGTGTGCGTGTGCGTGTGCGTGTGCGTGTGCGTGTGCGTGTGCGTGTGCGTGTGCGTGTGCGTGTGCGTGTGCGTGTGCGTGTGCGTGTGCGTGTGCGTGTGCGTGTGCGTGTGCGTGTGCGTGTGCGTGTGCGTGTGCGTGTGCGTGTGCGTGTGCGTGTGCGTGTGCGTGTGCGTGTGCGTGTGCGTGTGCGTGTGCGTGTGCGTGTGCGTGTGCGTGTGCGTGTGCGTGTGCGTGTGCGTGTGCGTGTGCGTGTGCGTGTGCGTGTGCGTGTGCGTGTGCGTGTGCGTGTGCGTGTGCGTGTGCGTGTGCGTGTGCGTGTGCGTGTGCGTGTGCGTGTGCGTGTGCGTGTGCGTGTGCGTGTGCGTGTGCGTGTGCGTGTGCGTGTGCGTGTGCGTGTGCGTGTGCGTGTGCGTGTGCGTGTGCGTGTGCGTGTGCGTGTGCGTGTGCGTGTGCGTGTGTGATGAAAGGTCAAAAATTCATATAACTGTAACTTATAAAGTATTCGACCGAATCAGCGAAAATTTAAACAACATGTACACTACTGGCTAATCTTCAATTGGTATAAATTTTACAAAAATTGCTGAACGCATTTCATTTTCATAAGAATTTTGAAATTTTGAAAAAAGTACGTAAATGATCTAGCTCGAACGGATTTTTAGCTATCGGGCTAAAACTTCATATTAAAATTGAACAAAGTGATACGACCTTTGGTATTGAATTTGGGCCAAATCGGTAAAGCGGTTCGGTTTTTATGAAATTTTTAATTTTTCGAAAAATTTTCGTTTTGCTATAATTCAGATAAAATTTCAACTAATCGACTGAAATTTTCTACAGATGAAAAATAACGTTCAGTACTGCTATCTACCAAATTTGTTCATGATCGGAAAAGCCGTTCGGATTTTACGCGATTTTGAATTTTTTCAGAAATGAAAGTTTTCGCTTCAACTTTCATCAAATTTCGGCGATTCAGTTGAATAGTTCTCCATAACTGAAGATACATTCAAAGTTGTTTGGTATTTAATTTTAACAAGATCAGCAAAGCCGTTTAGATTTTACGTGATTTTGAATTTTTTCAAAAATGAAACTTTTCGCTTCAACTTTCATCAAATTTCGTCGATTCAGTTGAACAGTTTTCCATAACTGAAGATACGTTCAAAGTTGTTTGGTATTTAATTTTAACAAGATCGGTAAAGCCGTTTGGATTTTGCGTGATTCAGACTTTTTTCAAAATTTAGCTCTTTCGCTCTTAAATTTATATAACCTGTATAAAAATTGCCAATGAGTTAACAAATATTTGGTGGGTTCAAAAGACTCTTTAAAAGTTACAGTGGCTAAACTAATAGAAAATACTTAATATGTCAAGCAGAATTAAATAGTATTGCCATTCGGTTACTTAAAACCGACCTTCACTCAATTCGGTCATTGTTCTCCGATCAGAAACCAACAGACTCGTATATCAATTTCATTTTTTGATCATTTGATATAACAACCATGAAGAAACCGTTGATGATCCATTATAATGGTAACAAACCACACATTTAATAGTTGCGGCCACTTGGTAAATTATATTAGCAAAATGACTGGAAAGTCCCGCAAGGTCTGTAGAATGGAAGAGAATAATCCCACGATAAAAAAAGTCCCGCACATCGAATCCGGACCAAGGTAAAGGTATTACGGTACAAGGGAAGAAGCATCTACTTCACGACCGCAAAACGGTACCTATGAGACGATATGAAAACGCGGTTGGACACCTTCCAACCTTCCTCCGGAAGTTAGCAGGGCCGTTGGGTACTTTGGTGGCTCTTTGGGTTTATACATATATAGATACAGCCAAGTATCATCGTCATGGAATTATATAAAGATGAAAAGTTAATGCCCAAATGTCTCAGGCATATCAGGCAGGTCTATGTGCTATGTGTATATGAAGGTGTAGTAGTGGATTTTGGCCCTAACTCTCAATCACTGAAGGCTCTTATGACCCTGGCACGATCCACCGGGGTAAAATTCTGGTGGCGATCATACGGAGCATGCGACATCAAATATGCATCGCGGTCGAATCTACGGTTATGTCGTGTGAGTTTGGTGGTTGCGGTGGGTCGACGCTAGCTAAAACGAAGAGGATCTCCTCCAGTTGGCCGTGTTTATGGAAGTCGGTTTGTCATGGGGGATGATGTTGCGCCGCCGGGTTTTGGGGCGATGGCCAGCCAACCATAAGCATCATCTTGGTAACGTGTGCGATTTGATTCTATCCCCCGTGCCATAACATCGTCTCCATTTAGCGATATTGCTTTCCAATGGCACTTGCTAGAGATGAAACTGTTCCAAAATTGGATGATATTAATTATCGTGACGTAACTGATATAGTCATCAATTATATCATCTGCACAATCCATAAGACAATTCTACTTCTATCAATTCTATTATATTCTATCAAATTAGGTTTTGTGGGATTTTGAAAGTGGATCAATTAAATTTCAGGGTAAACGTATTGTAGGAATCAAAGTGTGTTAAGGTTTTCAGGAAAATTTTAGTGAGGACGCTTAAGTATTAGGATTTTTTGTGGTAGCTTTTTTTTAAGTAAATTGATAGATTGTTGGAAAGATCTATCGTCTCCATTTGGCGATATTTTTTTCCAATGGCACTTCGTAGAGATGAAACTGTTCCAAAATTGGATGATATTAATTATCGTGACGTAACTGATATAGTCATCAATTATATCATCTGCACAATCCATAAGACAATTCTACTTCTATCAATTCTATTATATTCTATCAAATTAGGTTTTGTGGGATTTTGAAAGTGGATCAATTAAATTTCAGGGTAAACGTATTGTAGGAATCAAAGTGTGTTAAGGTTTTCAGGAAAATTTTAGTGAGGACGCTTAAGTATTAGGATTTTTTGTGGTAGCTTTTTTTTTAGCAAATTGATAGATTGTTGGAAAGATCTATCGTCTCCATTTGGCGATATTTTTTTCCAATGGCACTTCGTAGAGATGAAACTGTTCCAAAATTGGATGATATTAATTATTGTGACGTAACTGATATAGTCATCAATTATATCATCTGCACAATCCATAAGACAATTCTACTTCTATCAATTCTATTATATTCTATCAAATTAGGTTTTGTTGGATTTTGAAAGTGGATCAATTAAATTTCAGAGTAAACGTATTGTAGGAATCAAAGTGTGTTAAGGTTTTCAGGAAAATTTTAGTGAGGACGCTTAAGTATTAGGATTTTTTGTGGTAGCTTTTTTTTTAGCAAATTGATAGATTTTTGGAAAAATGTAAATAAGTTAATTTAATGGAACAAAAAATGATCTTTATGTATTAATATTGTTGGATGTCGAACAATATTGGGTCAGATTCAAGTGTCATAAGTTGCAGTTCGCGAATTCTATATTTGTTAATTAAACTGAGATCCAAAATAAACTTGTTTACCTCGATACCGATTCCTCGATTGTTTTAATGCCCCGGACCTCAATATTATTGTGCTTGATAACCATCGTGTATTGTGTTCCATCGCGATTCTCATCTCTCGGTCGACGTCTAACCTATCGTTTATTTGAATAATAAATGTGCGGGACATGGGACGAGCTCGGTCACGCTATACCTACCGAGCTTGTCACTCAAAATGTCAGACTGACTCGATGTGCTTGCGCTGGTTTGTAGTGGTTGACTCCATAGTGATACTATTAATTGATGAACTGTTTTCCGCCATTGCCGCAATTTTCACGTCCGTTATAGCCATTGGCCTATAGTGTTTCGGACGTGGTTAAGGGACGTATTAAACCCAAGGGTTTGGGCTACGACTTGCGATTTTCATCGCCGTAATGATCATTATGTTCATTTAGTATTAAATTAAAATAGTCAATTCCGAAATTTGTATACAAATGAAATGAATTCTATAAAATTTCCGGCAAAATAATTCCACTTGGGACAAAATGATTACGCTTGCGGTAACATGATTCAGCTGGCGGCAAAATGATTCTATTTGCGGCAAAATGATTCTATTTGCGGCAAAATGATTCTATTTGCGGCAAAATGATTCTATTTGCGGCAAAATGATTCTATTTGCGGCAAAATGATTCTATTTGCGGCAAAATGATTCCATTTGCTGCAAAAAGATTCAGCTTGAGGCACAATGATTCCACTTGCGGCAAAATAATTCCATTTGCGGCAAAATTATTCCATTTGCGGCAAAATGATTCCACTTGCGGTAAAATGATTCTATTTGCGGCAAAATGATTCCATTTGCGGCAAAAATATTCAGCTTGAGGCAAAATGATTCCACTTGCGGCAAAATGATTCCACTTGCAGCAAAATGATTCAGCTTGAGGCAAAATGGCAAAAATTCCACTTGCGGCGAAATGATTCCATTTGCGACAAAATGATTCCATTTGCGGCAAAATGATTCCATTTACGGCAAAATGATTCCATTTGCGGCAAAATGATTCAGCTGGCGGCAAAATGATTCCATTTGCGACAAAATGGTTCCATTTGCGGCAAAATGATTCCACTTGCGGCAAAATAATTCCACTTGCGGCAAAATGATTCCGCTCGCGGAAAAATGATTCCACATGCGGCAAAATGATTCCATTTGCGGCAAAATAATTCTATTTGCGGCAAAATGATTCCGCTTGCAGCAAAATGATTCCACTTACGGCAAAATGATTCCACTTGCGGCAAAATGATTCCACTTGCGGCAAAATGATTCCGCTTGGGACAAGAGATTTTTTTTTGCTGCAAGCGGTTGTTATTTGTAATGTAGGCGATCCTTCTTAATGAAGTAGTGCACCTACATGTTATTATCAAATGCATCAATGCGTCATCATAGCAGAAACAGGGTGTTCCCCGTACGCATATGTTACATACAAATGAAAGAATTAAAAGGTAAAATAAAAACAACGAATCATCGCAGTTGCTGTAACGTCACAGAGCGATAAGATCCCGAGACCTTGAGAGTAAGAATAAGAGGAAGAGGTGCAATAGCGTCACGGGCTCCGGTCTCGAACTTCCGTGAGAAACTAAGGAAGGAACGAAGCGGGACAAAGTGGAGTGAAGTGTATATTCGTACCAAGGGTTTCCCCTCTATGAGCATATCGGAGCACAACGACCGTGCAGTAGGTCTACATACGCGGTTCTCTCGGCTACATACACATATGTCTAGGTACCCAGAAGAGACCCGAGTAGTTTGGATCAAATTGCACACGACCTATTATTGACAGTCGGAGTGTTTTGTCTTGACAACATAAAACATATATTGGATTTTTTTTACAATGGGGCCGCAAAATTTAACCTACATGATAGATAGATAGATAGATAGATAATGTCGAGTGGGGATCAAAACAGCGAATGATCCAAATAGCCAATGGTTAAAATAGCAAATTTCGTAATAACGGTCATTCAAGATTCAGACGTTCATTATTTTGATCATTCGTTATATTGATCATTCGCTATTTTGAATCATTCGCTATTTTGTATCACTCGCTATTTTGTATCATTCGCTATTTTGTATCATTCGCTATTTTGTATCATTCGCTATTTTGTATCATTTGCTATTTTTTATCATTCGCTATTTTTTATCATTCACTATTTTTCATCATTCGCTATTTTTTATCATTCGCTATTTTTATCATTGGCTATTTTGTACCATTCGCTATTTTATATCAGTCGCTATTTTGTATCATTCGCTATTTTTATCATTCGCTATTTTTTTATCATTCGCTATTTTTTGTTATTCGCTATTTTTTTATCATTCGCTATTTTTTTATCATTCGCTATTTTTTGTTATTCGCTATTTTTTATCATTTGCTATTTTTTATCATTGGCTATTTTTTATCATTCACTATTTTTCATCATTCGCTATTTTTTATCATTCGCTATTTTTATCATTGGCTATTTTGTACCATTCGCTATTTTATATCAGTCGCTATTTTTATCATTCGCTATTTTTTATCATTCGCTATTTTTTATTATTCGCTATTTTTTGTTATTCGCTATTTTTTATCATTTGCTATTTTTTATGATTCGTTATTTTTCATCATTCGCTATTGTTTATCGTTCGCTATTTTTTGTCATTCGCTATTTTTTATCAATCGCTATTTTTTATCAATCGCTATTTTCTATCATTCGTTATTTTGATCATTCGCTATTTTATATCATTCGCTATTTTAATCATTCTCTATTTTTATCATTCGTTTTTTTTTTTCATTGTCTATTTTTATTATTCGCTATTTTGACTCCAACCGATAATAAAATAGCGTTTAAAAATCGGCGAATCAAAGTAAAACCACCTAGCCCCGGTTTCCCCACGCTGTGTACTTTGGTAGGTGGGTAATATATGCAGATTGCAATACAGTAGTGCCATTACGTCTCTTTCGCTGGGTCTGCTATTGCGGCGGCAAAGGCAACGTCTGTAATACCGCCGCACGGCCAGACCTTACGATACTCGCTCTACGTGTCTCTGTGCGAGTTCGTAAGTCGCGGCTTCCTAACTTACGTTTACGTCTATACCAGCGGGATTGTAGTTTATACCGAGTTGAGTACAGAAGGAAGTCGAGGAATAGAGCAACCCATACGTGGCCCATAGCGATGCTGCTGCTGCTGCTGCTGCTGCTGCTGCTGCATGCATGTGCCGCTGCTGCTATGGGGCTTATACGATTTTCCTCTCATCGCTAAAACCCTCAGGTCGTATGCTCATAGCATTGCCGCGATGCAAAGCTAAGCTATATAGTTACGTACCGGGAGTTATAGCTCTAGAGTCTCGAATACACGTATCACCTGTACAGATGCACCTGCTACTACCACGCGATACCGCATAGTTTGCAGTTGTGTTCCACTGAATGCGAACTGCATTGAGTAGAACACTGCGAACTCGGAGCTAGACGCCTCGATCCATTCCTGCGGAAAGCGCAGTGCAGACTTTGCGCCCGCGCGGAATACGATAATTAGCCTTGATTACGCAATATAATCACCGAGAGAGCAGAAATGGCAGTCATCTTCTTCTTCCTCGTCATAAGGAACGGCGGACCGTGGGCACGGTCGCCATTTAATATTATATAGTTTCGAGCTGGGTCTGAACCTTGAACTCTGGGATTGAGCCTATCATTTTTTGTATAATTCACATAAGGTTTTACAAAAGTCGAACCTTGCACATTGCTTCCTCATTATTTTTCGCTTTTTACAAAGCTTCCCCTCTGAGGAAGCGAAAAAGTATGTTATTCAATTTTGGCTTCCTCATAGGAAGCATTCTCTGTGAATTCAGCCACTTTTTTTTTCGACCCTCTCCGATTTGCCCTGTAATTGATTATATGAATGTACTACTAAAAGACACTCTATGTGAATTTTTTCAGATTTTTTAAAATAATTTTTCAGAAAATGGCTTTTTTTTATTCAAGTGCCAATATCTCAGAATTTTGAAGTTGCTGAAAAAAATTGTCTGCACATAAAAGTTGTCGTTTATTGTTAGCTTTCGAGCGGAATATTCCAAATAATTGTCACGTTCCTATGAGTATGATTTTTTTCCGAAAATGGAGGAATTATTGTTTAATTAAAAAAAGGATATTTTTTTTTTACTGAAAAAATTACAGAGTATTGCTACATGACTGTTGATATCACAAAAAAAATCGCCAAAGTGGCACCGATCGATCTTCTGGTATTAAAAAATGCATTTGTGTGAAAGTTCCGAAAAACGGGGGCATTATTATTTTTTTGATAAAAAAAGGTTACTTTTTTTGGCTCATAAAATTACAGAGTA
This sequence comes from Ephialtes manifestator, assembly GCA_963970395.1. Classification (NCBI taxonomy): domain Eukaryota; kingdom Metazoa; phylum Arthropoda; class Insecta; order Hymenoptera; family Ichneumonidae; genus Ephialtes; species Ephialtes manifestator. The sequence continues at coordinate 23,979,232 of OZ019982.1, read as the reverse complement.
TTCTTGCATGACTGTAGATATTGCAAAAAAAATCATCAGAGTGGTACGGATCGGGATTCCGGTATAAAAAAAAATAATTCCCCCGCTTTTCGAAACTTCCACACGAATAATTTTTTTTAATACCGTAAGCTCGATCCGTACCACTCTGATGATTTTTTTTGCAATATCTACAGTCATGCAAGAATACTCTGTAATTTTATTAGCCAAGAAAAAGTAACCTTTTTTTAATCAAAAAAATAATAATGCCCCCGTTTTTCGGAACTTTCACACAAATGCATTTTTTAATACCAGAAGATCGATCGGTCCCATTCTGGCGATTTTTTTGTGATATCAACAGTCATGTAGCAATACTCTGTAATTTTTTCAGTAAAAAAAATATCCTTCTTTTAATTAAACAATAATTCCTCCATTTTTCGGAAAAAAATCATACTCACAGGAACGTGACAATTATTTGGAATTTTCCGCTCGAAAGCTATCAATAAACGACAACTTTTATGTGCTGACATTTTTTTTCAATAACTTCAAAATTCTAAGATATTTGCACTTGAATAAAAAAGCCATTTTCTAAAAATTTTTTTTTTAAATCTGAAAAAATTCACATAGAGTGTCTCTTTGTGATATATTCATATAACCAATTACAGAGCAAATCGGAGAGGGTCGAAAAAAAAAGTGGCTGAGTTGACAGCGAATGCTTCATAGAGGAAGCTTTGTAAAAAGCGAAAAATAATGAGGAAGCAATGTGCAATGTTCTACTTTGCACCCTTTTTTAAATTAGATAAATAAACATGTTGTAAATTCGCTTTTTCTATTTCGTTATTCCGTTATTTCGTTATTATTAGAGCGTTTTCGAAAGTAAATGTGATAACGTATATTATTAAAAATAATTCAACATTCCATAAAATCACAAATTTCATACCGTTTGTCACTAAATTATACATATATAATGGCTGAATATTGTTTCATTTATATACTAAATTTGAGCTCGCTATTTCAAGTTTTGCAAAAGTTACAATAGAGCGATAATGTCAATTTTTTGAAAAATTAAAAATTCCATAAAATCTGAACCACTTTACCGATTCGAGCCAAATTCAATACGAAACAGCATTGAGTGCACCTACTCTTATAACCAACTATTTAGCAAAATAGACTAAATTTTACGAAAGTTAGAGCGACCACGTCATTTTTTCAAAAAATTCAAAACGGCATAAAATCGAAATTTTCGCACAGATTTTATCGAAAATTGCTACAGTTGAAGAAGGTTTGCTGCTACATTTGTGGGCTGAATTTGAGCGCGATATACAGAACCGTTCTTGAGTTATCGGCGTTCGAATTTTCGGAGTTGTATACATACACACACACACACACATAAATACGGACATTTTTTCTAGATCACTTTTCTGGACATTTTGGACAATTCTAAGTGTGCTGACATAAAAACCTGGATTTTTTTTTCATGAAAACAAAGCTTCGTCTATGAGGAAGCAAAATAGTTACATATATATTTTTTTTTTTCTTCCAGGAATTGGAATTCTTTAGGATTTTTGAAAACGATAATATCGATGGCTAATAATCTTTTGTTGGAAATAAAGATTTTTCAGATGCGCACTAAAATGGGCTCTAGTAATTTTTTTTTTGCCTTTTTTGGAAGAAAAAAATTATAAAAAGTAGTAAGTTAAGAATTTTTTTTAGATTTTTCTGTAAGTATATCCATATACATATCTATATATTTTTTCAGATTTTCTTAAGTTGTATAAATATAATATACCTTGAAAAAAAATTGGAAAAAATTCTCAATAATCTGTTGTTGCATATGAAAATTTTCCACCCATAGTAAACTTACTATATTTTCTAATTTTTTCCATTTTTTTTCTTGTTGAAAAGTGACGGAAAAAAATAGCAGGAGCCGCCAACGAATTCTGGCTAGGATCTCAAAATTCTCTGTTTTCAATGAACGATTTTCCAGGATCGTTGCCGATTTTTTAAAGTTTGTTCATCTATTTTCTTATTTTCCAAAATCGTAGATAATTACAATTTAAAGAAAGAGTACTTTTAAAAATAATGTTAACCTTATAAAAAATTATCCGAAGAATCAAGGGTCAGATGCAGATCGAAACAATATCGCTCAGAAGATCGTTAATGCAGGCAACGAATTTACAGGTTAATTTCTTTGCGAAAATATATTTTAGGTTAATTTTTTGAGGTACACAATTATTAGATTTTTTTTTTTACCTTGATTTAATTTTTTGAGGTACACAATTATTAGATTTTTTTTACCTTGATTTAATTTGTACAAACAACAACTGAATATTTTAAATATTTTCTCAGAGAAACAGTTACTTTCAACTAGAAATTCTTATGAATTTGTTTAAAAATTTTTTGTCAAATATTTGGTAAAATGATATTTTAATATATTTTAATAAAATCATATTTAAAATGATTTTAAATCACTTTTAGTCAATATCTTGCAACTTGTATTTTTTGAAAACGCAAATTTTATTATTCTCTAAAAAAAAATACTTATTTCCATTCAATAAACGTAAATAAGATACTTAAATAATTTTTTATTGCCATAAAGAAGAAGTATATGTCAATTAAAATAATTAAAGAAATTCTTATGAATTGAGTAAAAAAAATTTTGTCACATATTTGGTAAAATGATATTTTAATATATTTTAATAAAATCATATTTAAAATGATTTTAAATCACTTTTATTCAATATCCTGTAACTTGTATTTTTTGAAAACGCAAATTTTATTATTCCCTAACAAAAAATATTTATTTCCATTCAATAGACGTAAATAAGATACTTAAATAATTTTTTATTGCCATAAAGAAGAAGTATATGTTAATTAAAATAATATCTATTCATTGAAAGCTTTACGGAAATAAGCGGTTGTCAGTCAATTATTAGTAGAGATATCGAGAAACAATCGTCAGCGTTCTTGCATGCATCTTCACGCATATATTTACGATCTTATGGACGTTAGAGTATCTTTAATTTCATAGCATGTAAGAGATAGCTTAAGAATACCGACATTAATACACTATACGTTTTCTATATAGGGGACTGAAGACTGACTATAAAATATTGCGACGATATACAACGAGGAGTCGGTGAAACGGTGCTTAAAGTTAAGAATGCGAGAGATGAAAATGACTACAGTTGTTTTGCCTGTTATTACAGATCTTCGAGTCGACGAACGAAGATATAATGTACAGAGTAGAAGACAGCAACTTGGCAGAGGGAAGTAAGTACGCAGACAAAGCTAAACTACGATTTGTACGCAATATATATACATATGTATGGGGCATTCCACATCACTTTGTCCTGGGTCTGATTCTTTAGCTATTGGATTTGTCCCACAATTTTTTATACGATTATTCTGACTCTCAAAAACATTCAGTTTTTTTCCAATTTTTTATTAACCGATTTGAATTATCTACAACTTTTTTTAAACGAGTATATTGATTGAAAGATTTTTTTTTTAAGGATTCTGAAAAATACTGACTTTCTATTTTATTTTTTAGATCTGTTAAAAAAAAAATATATATATATATATTTCAGACTAAAAAAATCCGAAAAAATACTGAATGACTTTGAGAGTCAGAATAATCGTATAAAAAATCGCGGGCAAAATATAAGAGGCCAAAGATCAGAACCAGGTTTAATTGGCGTAGAATGCCCCTTATATCTACATAGTAACCCTCGCCTAGCCGTGGGCTAGCTAAAGTCGTCAAGGGTAACCGAAGAGTCGAGTTAGCCAGAAGATCCTCCACGTAAGGGGCATCCTCGTATGCTTAGTTTACATGGTGTGTATAAACTGTACTATAGTAGTACAACTAAGAAGTGAGGACAGTTCAGAGACGCAGTCTGGCAGCCGCAGATTACTTAGGTAATTGGTAAATACGAGAGAGGGTTACAGTTCCTTCTGGTTGGGAATTCTCCACAAGCTAGGGGTTGTGAATTGCGTCACTACACCACATAACGTCTACTGTACATATATATATTATAAAAAGATCTCGCCGTCGCCGTGTCAAGAATCGAGCCATATATAGGGCATTCCATGTCAAGTCCCTTCTATATATGGTCCATCTGGGCCGAATTTTTTTAGGTCCCCTAAGGGCTCCCGAAGGCTGGATTTTTATAGGTACCCCAAGGGCTCCTGAAGGCTGGATTTTTTAAAATCCCCCAAGGGCCCCTGTGGCCGAACTATTATAAGTCCCTTATGGGGCCCCCAGACCCGGATTTTTCGAAATCCCTCAAGGGCTCCCGAGGCCTGGATTCTTCTAAGATCCTTAAGGGCCCCCGAGGCCTGGATTCTTCTAAGTCCCTCAAGGGCCCCCGAGGCCTGGATTTTTCTAAGTCCCCTAAGGGCCTCCGTGGCCAAACTATTATAAGTCCCTTATGGGGCCCCCAGACCCGGATTTTTCGAAACCCCTCAAGGGTTCCCGAGGCCTGGATTCTTCTAAGTCCCTTAAGGGCTCCCAAGTTGGGGGTTTTTCTAAATCCGCCAAGGACCCCCAAGCCCGGATTTTTCTAAGGCCCCCAAGGCCCCTCGTGGCCAAACTATTATAAGTCCCTTATGGGGCCCCCAGACCGGGATTTTTCTAAATCCCTCAAGGGCCCCCGAGGCCTCGATTCTTCTAAGTCCCTCAAGGGCCCCCGAGGCCCGGATTTTTCTAAGTCCCCCAAGGGCCCCCGAGGCCTGGATTCTTCTAAGTAGCGCAAGGGCTCCCGAGGCGCGGATTCCTCTAAGTCCCGCAAGGGCCCCCGTGGCCAAACTATTATAAGTCCCTTATGGGGCCCTCAGACCCGGATTTTTCTAAATCCCTCAAGAGCCCCCGAGGCCTGGATTCTTCTAAGTAGCGCAAGGGCTCCCGAGGCGCGGATTCCTCTAAGTCCCGCAAGGGTCCCCGAGGCCTGGTTGTTTCTAAATCTCCAAAGGGGCCCCGAAGCCCGGAATTTTCTAAGTTCTCCAAGGGTTCCCGAAATCCGGATTTTTCTAAATCCCCCAAGAACCCCCGAAACCTGGATTTTTCTAAGTCCTCCATGGGCCCCCGTAGCCGCACTATTATAAGTCCCTTATGGGGCCCCCAGACCCGGATTTTTCTAAATCCCTCAAGAGCCCCCGAGGCCTGGATTCTTCTAAGTCCCCCAACAGCCCCGAAGCCCGGAATTTTCAAAATCCCCCAGGGGCCCCTGAAACTCGATTTTTCCCAAGTCGTATATGGGGCCCCAAGGCCCAACTTTTCTAAGTACTTTTTGAGACCAATAAGAAAACCGATAATCGGACCGCGCGAGTCACAGTAACCCCTAGTATATATGTATATAAGTATAATATATATATATATATATAGCATGTATATGTGAGTCTGTGACGAAGCGTGAGAGTGACTCCTACAAGGACGCTCGGGAATGCCTGCGGCTCTCGTGGCCATCCACCCTCACAGGATATTCGCTTTAAGGGGGGAAATGAGCCTTAAAATTGTTTAAAGTGGTCGGAAGGAAAGAGGGCTTGCCTACCCTTCGAGGACCCTTGCCCAAGGACCCGCTCGTCTTGCACGTCTTCCTCCTCCTCCTCCTTCTTCTTCTTCTGCTTCTTCTTCCTATTCAAACTCTTACGATACGTGTCACGCCAGGATTTTCCTCAGAAGGTAAACTTTTACCGTGTCAAAAGTCAGACCACCATGGTTTTGATTTTCTTTTTTTTTTTTTTTGCGTTGAAGATTTTTACAGGTTAAGCTGAACTTCTTCGGTAAAGAGCTGGAAAAGTTACAGCGATTATACGTTGTTTTAAATTTCGAGCGGATTATTGAAATCGCATATCTAACTCCAGCTAAATAAATTAGTCTTGAGGGGAGAAATAAATAAGAAAAAAATTCTTATTTTTTTTTGCTGCGAATAAAAAAAAATCGATAAATAATTATTGGAACGTTCTGGTGTCTTGTAAACGACTTTTGTTTTGTAGATTAATCATAAACCAATTAACATGTTTTCACTTGGTAAAAACATAGTTATAAAAAAAAACTCTCGTTCTCCAAGCGATCGCGACTTTATTATACTCACGAAATACTTCCGTGTCCGCGAACGTTGTATAGAACATAAAAGCGCATAAATCATTAACGCTTCGGCGCGGAGAGGCCACCGCGTCGCCATCGCCGCCACGGTTTGTCCGTCGCTTAATAATAGGCAAGAGCACGCGGGCTGAGCTCGCAGCTACTCGCGAGAAGCTCCGCGTATCGCTAATTGCGAAGCCAACGAGCGTGTACTTTCACCTGGCTAGCGCGTTTAGGCTTTGTGCGATTAGCGCGAAACTCCCGCTCGTACCTCCCTGCGCCTCTGTGCACGTCGTCGAGACGCGATGGCGAACTCGCTCGTGAAACCCTCGCGTGGGATTCGACGAAGACTCTCCTGTCGGGGGTAATGATTGAAGACCAGAAGCATAAAATGCTGCGTCAGAAACACTAGTAAAATAAATTAAACAATAAAATAATCAACAAAATTATCTTCAAAGTGTCCAAATATTTATAAAAATTAGAATATTAAAGATCGAAATATCGAAATATCAAAATATCGAAATATCGAAATATCGAAATATCGAAATATCGAAATATTGAAATATTGAAATATTGAAATATTGAAATATTGAAATATTGAAATATTGAAATATTGAAATATTGAAATATTGAAATATTGAAATATTGAAATATTGAAATATTGAAATATTGAAATATTGAAATATTGAAATATTGAAATATTGAAATATTGAAATATTGAAATATTGAAATATCAAAATATCGAAATATTGAAATATTGAAATATTGAAATATTGAAATATCAAAATATCAAAATATCGAAATATTGAAATATTTAAATATTGAAATATTGAAATATTGAAATATTGAAATATTGAAATATTGAAATATTGAAATATTGAAATATTGAAATATTGAAATATTGAAATATTGAAATATTGAAATATTGAAATATTGAAATATTGAAATATTGAAATATTGAAATATTGAAATATTGAAATATTGAAATATTGAAATATTGAAATATTGAAATATTGAAATATTGAAATATTGAAATATTGAAACATTGAAATATTGAAATATTGAAATATTGAAATATTGAAATATTGAAATATTGAAATATTGAAATATTGAAATATTGAAATATTGAAATATTGAAATATTGAAATATTGAAATATTGAAATATTGAAAGTCGTAACATCGAAATATCGAAAGTCGTAATATCGAAATATCGAAATGTGGAAGATTGAAATGACCGAATATCGAAATATCGAAGGTCGAAATATCGAGATATCGAAATGACCAAATATCAAAATATCGCAATGTGGAAGATCGAAATGGCCGAATATCGAAATATCGAAGTTCGAAATATCGGAATATCGAAATGTCGAACGTCGCAATATCGAAATATCAAAATGTGGAAGATCGAAATGGCCGTATATCGAAATATCAGAATATCGAAATGTCGAAGGTCGGAATATCGAAATATCGAAATATCGAATTTCGAAATATCGGAATATCGAAATGTCGAATGTCGCAATATCGAAGTTCGAAATATCGGAATATCGAAATGTCGAACGTCGCAATATCGAAATATCGAATTGTGGAAGATCGAAATGGCCGTATATCGAAATATCAGAATATCGAAATGTCGAAGGTCAGAATACCGAAATATCGAAATATCGAAGGTCGGAATATCGAAATATCGAAATATCGAAATATCGAAGGTCGAAATATCGAAGGCCGAAATATCGAAAGATCGTAATATCGAAATATCGTAATTACGAAGTTTGAAATATCGAAATATTACACTCAAGAATCTTAAATAACCGTATAAACAAATAAGCGTATATTGGATAAAAGCAAAATTATGCTTCCGCCAAAGTAAAAAAAACCCAGATAGAAATGTAAAAAGCGACTAAACAATAAAAGCTAAAAAGAAAATGAACGTCATATAATTTTTTCTATTTTTTTTTTTTAAATGTCTTCAATAAATTTCTTATAAATTGTTTACAAACATAATGAAAAATGACGAGAAACGAAAAACGAAAGAATTGATTGTTTTCAAATTATTTCCAAAATTAATAAACAGAATTAGTTGCAAAGTGATGGGATGGTTGCAATGTCCAATTTTAATTGTCTAAAACAAGGACATTATTTATATGACCTTATGATTTCCATTGTCTACGATTGTGTATCACAGGTTTAGGAGAAGGTTTAATTCTTAATTATACGCCCCGACGGTAACATAAGAAAGCGCCGCACTTAACTCGCAGTAATTGCAACAAGAAGACCTGAAAATTCTCCCTTGCTCGTGTAAATTCCTCCGTAAACGATCTCTCTTTATAATTCTTGTCTATATATTCGCCGCGGCCCGGTAGCCAAATATCTCGACGATGCGGAAAAGACACAACACCACAAAACCATTTTACCCATGGTCTTTGAATATATCCGCGTTGTACGACTATCCGAAAGCATCGAGAGTAGAATTCAAGGCGTAGAAAACTAACGTCGCTTAATTGCTACGAAATGTTGATTCGCACGCCGTTTTATATAAGACGCTAACGAGAAATAAGTTGGATGCACGAGCTGCGAATATTTTCTAACAGTGTTTCTTAATATTCCACTTATGTTAGCTACATAATATATAATATAATGTATTATAATATGAAAGAATACTATAACGACAAATAGCTGTATAGTGTGTGAATTGTAAGCATAATTCTTGATGGCTGTAACTGTAACGAAACGATAGAACAAATATTTTCCACCAATATTCCAAATTTTGCAAAATTTTCAAAATATTCCAAATTTTCCAAAATTTTCAAAATATTCCAATATTTTGCAGCGACAAATTGAAAAAAAGGTTCCTCATTAGTAAACGAGTGTAACGAAACGTTAGAACAAATATTTTCCACCAATATTCCAAATTTTGCAAAATTTTCAAAATATTCCAATATTTTGCAGCGACAAACTGAAAAAAAAGGTTCCTCATTCTTTTTCGTTTTTTACAAAGCCGCCTCTATGAGAAATTTTCTTTATTTTATTTTTGGCTTCCTCACAGAGGAAGCTTTGCGAAAGATGAAAATTATTGACGAAGTTGATGATTTCTGACGTTTTACGAAATCCAGAGCGACACCAATAAATTTTTGAAAAATTCAAAATCACGTAAAATCCGAACCGCTTTACCGATCATCACCAAATTTGGTACGTAGCAGGGCTGGATGTTATTTTTCCTGTGTAGAAAATTTCAGTCGATTAGTTGAAATTTTACCTGAATTAGAGCAAAACGAAAATTTTTTGAAAAATTCAAAATCTCATAAAAACCGAACCGCTTTACCGATTTGGCCCAAATTCAGTACCAAAGGTCGTATCACTTTGTTCAATTTTAATACGAAGTTTCAGCCCGATAGCTAAAAATTCGTTCGAGCTAGAGCATTTATGTACTTTTTTCAAAATTTCAAAATTCTTATACAAATGAAATTTTCTTTATTTTATTTTTGGCTTCCTCACAGAGGCAGTTTTGCGAAAGATGAAAATTATTGAAGAAGTTGATGATTTCTGACGTTTTACGAAATCCAGAGCGACACCAATAAATTTTTGAAAAATTCAAAATTACGTAAAATCCGAACCGCTTTACCGATCATCACCAAATTTGGTACGTAGTAGGGCTGAGTGTTATTTTTCCTGTGTAGAAAATTTCAGTCGATTAGTTGAAATTTTACCTGAATTAGAGCAAAACGAAAATTTTTCGAAAAATTCAAAATCTCATAAAAACCGAACCGCTTTACCGATTTGGCCCAAATTCAGTACCAAAGGTCGTATCACTTTGTTCAATTTTATTACGAAGTTTTAGCCCGATAGCTAAAAATTTGTTCGAGCTAGAGCATTTATGTACTTTTTTCAAAATTTCAAAATTCTTATAAAAATGAAATGCGTTAAGCGATTTTTGTAAAATTTATACCAATTGAAGATTAGCCAGTACTGTATATGTTGTTTAAATTTTAGCTGATTCGATCGAATACTTTATAAGTTACAGTTATATGAATTTTTGGCCTTTCATCACACACACATACACGTACAAACATCCGGACAATTTTTCTAAACCACTTTTCTCGATGTTTCAGACTATTTTAAACGTTTTGACATCAAAATCTCGAAAAAAAAAAATTTCACGAAAACAAAGCTTTCTCTATGAGGAAGCAAAATATATATGATATATTTACTCCATGACTATAGAAATTTTTTACAATTTTTTTACGGTATATTCTATTGTAGATTATATAAAATTGAGAGCAACATTTTCAGAATTAATGAAAAATTATAATTAAAAGTAAAGATACAGTTATAATTAAATATATTTAAAAACGTCACCTTTTCAGAATTTCTAATAGGAAGCGTAAAAATATAGAACATTTTTTTCCCCTCAAATTTCCTATATCAAATTATATAATATATTATATATTTTTTATATAATATATAATTTAAAATTATATAATATATAGTGGTATATACCACTATATATTATATAATTTAAAATATATATACTAACGGAAGCGTAAAAATATAGAATATTTTTTTCCCCTCAAATTTCCTATATCAAATTATATAATATATTATATATTTTTTATATAATATATAATTTAATTTATATATAATATATAATATAATATATAATTAAAAATTATGTAATATATAGTGGTATATACCACTATATATTATATAATTTAAAATATATATTATATTTAAAAAATATATAATATATTATATAATTTGATATAGGAAATTTGAGGGGAAAAAAAATGTTCTATATTTTTACGCTTCCTATTAGAAATTCTGAAAAAGTGGTATACACCACTATATATTATATAAAATTGAGAAAAAAAATTAAAGTTCACAAATGTATAAAAAAAATATATATGTAATGAACAAAAAAAAAATTTGGCTGAACTCACGGAGAAAGTTTCATATACTTGGATACGAATGAATCAACGGTATGAATGGAACGTCCGTTTGTCTGTTTGTTGCCCGACGAGAAGACCTTCGATCTCGGGGCGTCGCGAACAAGCATTTACTATTTGCGGGGTGGTAGAGATAATACGAGGGTGAGATTTATATGTATTTATATATATATATATATATATAAACGGGGGCGACGCGTGCTTCTTGTGTCGTTTACGCGTCCCCTTGTATATACTCCGCGGCAGCAGTCACTTGGGGATGTCCGGATCGTCGAATCACCCCTATTGCAATCGCGCTTGCCACCAGCCACTTGCTTTTTGCGTTCACGACACGTATCACTGATACAAGCCGTTCCGACTCTTCGATAATGGTATCGACTATACCGAATTGTATATGAAATATTTTCCACCAATGTACAACTTTCTTCTATTAATTATATTTTTTTTTTGCTCATTCGAGTATTTTTTTTTAAATTTTATTCTTAATGTTATATAATTTACAGTGATATGTGCAGGGCCGATAGAAAAATTAAGGTTGCAAAGAAAGTTTAATTAAGTACCGGCCGAACTGATAGAAAATTATTCATATGATACGTTTTTTTGTTAGTTCAGCAACATTTTTTATTAATTTTTTTTTCATCGGATCGGACATATTTAAATTTTATTCTTAATGTTATGAAATGTATTTGTAAGAACCTATAGTGAAATTGGGAGAGTGAAAGATATTTGGGGTGGTAAAAAAAATTTCAAAATTGGTATTGGCTGAATTGTCGGAAAATGGATACACTACTAGTGTATATATAAAATATATTTTATATATTTTTTTAGTGATTGCAATTTTTTCCGTTCTCTTCACATAGAAAGTATGTAAAAAGAGAATTTATTGCAAACCAAAAAAAAAAAATCGACTTCAGATTCTGATAAAAATACATGTTTTGCGTATTCTAGAAGAAAAAAAATAAGCATTCACTTATTTTCGTCTGTCTGTCTGTCTGTCTGTGCTATCCCAAAATGCTAATAACTTTTGAAAAAAAAAGTGGAGCTTAGAAAAATTTGGTATATGTCTTCTATGTTCTATATATAGTCCTGATATTGAAATCCAACCTAAAAGTTCCACTACTTATGATACTTAACCTGAAAAATAAAAATAAAAAAAATTCTATTTATTTTTGCTGCCTCATAGTGGAAGTTTTGTTGTTGTAAAAAATTTGTTTTTTTGAGATTTTCATATCAGAACACTCAGAATGGTTCAACACGTCAGGAAAAGTGGTTTAGAAAAAATGTCCGGATGTTGTATGTGTGTGAGTAACACGATTGCAAAATTCAAACCGCTGTATCTCGAAAACGACTTTAACAATCAAGCTGAAATTTAGCACGCTCGTAGAGGACCAACGCTCCTTCTTATGTATACATTTTCGGAAAAATTGAAAATAAAAATTCAGATTTTATAAGCCTTTCAATTTTTCAAAAAATGTCTTATGTTCTCTCGCTTCCACAATTTTGCAGCTAATGAGCTAAATAGTTCTGAACAAATAGAGAAATGAAAAATGAAGGTTGGTATTGAATTTGAGCAAAATCCATAAAGCGGTTTAGATTTTATAAAATTTTGAATTTTCGAAAAAATGTTGTTTTCGTTCGTATTCAAGTTAAGTTCGACCAAACCTGGTCAAATCTTTTGGAAGGTAAATTTGACATCCAGTTGTAGTAGATATCGAATTTGGTGAAGATTGGTAAAGCGGTTCAGATTTTATAAGACACTGAATTTTTCAAAAAATCTCTGTATGTTCTCTAGCTGCCACAATTTTTTAGATAATGAGCTTAAACAGTTTTTAACGAATAAAGCAATGAAAAATGACGATTTTTATTGAATTTAAGCGAAATCCATAAAGCGGTTTAGATTTTATAAAATTTTGATTTTTCGAAAAAAAATTTGTTTTCGTTTTTATTCAAGTTAAGTTCAACCAAACCTGCTCAAATCTTTTGCAAGGTAAAATTAACATCCAGTGATAGAAGATATGGAATTTGGTGAAGATTGGTAAAGTGGTTCAGATTTTATAAGACATTGAATTTTTCAAAAAATCTCTGTATGTTCTATAGCTGCCACAATTTTTTAGATAATGAGCTTAAACAGTTTTTGACGAATAAAGCAATAAAAAATGACGATCATTATTGAATTTACGCGTAATCCATAAAGCGGTTCACATTCTATAAAATTTTGGATTTTCGAAAAAATTTTGTTTTCGTTCTTATTCAAGTCAAGTTCGACCAAGCCTGCTCAAATCTTTTGCAAGGTAAAATTGACATCCAGTTATAGTAGATATCGAATTTGGTGAAGATTGGTAAAGTGGTTCAGATTTTATAAGACATTGAATTTTTCAAAAAATCTCTATATGTTCTCTAGCTGCCAAAATTTTAAATTGGATTAGTTTTGAACCCCTTGATAGATTCTCGCCAGATTCGAACTGATGCTTAGTTTACCCACACTCTACTTGTGGACCAAATTTGAGCCCGATATCTTAAACATTGCGGAAGTTAGAGCACGATCAAAAAATTCAAAATGCCATAAATTTTAAACCCCTTAACGGATTGACGTCAAATTCACTCCCAAACTTTATTTAATAACAGTCCACTTGTGGACCAAATTTGAGCCCGATATCTTAAAAATTGCAAAAGTTAGAGCACGAACAAAAAAAGTCAAAAAATTTAAAAATGTCATAAATTGTGAACCCCTTAACGGATTGTCACCAAATTTAATCCCAAATACTATTTGATAACAGTCCACTTCGGGTCCAACTTTGAGCCGGATATCATAAAAATTGCGGGAGTTAGAGCCCGAGCTGACATTCTCCAAAAAATTCAAAATGCCATAAATTTTGAACACCTTGATGGATTAACTCCAAATTCAATCCCATACCTTGTTTAACGACAGTTTACTCGTGGTTCAAATTTGAGCCCGATATCTTAAAAATTGCGGAAGTTAGAGCACGAACAAAAAATTCAAAATGCCATAAATTTTAAACCCCTTAACGGATTGACATCAAATTCACTCCCAAACTTTATTTAATAACAGTCCACTTGTGGACCAAATTTGAGCCCGATATCTTAAAAATTGCGAAAGTTAAAGCACGAACAAAAAATGTCAGAAAATTAAAAAATGCCATAAATTGTGAACCCCTTAACGGATTGACACCAAATTTAATCCCAAACACTATTTGATAACAGTCCACTTCTGGTCCAACTTTGAGCCGGATATCATAAAATTTTCGGGAGTTAGAGCCCGAGCTGACATTCTCCAAAAAATTCAAAATGCCATAAATTTTGAACACCTTGCTGGATTAACCCCAAATTCAATCCCATACCTTGTTTAACGACAGTTTACTCGTGGTTCAAATTTGAGTCCGATATCTCAAAAATTGCGACGGCTATCGTGCTAACAAAAAATTGTGCACATACACACACACACACACACACATCCATTTTTTCCAAACCACTTTTCTCGACGTTTTAGACCATTCTGAGTGTCCTGACATGAAAATCTCAACAAAAAAATGTTCACGAAAACAAAGCTTCCTCTATGAGGAAGCAAAACTTCCTCATAGATGCGGCGTTGCGAAAGCTGGAAATTAATGAAGGAAGCAATGTGCAAAGTTCTACTTTGCATTCTTTTAGAATGACTATTCAAATCCATGACATTTCATAATCTATCTTAAATCACTGAACTCACGCCGGAAGAATTAATCTTTCTCGCAACTGACAATTACGACTGATACGGTATATATATATAGATATAGATATATATATGTATATGTCATGCGGCGAAACTGTTCTGGCTATCGATATCTCATACACGGGCAGTTTTCCAGTCGAGCGAACGTTCGACTAATGTTCGCGAAGCGACTGCCCTTTATATCCACTTCTCTCTCAATCGTCGTCTCTAAATAACGCGAGGGGGGTAATAAAAGGATAATGACCAAAGAGAACGCGGACCAGGATCACGGAACAAGCGAACCAGCTGTACTGGCATCACTGGCTGAGCTTGATCGTGGCATCGGTATCGGGATGTATTTACCGATCTTGCCGCTCGGTGCCGACGATCCACCCCGACAAAATTTATATTACTGTGCGCACAGTGAAAACACCGATATTTTACGAGGACGTTTCAACGTCGTTACATCGAACGCGCTATAGAATTATCCTTGACCTCACGATTTCTCAGTCCAAGATCCAGCCGACGTTGTGAGTTCGCACAAGTAAATTGTACACACAACTCTGCTCATAGTTTCAAGTCTATGCACACATATACACAAAATAACGACGGCGAATAGACTGCGTGCGAAAATTTTCGATTCAATCTAGCTTCTACTTTTTTCTTTTTTTTTCTTCTCTCTGAGTTAAGAACACATAAATCTGTTATATTGACGTTGTAAGTGCGGATTGTCGAAAGAAATTTCGTGATCTATGTCCGTGGGGTCGATGAACTTTATGAACTATCGAGCGGATAATTGAAATTCAATTACGAGATAAGAAAATGAGAAAATACTTCGGGTTTTGGAGATAATTGGAATTGGATGGCGACGAAATTGATGAATTTAGTTCTAGGCAGGATTTAAAAAAAAATCAATGTACATACTTTTTTTTACATTATTTTATATTGACGTTCTAAGTGCGGATTGACAGAATTTTTTTTTTTTTCTAATTTCGTTCGAATTTGAAAGAATTGCGAACTTTTTAATTTTTGCATGCTGGTAAATATTAATTTTTTTTAGGCTACCCGAAAATTTGCAAACTTGAAGTGGATGACATTGTATTAAAATTAGAATTTTTTTTTAACCAATTTTTTTCCTAACAAATGTTTGAAATTCTTATTCGATTAAAGTTTTCCGTGTGGTTCACAGAAATTGTAATGATTGAAAAGTTTAAACGTAAGGAAAAGAGCGCGTAATTTGAATTTGAATGTTTAAGGTAGTTCTGTCGCTTCACGCTCACTTCGCATAAGTTTCCGAAAAATGAGAGCGAATTGCAAACACTTCTTGATGATATAAAAATCTAAAAAAAATCATGCATATTTAAGATACTTAAGACATTATTTCGACATAATAATAATTCCAAAATGTTATTAACAAATTGATGAAAAATAAAAATGTTCAACAAATCTTCCGACATCCTAATTTTTTTGTTTCGATGAAAATGATTAGTTCATTTTTCTGAATACGTATGAATTTTTTCAAATTTCTTTCTTTGTTTTGAACTTTGTGATTATTTCCATGTAAAAAATCGAAAAATTCAAAGCAAAGAAAAAAATATGAAAAAATTCATACGTACTCAGAAAAATGAACAAATCATTTTCACCGAATCAAAAAAATTAAGTTGTCGGAAAATTTGTTAAACAATTTTATTTTTCATCAATTTGTTAATAACATTTTGCAATTATTATTATGCCGAATTAATGTCTTCAGCATCTTTAACATGCATTATTTTTTACAGATTTTTATATCATCGATAAGTGTTTGCAATTCGCTCTCATTTTTCGGAAACTTATGCGAAGTGAGCGTGAAGCGACAGAACTACCTTAACATTCAAATTGCTGTAACCTCACAGCATTGGGCCATCCCATGAAAAAAAAATACTCAAAATTCGGCGATCACTCAAAGATTCCGAGGCAATTTGTCCGATGAAAAAATCTGAAGTCCAACCATAAAAAAAAAATAATTTTGTTGTTTCTTCCATAAAATGTGACCTGAAATTAAGCAATTAATTTTGAATATATTTTTTTCTTGTTGGCCATTAAAAAAATGCACATTTTCGTCTTTTAATGATTTCGATACGATCAATAGTTTCTGAGATATTACAGATTAAATGAAAAACGATAAAAAACAAAAAAATTTGCATATTCCGGTCAACTATTTTTTTTAGAATTTTGAAATTTGGTCCATCAATAGACACCGCTGAACCTGATTTTTAGATGAAATTTGAGATTTTTTTTTTTTGGGGGTGGCGAAAATCCCGTGGAATCCCCCATATATATTCTTGACCATGTGGTTATAATTTTCATCATTGTAATGTGCCGGCCGGTCATCTCATCATTTACAAAATTACGAAAAAAGAGAGATAAGTCAACATTTTATATTGGTATATACTTTGATAAAAGTATTATTTTGAATAGAACCTTTTATATTGATATCTCAATTAATAAAACTATTATTTTGACGTGAAGCTGTTATATGAGTATATCTATTCGTGTAATCATATTATATTAGTAATTTTATCGATTAACATATCGATCTTCATATGTGTTTTATCTGTGTCTTTATTTATAATTTACATACGTGAATATTTAACTTTAGAAGCTACTCTTGTCATTAAATTAAAAGCTCGGGATTATTAAATATCGATTATTCAAATTAAAACCAAAACTTTAAATCAATAAATTCTAATTCATAAATTATATATTATTTTATATTATTCTTAAACAAATTTTTGAACAATCATAAAAATAGTAAAATATTACAAAATTATTATTTACCTGCTAAAAAATTGTACTGCGTTTAAAATTTATAGTCGGGTTGCAATTTCAAAAATATGATTATAATTAAAAAATCTACTTCCTGGCTTCTTGTTATTTCGAACCAATTCATTCAAAAATAGCTTTTTCACTCTTCTTTCTTTTGATTTTTTTTACGAGTGCTATTTCAGAAATATTGGCAAGTGTTGAAATCATCCATTACGAAGAGCACCAAGAGAGTAGAGGCGTTAAAAAAATGCGAATGAGGCTACAGTGGAATTCATGGTTGACGATGATGGAAATTTGACTGTCAGGCGAAATCTAGAAGTAGAATATAAGTGATTAAAAAAAAACGATACTGGGTCTCCAATCGAATTGTAACTTCAGGATATGATAGTGCATAATGTTATAAGACTGCTTAAATTTTTTCAGATTTTTAAATTCGATTTTGGACTTTGTGAGATTCGAAATTATTATTTACTTACGATTTTGAAAAAAATGCTCTATGCAAGGAAAAACATTTTTTTCTGTACAAAAATTTCTTAGATTTTCAAAATAATTTCATTTCTGGAAATAAAATTATCGCAACAATCTCTGAACAAGAATAAAAATTAATTAGAATCATTTTTTAAAAATCTTTTCATGAATGAAAAATTTCAAAAATATCTTCATACGTTTTATTCGTCATTTTAACATCGACTACAGTTATTTTCAATCTGTTATTCTGTTAATATTTGAAATATATTAAAAATGGAAATAATTTTTTTAAATTTTTCAATGAATTTTTAATATTTTTTTAAATGGCCCAAATAATTTTTTTTTTCTTTACGAAGAATTTTAAAAAAAAATCTATATAGACAAATAATAATTTCACGATTTGCAAAGTTTTAGGTTGAAAAATAAAAATGGAAATAGAGTTTAAAAAATTGAAAAAAAAAAATTTTTAACGAGTGGTTTTTTTTCACTCATATATACTGTACTACCTATAAGTAAGTATATATTAAAGTAAAAGGGTTAATGGTGCAGTGAAGCAGGTTGTATCAATCAGTACTTGAGATTGCGTGCTGAGGTCGGAAAAAAATCGAAGAAAATCGAAATGCAGGTAGAATTGGAGTTGGCCGTGGTGTTCACCAGTAGATCTATATACAGAGCAGCGGCAAACTTGAATCGTCGAAACAATTACAGATCGTGCTGCTGGCGGCGAGTGAAGAGTTCAGTAGTCGTCGATTCTGGATATATCAGAGAGTATATATATATATATATATATATATATATATACAGGGGAAAGCGGGGCATAATAGTTACGGGGCACAATGGAACAGGGGCATAATGGCACACCTCGTCAGAATGGCACTAGCGTATGGCTAAAATCGTAAAAGAATTATTTTATTTATGGTTTAATTGCCATGATATTAATATCACGATTTCGTTGAAGTTGCATTTTATAGAATATTTTTATCGATATAAAAAACAATAGATATTATTAAATATCTATTGTTTTTTTTACATCGAATACTCATTTGTAATTCATTCGGAAATTTAAAAAAAAACATAGATTCATCCGAAACGTTAGAATATTTTTGAAAATCGACTAATCCGAAACGTTCGAATATTTTCTAAAAATTGGACTAATCCGAAACGTTCGGATACTTTTTAAAAATTCGACAATTCGAAACGTTAGAATATTTTTAAAAATTGGACTAATCCGGAACGTTCGAATATTTTTAAAAATTCGACAATCCGAAACGTTAGAATATTCTTAAAAATTGGACTAATCCAAAACGTTAGAATATTTTTAAAAATTCAACTAATCCGAAACGTTAGAATATTTTTTAAAATTCGACTAATCCGAAACGTTAGAATATTTTTTAAAATTCGACTCATCCCAAACGTTAGAATATTTTTAAAAATCCAACTAATCCAAAACTTTAGGATATTCTTAAAAAATCGACTAATCCGAAACGTTAGAATATTTTGAAAAATTCGACTAATCCGAAACGTTGGAATATTCTAATAAAATCGACTAATCCGAAACGTTAGAATATTTTGAAAAATTCGACTAATCCGAAACGTTGGAATATTCTAATAAAATCGACTAATCCGAAACGTTAGAATATTTTGAAAAATTCGACTAATCCGAAACGTTGGAATATTCTAATAAAATCGACTAATCCGAAACGTTAGAATATTTTACTTCCTCATAGAGGAAGCTTTGTTTTCATGAAAATTTTTTTTTCGAGATTTTCATGCCAGTATGCTTAGAATTGTCCAAAACGTCGAGAAAAGTGATTTATTTTTTTTTATTTGTGATTTAGAAAAAATGTCCGTACGTATGTATGTGTGTGTGTCCTGGGCTCCGAAAATTCGATGAACTATTACTCAGTAACCGTTGGAGCGATATGGCTCAAATTTGGCACGCAAGTGGAGTAGTTGCCCCACTTTGAATGTTGAGATTTTTGAAGAAAAAAAAATCAGCCATTTTGATTTTATGGTACTTTTAATTTTTTGAAAAAAGGGCGTGGTCGCTCTAACTTTCGTAAAAATTATACGATTTTGCTAAATAGTTGTTTATAAATAAATATACGTTCAATGTTGTTTGGCATTGCATTTGGGCGAAATCGGTAAAGCGGTTCAGATTTTATAGATGTTTGAATTTTTCGAAAAAAATCATTTTTTTTATAAATCACGTCGAATTTCACCAATTTAACCGAAATGTTTTACAGACGAAAAGAAACATGCAGCTATGCCACGTATCAAATTTGACGATGATCGGTAAAGTGGTTCAGATTTTACGACATTTTCAAATTTACAAAAAAAAAAAACGATTTTCGCTCTAGCATCAGGAAAAGTTGATAATGCGAGACAAAAGTTTGTACTCAATGGAAATAAGAATGCAAAGTAGAACTTTACACATTGCTTCATATATAATGTTTATTTTTTTAAATTTATAATGACCGCTTGTCCCAAAATAGAATAGCTCATAACTCTCGAACGGCGTGACGAATCGAGATGAAAATTTATACAAAAGAGGAGGATAAACTCCGTTTTCGTTATTTCAATTAAGGTAGTCCTTGCGCATTAAGCTGAGGTCAAATAAGTTTTCGAAAAATGGGAGGGAATTGCAAACACTTTTCGCCAATATAAACAAGGCTGCAAAGTAGAACTTTGCAAATTGCTTCCTCATTATTGTTGGATTTTTACAAAGCTTCCTCTATGAGGAAGCCAAAATAGATTAACATGCTTCCTCATAGAGATAGATTTGTAAAAATCCAACAATAATGAGGAAGCAATTTGCAAAGTTCTACTTTGCAGCCTTTTTAAAAAATCGACTAATCCGAAACGTCAGAATATTAAAAAAAAAAAATTCTGCTAATTCAAGCCTCATAATTGAATACAATTCGTATGCTATTCGCATTCTAGTTTCTTCGATAGATCGTGCATTTAAAAATCGCCTCGATTCTTAGAAAGTACATGCATAAATATTCTCATACATCTGTCTATTATTTTCCCATAGACTTTTCTTTCCTCAGAAACGTCTCTATAATTTCCGTATGGTCTTTTGCCACTGCACATTACGCTGCAGAAGCGAGACGACTTGCCGTTCGCTCATCACGTATCGGCTCTCGTCGGTGAACGCGAGTGCGTGCTCCTCGATGAGCCCAACAGAAGAAGAAGATAATAAAAAAAAAAAAAAAAAAAAAAAAAGGAGAAGAAGAAGAAGAAGATGAGGAACAAGTCGAAGCAAAGGAAGAGGAGGAAGCAGTGGCGAGTCTGTGATGCACCGGACTTTCCACTGCTGCTGCTGCTGCTGCTGCTGTTGCTGCAGTTACCGAAGGAGCGACAATCGCCGGTTCCCAGCAGCTCGAACGACCTCTCGGCCTCTCGGCGAGCCGCGCCCACCGTAAAAGAAATCCCGTGCTGAACCAGAGAGACGAACCGGGAGCGTGCAGCGCGCACCGCGCGTATATACCGATTCCCCCGATGCACCGACACGACTGCACGCTTTGCCTTCGCCACCGCGCGATCGCTACGCGGATACCGTGCGCGCGATCTGTTCGAGGCTCATGCAGACCTGTTCGCTCACACTCTTAGCTTCGTCTTCCCTTTCTTATTTTCCTCCCTTCTTTCACATATATGTATACATATATGTATACATATATGTGGCATTCCACGGTATTTTACACAGCCAAAAAAAAAAAAATAAGATCGACACCATTTTTTTTTCTTTTTTTTTCGTGTCATTCGTTAAAGCGAATGGAGCAACTGTGAATTTTTTCACAATTTTTTTGGAAGATTTGTTCGATTTATAAAAAAAATGGAAAAAATGGAAAATTCATATTGACAAAATTAACTAGGGCAATATTTTTGTAATTCAATCCGACCGACTCTAAATTTTTTTAAATTTTGTCGTGTCATTTAGCAAATGGAGCATCTGTGAATTTTTTTACAATTTTAGCAAATGGAGCATCTGTGAATTTTTTTACAATTTAATTGTAAGATTTTTTGGATTTATTAAAAAAAGAAAAAAATGGGAAAAATGGATAACGTCAAGTGGAAAAATCATATTGACTAAAATAATCAGGGCAATATTTTTGTGATTCAACTCGACCGACTCCAATTTTTTTGCAAATTTTTTCGTATCATTTGTCAAAGCAAATGGAGCAACTGTGAATTTTTTTACAATTTTTTTGGAAGATTTGTTCGATTTGTAAAAAAAAAATGGATAAAATGGAAAATGTAAAGTGGAAAATTCATATTGACAAAATTAACCAGGGCAATATTTTTGTGATTCAATCCGACCGACTCTAAATTTTTTTAAATTTTGTCGTGTCATTTAGCAAATGGAGCATCTGTGAATTTTTTTACAATTTAATTGTAAGATTTTTTGGATTTATTAAAAAAA
The DNA here is from genome assembly GCA_963970395.1 of Ephialtes manifestator. NCBI lineage: Eukaryota > Metazoa > Arthropoda > Insecta > Hymenoptera > Ichneumonidae > Ephialtes > Ephialtes manifestator. Next base: position 23,956,828 of record OZ019982.1, on the reverse strand, counting down.
GAAAAAAATGGGAAAAATGGATAACGTCAAGTGGAAAAATCATATTGACTAAAATAATCAGGGCAATATTTTTGTGATTCAACTCGACCGACTCCAATTTTTTTGCAAATTTTTTCGTGTCATTTGTCAAAGCAAATGGAGCAATTGTGAATTTTTTCACAATTTTTTTGGAAGATTTGTTCGATTTATAAAAAAAAAATGGAAAAAATGGAAAATGTAAAGTGGAAAATTCATATTGACAAAATTAACTAGGGCAATATTTTTGTGATTCAATCCGACCGACTCTAAATTTTTTTAAATTTTGTCGTGTCATTTAGCAAATGGAGCATCTGTGAATTTTTTTACAATTTAATTGTAAGATTTTTTGGATTTATTAAAAAAAGAAAAAAATGGGAAAAATGGATAACGTCAAGTGGAAAAATCATATTGACTAAAATAATCAGGGCAATATTTTTGTGATTCAACTCGACCGACTCCAATTTTTTTGCAAATTTTTTCGTGTCATTTGTCAAAGCAAATGGAGCAACTGTGAATTTTTTCACAATTTTTTTGGAAGATTTGTTCGATTTATAAAAAAAAAAATGGAAAATGTAAAGTGGAAAATTCATATTGACAAAATTAACTAGGGCAATATTTTTGTGATTCAATCCGACCGACTCTAAATTTTTTTAAATTTTGTCGTGTCATTTAGCAAATGGAGCATCTGTGAATTTTTTTACAATTTAATTGTAAGATTTGTTCGATTTATTAAAAAAAAATGAAAAAAATGGAAAACGTCAAATGGAAAAATCATATTAACAAAAATAATCAGGGTAAAATTTCGTGCTTAAATACAGTTTATGATTAAAATATTACAATTTTGAAAATATATATATATATGTTTTTTTACGCCTTTAACCAAAAAAACAATTTTTTTTTTCAAATTATGACCCCTTGGGTTCCGTTATAAAAAATCTCGAAAATACTACATTGAATACCTAATATTTTAAACCTAAGCCCATTTTTTTTTTTCAATTTATCATTTTATCGATATTTTTTTTATTTCTTATTTACATAAATCCTTCGCTTTTTTTTTAAACTCTAGTTCGCCCGTAATTATAGACGACATAATTTGAGGTCGAAAAAAAAATGGAGAGCATGAGACTTCCCAATTTTTTTATGTCTATATTCGATTTTAATTAAATTAACCTGCATAGAAAAGACGTACATTAATTAGATAGTTTTTTTCTAATTTTATCTATTTTTTATTCCTCGAAAAAAATGTTGAAAAATATGTCAAGAGCTAGTGATACAGATATATATTTCGACACAGATCCCAAAAAGTCTTATTTCTGACGATTTTTCAGAATTTTTTAATTTTTCGGCCATTAATGTTTTTGTTTTAGAAAATCGTAAAAAATCCAGAAATTTTCGAAAAAAAATGGATGCTTTTAAAAGTTCCTTCAATTATATAAAAAATTGCGGACCCAATCAGAGAGGTCAAGGGTCAGACCCAGGTCGAAACGATATAGATTTCCCCATATATATATGAATAGAAAAGACGTACATTTATTAGATACTTTTTTTCTAATTTTATCTATTTTTTTATTCATCGAACAAATTTTTGAAAAATATGTCAAGAGACAGCGACACAGATATATATTTCGACACAGATCTCAAAAATTTTTATTTCCGATATAAGATTTTTCAGATTTTTTTCAGAATTTTTGTATTTTTTCGGCCATTGATGTTTTTGTTTTAAAAAATCGTAGCAAATTCTAAAATTTTCGAAAAAAAATAATGAATGCTTTTAAGAGTTACGTCAATTATATAAAAAAAAATTTCGGCCATTGATGTCTTTTTTATTAAATCGTAAAAAATCCAAAAAATTTCGAAAAAAAAATGGATCGTTTTAAAAGTTCCTTCAATTATAGAAAAATTTGGGGGCCCAATCAGAGAGGTCAAGGGTCAGACCCAGGTCAAAACGATATAGATTTCCCCATATATATATGAATAGAAAAGACGTACATTTATTAGATACTTTTTTTTCTAATTTTATCTATTTTTTTATTCCTCGAAAAAATTTTCAAAAATAGGTTAAGAGACAGCGACACAGATATATATTTCGACACAGATCTAAAAAATGTTTATTTCCGATATAAGATTTTTCAGATTTTTTTCAGAATTTTTGTATTTTTTCGGCCATTGATGTCTTTTTTTTAAATCGTAAAACATCCAAAAAAATTTCGAAAAAAAAATGGATGGTTTTAAAAGTTCCTTCAATTATAGAAAAAAATGCGGGCCCAATCAGAGAGGTCAAGGGTCAGACCCAGGTCGAAACGATATCGATTTCCCCATATATATGAATATATATTGTATATAAATATATATATAGCGGCAATATCACGGTATTACATTGCACTCTCTCAGTACACGTACTCGAACTCTCAGTACGTGGTCTGCGCACGTACTTGCGCCATCATGAACGGCAGCAGTATACCACCATCGCCAAGTACTACTACACGTACTTACGTACTTACCGCGCGTATACTTATTATATACTCACTGTAGTTTTCTGTACTTTTGCTTTTTCAACGATAGAAAATTCCGAGGTTCAGTGAAAGGTTTCTGATTTTTCAAATTGCCGCGTGGAAAATATGTTTGGTTTGAATGAAAGTAAAACTAAATTAGTATAGTTTGAGTTCTCAGAGGCATTTGGTGAATGAAAGTGGATTTTAAATACTTTCATGACTGAATGATTGTTGCATCTATTACGTATTATTGTGAAGAATAATTTATTTCGTTCTAAAGTATATAATAATTGTTATGGAAATGTGAAAATTGTATGTTTTGCAAAATAATTAATTGTATTTATTTGATTCATCATTCTGAGAATATTTCCATTTAATGAATGCTCATTGTAAATATATATATTTCGATCTCAATTCGTGTATTCAACCCCAGAAAATACCCGTTTCAACCCTTTTTATTGAAATATAAAAAAACGTCATTTTTGTCCGTTTCTGATTTCAGAAATTACAGATCCAATGATTTCAGAAATTACAGACCCAATTTTTTTTTTTTCAAGATATCGAATTTTTATTTTCACTATCGTTCTTAAGTCGTCACAGAAAACATCTGTTTCAACCCTTTTTATTGGGATTTTTTTAAATGTCATTTTTGTTCGTTTCTGATTTCAGAAATTACAGATCTGACTTCCGGTCGGAAAATCCAAGCGAAATTTTTTTCTTTTCAAGATATCGAATTTTTATCTTCATTATCGTTCTTAAGTTGTATATTCTAACACAGAAAACACCCGTTTCAACCCTTTTTATTGGGATTTTTAAAAATGGTCATTTTTGTCCGTTTCTGAATTCAGAAATTACAGATCTGACTTCCGGTCGGAAAATCCAAACCAAATTTTTTTCTTTTCAAGATATCGAATTTTTATCTTCACGATCGTTCTTAAGTCGTATATTCTATCACAGAAAACACCCATTTCAATCCTTTTTATTGGGATTTTAAAAAAATGTCATTTTGGTCCGTTTCTGAATTCAGAAATTACAGATCTGGCTTCCGGTCAGAAAATCCAAACCAAATTTATTATTTTCCAGATATCGAATTTTTATCTTCATTATCGTTCTTAAGTCGTATATTCTATCACAGAAAACACCCGTTTCAACCCTTTTTATTGGGATTTTTTAAAATGTCATTTTTGTCCGTTTCTGATTTCAGAAATTACAGATCTGACTTCCGGTCGGAAAATCCAAGCGAAATTTTTTTCTTTTCAAGATATCGAATTTTTATCTTCATTATCGTTCTTAAGTCGTATATTCTATCACAGAAAACATCCGTTTCAACCCTTTTTATTGGGATTTTTAAAAATGTCACTTTTCTCCGTTTCTAATTTCAGAAATCGCAGATCTGACTTCCGGTCGGAAAATCTAAACCAAATTTTTTTCTTTTCAAGATACCGAATTTTTATTTTCACTATCGTTCTTAAGTCATCACAGAAAACACCCGTTTCAACCCTTTTTATTGGGATTTTTTAAAATGTAATTTTTGTTCGTTTCTGATTTCAGAAATTACAGATCTGACTTCCGGTCGGAAAATCCAAACCAAATTTTTTTCTTTTCAAAATATCGAATTTTAACCTTCACTATCGTTCTTAAGTCGTATATTACATCAAGTAATGATGGCTTACAACTTTGCTGGGATATTTTCCTTACTACTGTAAGTATTTTGATGAACTAAATAAATTTTCAATGAACTCACACGATACAACTTATTTTTTTTTCTTTTTTTGAAAATTTGATTGAAAAATTCTATATAAATGTCCAAAAATTCAAAGTCAAATTGTACGCACGGGTATGATCGTTATTTCACGCTGGGATGATGCTGATAGCGCGGCCACAGCTAAACCGGTATAACGACAGGTAAAATATGGCGCGAAGTCGCGGTACGAAATATCGGCAATTTAAGGGTGCGCAAGAACTCGCGGTAACGACTCCCCACGACAGATACGACTCTGACCTCGGTTGAAAGCGACGCACTTACGTTCATACGTATAGATTGGCGGTCTTCTTCACGAGATGAAAAGAGAGAAATTCGCACATATACAATGTTCGCTCTTGGTGCAAGTGACAGGTTATCTCACGACGGTTAATGTCTTGCAATTTTCACTCTCAATCCGGGAAGTTTATATACGTGAAACTTGCAAAAAAAAAAAAAACATAACAGAAGTGTTCAAGAAAATCAACGATCCATCTTCGATTTTATCTTGTTATTAATTTATTTTCGATTTTAAAAAGTTATAAATTTTTATTTATTACATTTTTCATAAGGCCCCTAATTTTAATAATTTATGAATTAAACACCTATTCAATTATACTTGTAACTAATTTTATTATTTGTTATGGTTTTTTTAATAATAAAATAAGCACCATAATTATTGAAAATGATAATAATTTTGAAATAATTATTATATTCTTGGGATTGGCTATAGATAGCACTGTAAAAAAATCAACTTGAAATTTAATGTGCAGATATTGGAAATTATGATGAATTTGATATACTAAGTTTTATGTACAGGTGCGATTTTAAATTAATGTAAGATGACTATAATAATTGTAATAATTTACAGAAACTTTTATATAAATGCACTTTAATTATTATTTACTGTATTTTATATTCAATTTAATTCGTGAGATTATACATAAAAATAACGGTGTGCATTTTAAGGGCACTATATTTTATAGTAACTAATATAGTATATTAGTATTAATATATGTTATATATTATTACTATGTTTTAGTATTGTTGTGGTTCAATTGGAAATGGAGGAATTGGAATGCAGAAGCTGCATACAAGAGGAAACCATTTTATGTATAGGAGCTGCTGCATCCTTATTTCTTTCTCTCTCTCTCTCTCTGAGTCTCGCAAGATCTCGACTCTTCGCGAACCAATTAATTCGATAATTGAACTCGTTGGCCGCTACAAATCACGGTTTAACAACTTCTCGGCAGTCCGTATGGGTACCTAACTCGAAAATGCGGCTACTTCCTCTTCCTGCAATAATTCTCCCTCCCTCACCCGCCTTTGAAGGTTTTACATCATTGATTCTACGCAGCCTTCAATTGTTCAATTTTTTTGTATACTAATATTTTATTTATTTAATTTTAAAAAATAAAACTAAAATTTTTATTCTTTAATTGTTTTTAAAAGTCGGCTTTCAAAAATAATTTCTCGTTACAATTAATAAATGCTTGTGTCATTAAGGGAACATTATCCAAATTTCATGTTTCTTGGTTCTGAGATTTGGACTGGTTGTGGATAAATCATTATATAAGATAGTGATCATGAAATCTTATAGACATAGACACAATTAAATGAATTTGCTTAAGTTACCAATTGCAAGAATTTTGTTAAATTTCAATATAACAGTTTCTCATGTGAGGCGATTTTCACGGAGTTCCGTTGATTATCCTTCCAGAATTTCCAGACACCATCAGTGAATGTTACGGCGATGTCCTGAATCCCATAGAATCTCACTCACACTCACACTCACACTCACACTCACACTCACACTCACACTCACACTCACACTCACACTCACACTCACACTCACACTCACACTCACACTCACACTCACACTCACACTCACACTCACACTCACGCACTCGCACTCGCACTCGCACTCGCACTCGCACTCGCACTCGCACTCGCACTCGCACTCACACTCACACTCACACTCACACTCACACTCACACTCACACTCACACTCACACTCACACTCACACTCACAATCACACTCACACTCACACTCACACTCACACTCACACTCACACTCACACTCACACTCACACTCACACTCACACTCACACTCACACTCACACTCACACTCACACTCACACTCACACTCACACTCACACTCACACTCACACTCACACTCACACTCGCACTCCCACTCGCACTCACACTCACACTCACACTCAAACTCACACTCACACTCACACTCGCACTCGCACTCACACTCACGCTCACACTCAAACTCACACTCACACTCACACTCACACTCACACTCACACTCACACTCACACTCACACTCACACTCACACTCACACTCACACTCACACACACTCACACTCACACTCACACTCACACTGACACTCACACTCACACTCACACACACTCACACTCACACTCACACTCACACTCACACTCACACTCACACTCACACTCACACTCACACTCACACTCACACTCACACTCACACTCACACTCACACTCACACTCACTCACACTCACACTCACACTCACACTCACACTCACACTCACACTCACACTCACACTCACACGCACTCACACTCACACTCACTTACACTTACACTTACACTTACACTTACACTTACACTTACACTCACACTCACACTCACACTCGCACTCGCACTCACATTCACACTCACACTCACACTCACACTCACACTCACACTCACACTCACACGCACACATACTCACACTCACACTCACACTCACACTCACACTCACACTCACACTCACACTCACACTCACACTCACACTCACACTCACACTCACACTCACACTCACACTCACACTCACACTCACACTCACACTCACACTCACACTCACACTCACACTCACACTCACACTCACACTCACACTCACACTCACACTCACACCCACACTCACACTCACACTTACACTCACACTCACGCGTAATGGGTGAGAGTGAGAAAGACAATTTCTTAAAAGTAAATATGTTACATATGTTTTTGTCAAGGAGCAATTACTTCCAAATTTATATGATGCGAAGGACAAAAAGTCCTGTCAGTTCTCCCTTACAAAAAAAATGACAAATACGAATTTTGTTAATGATCAATATAACATTTTCTCATTTGAGGCGATTTTCACGGAGTTCGGTTGATTATCCTTCCAGAATTTCCAGACAGCATCAGTGAACGTTACGGCGATGTCCTGAATCCCATAGGATCTGTATGTAGCGTTTGATGTGTGAGAATCTTGCGGCGGGTGTGTAAATTCGCGTGAACGTCGTGGAGTACCGTGGAGCAAACTCTCCGGTCGTTTCTAGGATCGGCGATATTCCCGCGCGGCAAGCTAGGATAGTATAGAAGAAGGAACAGAGCAGAAATGGGCGAGAAGGCTCTGTCGGCGTGGCTGTGATGCTGCGGGAGAGGCCGGCCGTACTGACCGTACTTCATTACCCGGGAGCCCTCGGCCTCACGGGTCATCCGTTATCATTTTTACAACTGCCGCCATTCAACAATGTCGAATAAAGTCCGTTAGGTATTGCCAGGCGTTTGCGAGCTTTCGGCCCACTCCTGGGATAGTGAAAGAGTCGATGCCACCCGGAATGTTGGGTGGTGGTGGTTGCAATTGGCGAATATATACGTTGAGAATAGATACCATACTTCCAATCAATCACTAGAGAATCCTTGAACCACCATTTTCCTTATTTCCTCGTGGACTCTCAATAATTTATGCCAGTAACTGAATAGTACATTGGAAACTGTATAAAAATACGAATCTTTCTACAATTGGATTGCAAATATTGTTGGACGGACTTTTGTATTTGCGATTCATCATAATTCCGTTAATTTAATACTTATGTAAAGTTGAATAAAAGTAGCATGTTATTTGCAATTAGTTACATTCCTAAAAATGTATAATGAAATATTGTAAAATCCTGGAGAAATTCTATGAAAATCAACAAAATCTGTGAGCCCTCCAAGTGGTGATTACTCACACACTTTATTGAAGAAACCCAAACATTCACAGACACTCAGACACTCACACAGACACTCATACAGACACTCACACAGACACTCACACTCATACTCATACAGACACTCACACAGACACTCACAGTCACACTCACACGGAAATTCAAACACACGGACACTCACACTCACTCTCACACTCACACTCACACGGAAATTCAAACACACGGACACTCACACTCACTCTCACACTCACTCTCACACTCACACTCACACTCACACTCACACTCACACTCACACTCACACTCACACTCACACTCACACTCACACTCACACTCACACTCACACTCACACTCACACTCACACTCACACTCACACTCACACTCACACTCACACTCACACTCACACTCACACTCACACTCACACTCACACTCACACTCACACTCACACTCACACTCACACTCACACTCACACTCACACTCACACTCACACTCACACTCACACTCACACTCACACTCACACTCACACTCACACACACACACTCATACTCACACTCATACTCATAGTTACACTCACACTCACTCACACTCACACTCAGACTCACACTCACACTCACACTCACACTCACACTCACACTCACACTCACACTCACACTCACACTCACACTCACACTCACACTCACACTCACACTCACACTCACACTCACACTCGCACTCACACTCACACTCACACTCACACTCACACTCACACTCACACTCACACTCACACTCACACTCACACTCACACTCACACTCACACTCACACTCACACTCACACTCACACCCACACTCACACTCACACTCACACTCACACTCACACTCACACTCACACTCACACTCACACTCACACTCACACTCACACTCACACTCACACTCACACTCATACTCACACTCACACTCACACTCACACTCACACTCACACTCACACTCACACTCACACTCACACTCACACTCACACTCACACTCACACTCACACTCACACTCGCACTCACACTCACACTTTATGGGTCAGAGTGTGTAAGACAGTTTCTTAAAAGTAAATATGTTACATATTTTATTGAAAAGCAGCAATTACTTCCAAATTTATTCGAAGCGGAGGACAAAATGTCCTTTCAGTTCTCTTACAAAAAAAAAATGACGCTATTTAATAAAATTCCTAAAACCTCTGACATTATATAAAATCATTTTGCAAATCAAAATTAATACAGAAGAACGAGAACAAGCGACATTATGAGAATGGTGAAGTTGGTGCGGGAGAAAAAAGTAATGTGGATGGAGCGCAGGGGCGCGATACGAAGTTTAATTCCAGCCGGAAGCCTCGTACTGTACCTATACACCATTGGAGTAACAGCAGAGTAGAGCAAAAGCAGGAACAGCAACAGCGTGGAAGCGCGGGCTGGTCGTTTAACAAGGCGAACTCATTACCATTCGTCAATTTGAGGTACGTTCGTACCGAGTGACCAATGGCTCTCTATTCCACGTAATGGCCAACGGTCCGACATCAGTCACGAGTCCCTCACCAAGAGTATACGGGAGCGACCTGCTGGCTCTCTGTACTACGGCGTTTCTACTTCCTCTGTGCACGCCGATATCTCGACGGCAACGAGTGAACCTTGTGCTATATAGCGCACGTTATAACGACTCTGCCACATTCGCCCCCTCGACTCGCTCGTGTCGTCGAAATTCTCCAACGACGAACATATAGGGGTTGTTTCAGCTATTGCCAATGCTGCTTTCAGTTTCAGGCAAGGGTGACCGACCCCAAAATACCATGATCACGGGACAGCTTTTACTCCGCACACTATTCATTTACAAAATTGTAAGATGAACTCGTTGAAATTGCTGCGAAAATAAAGTATCCATTGATCTTTTGACAGAGAAAATTTATTAGCTTCTACCGATTTTTGGGTGCTTGGGAGTGAAAGCTTTGTAATGGTAATTTTTTTTTTTTTTCATCATCCCGTTGGGCTTAAAATGACATTTGAAAAAAGTGTCCGTCCGGATGTCTGTGTATCTGATAACCTGCAATATTCAAAGTTTTGTAACTTGCGAATGGCTCGAGCCACAGAGCTGAAATTTTGCAATCAAGTAAAGCATTACCGACTCTTTCTCTACTGCCATTTTTAGAAAAATTCATATAGAGGCTCAAATTACACAGAGTATTGAATTACCCAAACAAAAAAAATTGAAAAAAATCGTTCCCCACCGCATCTTTTCATATATTTTTCAACAATATAACCAGAGAATAAATACCATGATCACGAGACAGCTTTTACTCCGCACGCTATTCATTTACAAAATTGTAAGATGAACTCGTTGAAATTGCTGCGAAAATAAAGTATCCATTGATCTTTTGACAGAGAAAATTTATTAGCTTCTATCGATTTTTGGGTGCTTGGGAGTGAAAGCTTTGTAATGGTAATTTTTTAAAATTTTTTCTTCATCCCGTTGGGCTTAAAATGACATTTGAAAAAAGTGTCCGTCCGGATGTCTGTGTATCTGATAACCTGCAATATTCAAAGTCTTGTAACTTGCGAATAGCTCGAGCCACAGAGCTGAAATTTTGCAATCAAGTAAAGCTTTACCGACTCTTTCTCTACTGTCATTTTTAGAAAAATTCATATAGAGGCTCAAATTATACAGAGCATTGAATTTCCAAAACAAAAAAAATCGTTCCCTACCGCATCTTTTCATATATTTTTCAACAATATAACCAGAGAATAAATACCATGATCACGAGACAGCTTTTACTCCGCACGCTATTCATTTACAAAATTGTAAGATGAACTCGTTGAAATTGCTGCGAAAATAAAGTATCCATTGATCTTTTGACAGAGAAAATTTACTAGCTTCTATCGATTTTTGGGTGCTTGGGAGTGAAAGCTTTGTAATGGTAATTTTTTTTTTTTTTTCATCATCCCGTTGGGCTTAAAATGACATTTGAAAAAAGTGTCCGTCCGGATGTCTGTGTATCTGATAACCTGCAATATTCAAAGTCTTGTAACTTGCGAATGGCTCGAGCCACAGAGCTGAAATTTTGCAATCAAGTAAAGCATTACCGACTCTTTCTATACTGTCATTTTTAGAAAAATTCATATAGTGGCTCAAATTATACAGAGCATTGAATTACCCAAAAAAAAAAAATTGAATAAAATCGTTCCCCACCGCATCTTTTCATATATTTTTCAACAATATAACCAGAGAATAAATACCATGATCACGAGACAGCTTTTACTCCGCACGCTATTCATTTACAAAATTGTAAGATGAACTCGTTGAAATTGTTGCGAAAATAAAGTATCCATTGATCTTTTGACAGAGAAAATTTACTAGCTTCTATCGATTTTTGGGTGCTTGGGAGTGAAAGCTTTGTAATGGTAATTTTTTAAAATTTTTTCATCATCCCGTTGGGCTTAAAATGACATTTGAAAAAAATGTCCGTCCGGATGTCTGTGTATCTGATAACCTGCAATATTCAAAGTCTTGTAACTTGCGAACGGCTCGAGCCACAGAGCTGCAATTTTGCAATCAAGTAAAGCATTACCTCCTCTTTCTATACTGTCATTTTTAGAAAAATTCATATAGTGGCTCAAATTATATAGAGTATCAAATTTCCAAAAAAAAAAATTGAAAAAAGTCGATATAACCGGAGAATAAATAAAAGCTAAAGCATGATAATAAAAAAAACTATTTACAATAAGATTGTTATTATGATTTCATTTATTTATTTCACAATTCATCCCATTTCATTTTGGATTAGAAATTTGGCACGTCTTTTGAAATAATCCTTATTATCTTGAATTGCTTCCTCATAGAGGAAGCTTTGTTTTCATGAAATTTTTTTTTTTCGAGATTTTCATGTCAGTATGCTTAGAATCACCTAAAACGTCGAGAAAAGTGGTTTAGAAAAAATGTCCGTATGTATGTATGTGTGTGTGTGTGTGTGTGTGTGTGCTGGGCTTCGAAAATTCAATCTCCTCTCACTCGGTAACCGTTCGAGCGATCCGGCTCAAATTTGGCACGCAAGTAGAGTAGCTGCCCCTCTTTAAATGTTGTGATTTTTGCCAAAATATGTGAAGTCATTAAGATTTTATGTTGATTTTAATTTGTTGAAAAAAGGGCGTGGTCGCTCTAATTTTCGTAAAAGTTCGCCGATTTGGCTAAATAGTTCTTCATAACTGAAGATACGTTCAATGTTGTATGGTATTGAATTTCGACGAAATCGGTAAAGCGGTTCGGATTTTATAGAATTTTGAATTTTTCGAAAAAAATAGATTTTTATCTAAATTACGTCGAATTTCAACAAATGAACAGAAATTTTGTACAGACGAAAAATAACATTCAGAAATGTCATGTACCAAATTTGGTGATGATCGGTAAAGTCGTTCGGATTTTACACCATTTTTCATTTAAAAAAAAATGTAGATTTTCGCTATAACTTCCGGAAAAGTTGAGAAAGTACGACAAAAATTTGTATCTAATCAAAATTAGATGTAACGGTGTTTGCAGAGGTGATTTATAGCTGTATAAAACACCTCTGCAAAAGAGACACAAGGTATAAAAAACAAGCCTGCAAAGTAGAACCTTGCACATTGCTTCCTCATTATTTTTCGGGTGGGATACAAAATTTGGAATGTCGAAAGTTTGGAATTACTAATATCTTGAAATTCCAGAATTGTGAAAATTAAAATAACGATAGATAAGTTGCTTGAATTTAAAAATTTAAAAATATCACGATGTCCAATGATTATTTGTTTTTCTTATTTATTCGAACAATATTCAAATAATAATATATTTTTTTATTTATTCCAATAATATTCGAATAATTATTTATTTTTCTTATTTATGCGAACAATATTCAAATAATAATATATTTTTTTATTTATTCCAACAATATTCAAATAATAATATTTTTTTTGTTTATTCCAAGAATATTCGAATAATTATTTATTTTTTAATTTATTCGAACAATATTCAAATAATAATATATTTTTTTATTATATAAATAAATATTATATTTTTTATATTATTATAAATAAATATTATATAAATAAAAAAATATATTATTATTTGAATATTGTTCGCATAAATAAGAAAAATAAATAATTATTCGAATATTATTGGAATAAATAAATAAATATATTATTATTTGAATATTGTTCGAATAAATTTAAAAAAAAAATAATTATTTGAATATTGTTCGAATAAATAAGAAAAACAAATAATCATTGGACATCGTGATATTTTTAAATTTTTAAATTCAAGCAACTTATCTATCGTTATTTTAATTTTCACAATTCTGGAATTTCAAGATATTAGTAATTCCAAACTTTCGACATTCCAAATTTTGTATCCCACCCTATTTTTCGCTTTTTATAAAGCTTCCTCTATGAGGAAGCCAAAATTGAATAACATACTGCTTCCTCACAGAGGGAGCTTTGTAAAAAGCGAAAAATAATGAGGAAGCAATGTGCAAGGTTCTACTTTGCATCTTTTTTATCTTTGCTTGTGATGCGATCCTCTTTAAGTAGAAATGGTCCGATGTAATACAGACACCCTCGTCAATGGTATGGAGCGTAAATTCTAGCATCCAACGTCGATTGTCCTGCCAATGGTGGTCACACATCGTACGAGGTCGAAGAGCACCGAGACTTTGCTGGGGGTCAAACGAGTTCCACTAACGAGTTGACAAATCGAGTCTCGCGGGGGTCGTGCCAGAGCAAACCTATAGACCGAAGGTCGGGAGGAACTGCGCCGACAATAGCGAGCATCTCTACTCCTATATATATATATATATATAGCGACGTATAGTATAACTATGCCACAGCCTATACACGTACAAGTTTATTGCTCTTGTTCGCAGCCCAACTCACTTCATGTAACGAATTGCTCAGAGCTGCCGGACGTTCTATCGTGGCAATACTTTTCTCTCTTTCTTTCAAACAACCCTTTTTCTCTTTTATATCTCTTGGGTCTCCACATTCCAAAACAAAGTTTCTGTGATGATAATAATAAATATCGCAACAAGATAAATAAACATGAGTGTGATCTGGGGCTAAATGTATTATCGTCAAGGAAAAATCTAGTTTTGGAAAATCTTGTAGAAGGAAAATGGGGGTATTATGGCCCATCATAAATACAAAAGTTAAGGAAAATTTGTTTCTTATTAATTGGAAATATTTAATAGGATAAAATGCTACAGGAAAAACAAAATTTTTGTTTTTTGTCTATAGACATTTATTTATTAATTTTGTTTAAAAAATTTTTTTTTGGCATTTTGTAGATTTGGATTTTAAGTTTGACAAATCATTTTTGTACTTTGGTAAATATATGAATTCATGTGAAATGGTTTGTAAAATTAACAAAAAGGTGCCGACGAAAAATATAATTCGTAAATGTTAGATGTTCTCCGGAATTTAAATAATGGAAAAGATATGGTTTAGAAAAAAAAAAAAAACTTTTTCTATAATTTTAGGTATAGAATGATGCTGCGAAGAAAATGATACATCATAGAGAATCCCATGAGCAGTTTGCTTTGGATCATCTACAGAGTTGAAAAACCCTAAATCTGGTTTACAGAGAAACCAGTTGGCCTAACTGGTTTCATAGTGACAAAAAAATCCTTTTTTCTATTCTTCAAACGATAGAATTAATTGAAATTTTTCAGTCAATCGAAAAAAATGCAGCTAAACGAAAATAATTTTTCCAGCCCACTCGACTCCCTTAATTTTTAAATTTTACCCATGAATAAAAAAAAATCGATTTCAACAACCAATTTCCACCTATACACCATAATTGAAATTTTTCAGGCCATCGAAAAAAATGCAGCTAAACGAATATAATTTTTCCAGCTCACTCGACTCCCTTAATTTTTTTAATTTTTCCCATGAATAAAAAAAATCGATTCCAGCAACCAATTTCCACCTATACACCATAATTTAAATTTTTCAGTCAATCGAAAAAAAATGCAGCTAAACGAAAATAATTTTTCCAGCTCACTCGACTCCCTTAATTTTTAAATTTTTCCCACGAATAAAAAAAAATCGAATCCAGCAATCAATTTCCACCTATACAGCATAACTGCAATTTTTCAGTCAATCGAAAAAAATGCAGCTAAACGAAAATAATTTTTCCAGCTCACTCGACTCCCTTAATTTTTGAATTTTTCCCATGAATAAAAAATAAATCGATTCCAGCAACCAATTTCCACCTATACATCATAATTGAAATTTTTCAGTCAATCGAAAAAAAATGCAGCTAAACGAAAATAATTTTTCCAGCTCACTCGACTCCCTTAATTTTTTAATTTTTCCCATGAATAAAAAAAAATCGATTCCAGCAATCAATTTCCACCTCTACACCATAATTCAAATTTTTCAGTCAATCGAAAGAAAAAATGCAGCTAAACGAAAATAATTTTTCCAGCTCCCTCGACTCCCTTAATTTTTTAATTTTTCCTGTGAATAAAAAAAATCGATTCCAGCAACCAATTTCCACCTATACACCATAATTGAAATTTTTAAGTCAATCGAAAAAAAATGCAGCTAGACGAAAATAATTTTTCCAGCTCACTCGACTGCCTTAATTTTTTAATTTTTCCCATGAATAAAAAAAATCGATTCCAGCAACCAATTTCCACCTGTACACCATACTTGACATTTTTCAATCAATCAAAAAAAAAATGCAGCTAAACAAAAATAATTTTTCCAGATCACTTGACACCCTTAATTTTTAAATTTTTTCCATGAATAAAAAAAAATCGATTCCAACAACCAATTTCCATCTATACACCATAATTGAAATTTTTCAGTCAATCGAAAGAACAGCAGCTAAACGAAAATAATTTTTCCAGCTCACTCGACTCCCTTAATTTTTTAATTTTTCCCATGAAAAAAAAAAAATCGATTCCAGCAATCAATTTCCATCTATACACCATAATTGAAATCTTTCAGTCAATCGAAAAAAATGCAGCTAAACGAAAATAATTTTTCCAACTCACTCGACTCCCTTAATTTTTTAATGTTTCCCACGAATAAAAAAAAATCGAATCCAGCAATCAATTTCCACCTATACACCATAATTGAAATTTTTCAGTCAATCGAAAAAAATGCAGCTAAACGAAAATAATTTTTCCAGCTCACTCGACTCCCTTAATTTTTAAAGTTTTTCCATGAATAAAAAAAAATCGATTCCAGCAACCAATTTCCATCTATACACCATAATTTAAATTTTTCATTCAATCGAAAAAAATTTTTCCAGCTCACTCGACTCCCTTAATTTTCTAATTTTTCCCATGAATAAAAAAAATCGATTCCAGCAACCAATTTCCACCTATACACCATAATTGAAATTTTTCACCAAATCGAAAAAAATGCAGCTAAACGAAAATAATTTTTCCAGCTCACTCGACACCCTTAATTACAAAATTTTTCCCACGAATAAAAAAGGGTGAATTTCATTAAGCAATTTCCACCTATACACCAAAATCTGTAAGCAACCCATAAAAATCTCCAATTCCTCAATATTTCGGTGTGCCATATTCGCCACATTAACCCTGGCATTACCTGTCCACACGCATTCAAACTAACCACAGTGCAATACGTGATCCCAACGAAGGTCACATACGTCTTTGAGCATCGTATGGTTGGTCCCCATAAGATGCTTCCACACTCCCATACTTATTTAAGTAGAAGTACATATAAGTATATACATGGAGTGACTGGTGATGTTGGATGAACCACGAAAGACAGAATTTTCCCTGGAAGCAATACAGTCATAGTCCTGCTTCCAGTGATGGTCCCAACTCTAGCCAATGCAATGTTCAAGGTATTGGAGAAAAAGAGACAGAAGTATGCCAATAACTGGTGTAATTCACCATATAGCAAAGGGTCAAGCACTATGGTGGTACGGATTGCCCTATACAGCATCGTACACCATAGCAAGTTCCTCTCGAGCAGACCAAGCGAACACCGGCGCTACACACCCTGTTATTTTCTGGAGGGCAAATTATCTTGGGCGCACGGTGCTCTCGATGCACTTGCCGCGGCGCGCGTTGCTGCACAGTGCACGCGGTGGCGCGGTGGCCCTTCTCGACGTATTACCCATAGTTGCACGGAAGAAGGTAGCATCTTCGCGCACGTATCTCGAGCCACCACGCCGCATCAAGGCACGTCCTACTGGATTGCGGCTCGAACGATCTTTCCTTGCTTGCTACCAGCGCAAAAGCGAGTCAGTCATAAGGTGTGTATATGTATATACGTATATATATATATATATGTGTATATGTATATATATACGGATATATGTATATGGGGCATTCTATGACATCTGGATCAATGCAATTGAAATGAGGTATTTTTTGAGGCTTCGTTTTTCGGATACAATTTTTGGAAAAATTTGTGTAGAATCGTATGTACTTTACACTTTCGTGGAATCTCGATCATGAGTTTGGAAAAGTTGGTGTTTAGAAACATTATTTTTATGACTTTTTTTAAGGCTTTGGTTCTCGAAGATATACATTTTTATTTAAAATTAGGAACTACCATTAGCGAAAATTTTTAACGAAAATATAATATATTTTGAGCTAAGCATTTGTATGATTCTGATACGTCTGTAATAAAGTGTCGAATCGACGTGGACTTCCTACTGAACTGCCAAGACTCCAGCTTAGGTTACCCAGAATATATCCTGGACAGTCCAGATTTCATCCTGGATTCTCCATCCTGGATTCTACGTCATGGATTCTCCATCCTGGATTCTCCTTCCTGGATTCTCCATCCTGGATCCTCCATCCTGGATTCTTCATCCTGGATTCTCCATCCTGGATTCTCCATCCTGGATTCTCCATTCTGGATTCTCCATCCTGGATTCTCCATCCTGAATTCTCCACCCTGAATTCTCCACCCTGAATTCTCCATCCTGGATTCTCCATCCCGGATCCTCCATCCTGGATATTCCCTCCTGGATTCTCCACCCTGAATTCTCCATCCTGGATTCTCCACCCTGAATTCTCCACCCTGAATTCTCCACCCTGAATTCTCCACCCTGAATTCTCCATCCTGGATTCTCCATCCTGGATACTCCATCCTGGATTCTCCATCCTGAATTCTCCTTCTTGAATTCTCCATCCTGAATTCTCCATCCTGAATTATCCATCCTTGATTCTCCATCCTGGAGTCTCGATCCTGGAGTCTCGATCCTGGATTCTCCATCCTGGATTCTCCATCCTGGATTCTCCATCCTGGATTCTCCATACTGGATTCTCCATCCTGAATTCTCCATCCTGGATTCTCAATCCTGGATTCTCCACCCTGAATTCTCCATCCTGGATTCTCCATCCTGGATTCTCCACCCTGAATTCTCCATCCTGAATTCTCCATCCTGAATTCTCCATCCTGGATTCTCCATCCTGAATTCTCCACCCTGAATTCTCCACCCTGAATTCTCCACCCTGAATTCTCCATCCTGGATTCTCCATCCTGGATTCTCCATCCCGGATCCTCCATCCTGGATATTCCCTCCTGGATTCTCCATCCTGGATTCTCCATCCTGAATTCTCCACCCTGAATTCTCCACCTTGAATTCTCCACCCTGAATTCTCCACCCTGAATTCTCCATCCTGGATTCTCCATCCTGGATACTCCATCCTGGATTCTCCATCCTGAATTCTCCATCTTGAATTCTCCATCTTGAATTCTCCATCCTGAATTCTCCATCCTGAATTATCCATCCTTGATTCTCCATCCTGGAGTCTCGATCCTGGATTCTCCATCCTGGATTCTCCATCCTGGATTCTCCATCCTGGATTTTCCATCCTGGATTCTCCATTCTGGATTCTCCATCCTGGATTCTTCATCCTGGATTCTCCATCCTGGATTCTCCATCCTGGATTCTCCATCCTGGAATCTCCATCCTGGATTCTCCATCCTGGATTCTCCATCCTGGATTCTCCATCCTCAATTCTCCATCCTGAATTCTCCATCCTGAATTCTCCATCATGGATTCTCCATCCTGGATTCTCCATCCTGAATTCTCCATCCTGGATTCGCCATCCTGGATTCTCCATCCTGTATTCTCCATCCTGAATTCTCCATCCTGAATTCTCCATCCTGGATTCTCCACCCTGAATTCTCAATCCTGGATTCTCCACCCTGAATTCTCCATCCTGGATTCTCCATCCTGGATTCTCCACCCTGAATTCTCCATCCTGAATTCTCCATCCTGGATTCTCCATCCTGGAGTCTCGATCCTGGATTCTCCATCCTGGATCCTTCATCCTGGATTCTCCATCCTGGATTCTCCATCCTGGATTCTCCATCCTCAATTCTCCATCCTGAATTCTCCATCCTGAATTCTCCATCCTGAATTCTCCATCCTGGATTCTCCATCCTGAATTCTCCATCCTGAATTCTCCATCCTGAATTCTCCATCCTGAATTCTCCATCCTGAATTCTCCATCCTGAATTCTCCATCCTGAATTCTCCATCCTGAATTCCCCATCCTGAATTCTCCATCCTGAATTCTCCATCCTGAATTCTCCATCCTGAATTCTCCATCCTGAATTCCCCATCCTGAATTCTCCATCCTGAATTCTCCATCCTGAATTCTCCATCCTGAATTCTCCATCCTGAATTCTCCATCCTGAATTCTCCATCCTGAATTCTCCATCCTGAATTCTCCATCCTGAATTCTCCATCCTGAATTCTCCATCCTGAATTCTCCATCCTGAATTCTCCATCCTGGATCATATATCTGCTCGGGATGGAATGCCCCATATACACATGTTTCACATCTCAGTGCATTACCTTCTCCGGTGTGGATACATAGATTCGTGTTTTCAGTGTGTGTTCGGAGGTTGAGAAGACTGCTGCTCAATTTCAGGGACACGTCGATAGTCAGTGAAGGAAGGGAGTCCAAGACGGAAGATCGAGCATCAACAGGGACCTCTCCTGTATATAGTTTCCTGACCGTGGGACACGCGATGCACTTGCTATACTCGCTCCGACGACTACTGTGTACATCAGTTCTCCTCATGGGCAGCAGCATCGGTAGAGCCCAGCTCCAACCTTTCAATGAATCCATCCGGCATCGGGGTAAGCGAGGTACGGAGAGAAACGAAAAATTAATTAGTAGCTTGGTGGTGCTCCGCGGTAAGGTTGTGCACCACGAGTCTTGGCTTTCATCGCCCGTTCTGTATGTCCTATCTTGCTCACTCTCGAGTTATTCTCATTAGAGACGTCAGAGTGGGCTCTCGATGAGATCGCAAGCTGGTGGGGCGACGGACGCGAGTACACCGAGCGTGGGATAATATGATTTTGTGATTAAAACCTCAGGGATACGAGATAGACGCGAGATAGACCGCCGATTAATCCGTCTATCGAGACCTGTGATTATGATAGCAACGGAAGAAAGAGTATAATTGTCGGTAGTCGAAAGGACTCCTGTGTTACGGTGAATTGATTCGAGTTTCCTGGATACAAAGTATTGGCACATTGGACACGGAAAATCATAGGTTGGATTCGGGATGTCATGTCGAAACTTTCTAATCTACTATTTATACTATACATATACATACTTTTTAAAAATTTAAAAACGAAAAAACAAATTCATTATAAATGACAATAAAGAAAATCAAGGTATACGATCATCATTGTTGAGATTCTAGAAGGTAGGATTATTAATCTAATGCATATTTTAGAAAACCGTCTGTTTATTTGATTGTTTTTCGCGGATATTGTCTCTTAATACTATTGTATGCTATCGTATGCTATCGTATGCTATCGTATGCTATTGAATGCTATTGAATGCTATTGAATGCTATTCTACGCTATTCTACGCTATTATATGCTATCGTATGATATTGTATGCAACTGTATGCTACTGTATGCTACTGTATGCTACTGTATGCTACTGTATGCTACTGTATGCTACTGTATGCTACTGTATGCTACTGTATGCTACTGTATGCTACTGTATGCTACTGTATGCTACTGTATGCTATTGTATGCTATTGTATGCTACTGTATGCTACTGTATGCTATTGTATGCTACTGTATGCTATTTTATGCTATTGTATGCTACTGTATGCTATTTTATGCTATTGTATGCTACTGTATGCTACTGTGTGCTATTCTACGCTATTCTACGCTATTGTATGCTATTGTGTGCTACTATATGCTATTATATGCTATTATATGCTATTATATGCTATTATATGCTATTATATGCTATTATATGCTATTATATGCTATTATATGCTATCGTATGCTATCGTATGCTATCGTATGCTATCGTATGCTATTCTATGCTACTGTATGCTACTGTATGCTATTGTATGCTATTGTATGCTACTGTATGCTACTGTATGCTACTGTATGCTAGTGTATGCTATTGTATGCTAATCTAGAATTCGCCAGATTTAATTACGTGCTCTAAATGACCTAACGTCAATCCACACAATAACCTATAAACGATTAAAAACGTATAATCGAAAATTTCAAATCCAGCACGTACGTTTCTTGGGTTAGAGACTTCATAATGAAAATTTGTATTCTATTTCTAATTTGACCGAAGCTGCCTAGGAAAGATTCCTTTGTTTTCTTTTTTTACGTGCATGGAAAGAGCCTTGCATTCTCAAAGTAGCACATGGTAGCCGTAGGATCTCGACGAGACGTAGTTTCCTTTTCTTACTTTTGCTTTTCAATGGTTCTTTGCGGCGATAACGCCCTCGGTATCCAATAATTTAGCGAAACCAGCGGAACTGCGCGGCTAAGTACCTTTGCGCGTTTGCGTATGTGTAATAAATGTAAGTATCATATGTGAACAAAGCTTTTGGAGCTTTTCAGCATAATCTGTGTGTATGTGGACTAATAGAAGAAGAAGAGGAGAACGAGTGCCACAGTTCTTGTGGCAACACAGATTTGAATGGTTTACTTGTACATACACACATATTGCGAGGCACGCGTGCTAAGAACGTTTGGTATTTCTGGTTGCGAGCACGTGCGAGAGAGTTTGGAGGACGCACTCGCGTTATCGGAACTTACGAGGCGCGTGTCTGCAACTTCTCGTCCATCGTCGTGCGCTCTCGACGTCGTCTTCGTGCGCCACGATGTCTCTGTGACGTCACACGTAACGATCCCAACCACTTTAGCAGAGGCCTGCTTGCTCGAATTTCGATATAGGAGACCCATCGAGTCTTATGATGGCTCATATGTGTGCATATGTGTGTCTCATTCTGATGACTCCAGATTCGAGGACCGAGATTGACAGCTCTTGAGATTCGTGATGGAATTAGAAATCTTCGGGGTCTGTTGAGACAGACTTGCTCTGCCGGTCATGGATGATTCTTGAGGACTTAAAATTAAGCTTAGTTGTCATAGTTTTATATATATACATAAAATATTAATTGTATGTTAAATTGTATGGACATTAAATGTAAAATTTTTATTTTTTTTATTTTGTCTAATTTTGCATTATATATATATATTTATTTATAATATATATTTATATATATGTATTCTTATTTCTTGAAACAACTTTTTTCAAACTGGGAGGACGTATTAATTGACCACCATTGTATGATTTGGTTTTAAATTTTGACAGTAGCTTCACAATTACATTCTCTATCGAAGTACCTAGCCGTTTTTTTATTTAATGTAAACTTTTTTTTTTAATAAACAATTTACTGCCTTTTTTTGCAAAAAAAAACGATTCACTTTTTCAAAAGCGCACAATTTCTACAAAATTTGATTTAAAAAAAACTCCTCCGTAGTTCCATAGTCATATGTCTTGCAATCTGTATGCACTCTTCGACAGATACAATAAGACATCGAACACTAAAATTTGTTCACCGGTTTGGCCTGAAATCTACGACAAGTGAAAAATTTTACTTTTTATCTCACACCATTTTGGTGCACTGAATGCCTTTACAAAATTGCAGAATTATAATGCTTGTTATGTACCTTAAGATGTTTAAATGCAAGATTTTTAAAAAGACGGTTATCACTTACTATCGTATGATATTGTATGCTACTGTATGCTACTGTATGCTACTGTATGCTACTGTATGCTACTGTATGCTACTGTATGCTACTGTATGCTACTGTATGCTACTGTATGCTACTGTATGCTACTGTATGCTACTGTATGCTACTGTATGCTACTGTATGCTACTGTATGCTACTGTATGCTACTGTATGCTACTGCATGCTACTGTATGCTACTGTATGCTACTGTATGCTACTGTATGCTACTGCATGCTACTGTATGCTACTGTATGCTACTGTACGCTACTGCATGCTACTGTATGCTACTGTACGCTACTGTATGCTTCTGTATGCTACTGTATGCTACTGTATGCTACTGTAAGCTACTGTATGCTACGGCAAGTGAATAATGTTACTTTTTATCTCACACCATTTTGGTGCACCGAATGCCTTTACAAAATTGCAGAATTATAATGCTTGTTATGTACCTTAAGATGTTTAAATGTAAGATTTTTTAAAAGACGGTTATCACTTACTATCGTATGATATTGTATGCTACTGTATGCTACTGTATGCTACTGTATGCTACTGTATGCTACTGTATGCTACTGTATGCTACTGTATGCTACTGTATGCTACTGTATGCTACTGTATGCTACTGTATGCTACTGTATGCTACTGTATGCTACTGTATGCTACTGTATGCTACTGTATGCTACTGTATGCTACTGTATGCTACTGTATGCTACTGTATGCTACTGTATGCTACTGCATGCTACTGTATGCTACTGTATGCTACTGTATGCTACTGTATGCTACTGCATGCTACTGTATGCTACTGTATGCTACTGTATGCTACTGTATGCTACTGTATGCTACTGTATGCTACTGTATGCTACTGTATGCTACTGTATGCTACTGTATGCTACTGTACGCTACTGTATGCTTCTGTATGCTACTGTATGCTACTGTATGCTACTGTATGCTACTGTAAGCTACTGTATGCTACGGCAAGTGAAAAATGTTACTTTTTATCTCACACCATTTTGGTGCACCGAATGCCTTTACAAAATTGCAGAATTATAATGCTTGTTATGTACCTTAAGATGTTTAAATGTAAGATTTTTTAAAAGACGTTTAAGACTTGATCCCCTTAATGAAAGGTTTAAAAATAATATTTTGAAAATTTTTGGTGAAGCCAAATCGGAAGCAGCTTGCTGTAACCCCGATTTCTACACGTATGGAAGATGTGATACGTAGTGGAAGCTGATGGACCACTGTTGATAGTAGCCAGAGCACGTCGTGCTTACTTGGAAACGCTTTATCATCTCGATTTAATTCGGGACTTTAAATATTTATACCGAGACTGGGGTGACCTCACGACACGAAGTCGTACACCGTTTCTCGCGCGACTTTTCGGCTCCCCTCTTCTTCTTCTTCTTCTTCTTCTCGTTTTTCTTTTTCTTGAGGTCCCTCGCGTCTCGCTATCCTCCACCTCACTCGAGCTATTTTTTTACGTCGACTCTCCCGCGCATCACGTCTCAACGACGCCCTACTTCGTCTTCGAGTGTGATTTATGCGAGTAAACCCGAGAATATCCAAATTAATCTACCGCCCTCGAGACGGAAACGCTGCCTGACGCCGAGTAGATTGAATTATGTTTCGTCTTGATGGCAGAGTAAAGAAAGAAAAAAAATATAGTTTTGATAGGAGGAAGTCATTCAAGAACATCTGACAGGATTAGACAGACTGTCATTTCTTACAGTCTTTGTTACGTTCTGGCCATTTTTCTCTCTTTATATTGAACTATCCTCATTTTTATAATTTGTCCTTCCGTTATTTCCAAATGCTAATCCTGATTCAATACCTTCGTATTTGCCTAGGGTAGAAGTACCGGTTGTGGCCACCCCCCGACTAGAAATTCAGTTATGGGGAATATCAGGGCCGGACCTGGTAACCGGATTCTAAATCCAAGGCCCCTGTCTGGCTACCTTATACGGCCCTGATTGGAAATGTAACGCTTTGGCACATCAGGGCCAGTTCAAGTTTACCACATAAGGACCTGATAAAAATAACCATTTAAGGGCCTGATAAATATAATCATAGATATATAAATACATATACTTATCTTTATATTAAATTAAAAAATTAATTATTAATTTCCGCGCATTATGCCGCAATATGAACAATAATATTCTATTAATATTACAAAAGAAAAAAAAACAAGTCGTCTTCAGATACGGTTTTTCGTAACATCATTCGGGAAGTGATGCACGCGGGATTTGAACCTAAGACCTACGGGACCTACCTATTTACCTAACTACCTAACTGAGCACGCTAACCACTAGACCAAACCGACTATGTGGATATCTCGTACAGTATTTCCATAATAGTTCAACTTAATATTTATTTAAATAATAGTTCAGTTTTTAACGTAACTAATTAGGAATTTGAACTTAAAATTTGTAAATTCAAAATGACGGGTTTAAAATTAAAAACATATTGAATGCGACATTTTGATTTTATAAATGATATTCTTAATTCCGCCAATATTTCGATCAGGTCTACCTTATCTATGCCAGGTCTGAACCTGAATATGGAATACCTTGTTAGGTCTACCTTAATTTTTCCCGATCTGGCTCTGAATAAGATACACCTTATTAGGTCTACCTTAATATTTCCCGATCTGGCCCTGAATAAGATACACCTTATCAGGTCAACCTTCCCTTTGCCAGATCCGGTCCTATTAAGGTACATCTTATCAGGTCTACCTTATCTATGCCAGATCTAGACCCGAATAGGGAATACCTTATCAGGTCAACCTTCCCTATGCCAGGTCCGGTCCTAATAAGGTGCACCTTATCAGGGCAACCTTTCCAATGCCAGATCCGGTTCTAATAAGGTACACCTTATCAGGTCAAACTTATCCATGCCAGATCAGGCCCAAATGTGACGGCAGGGCTGCCCTACCAGATTTCTAGTCGGGCCCCACACTTAAATACGTTTTTTGTGGCTATTTTAATTCTGTACCTGTATTTAATCATAATTATTCATAACGTTGTGTATTTTGGAAACATTTATCGTCATTTTGACGTCCGTTCGTCTCCATTACAAAAAGTACTGTATCAGTAATTAAAGTATCATCAGCTGATTCATCAAATTCTCAACTCCTTACGGTATTCGACAAGATTTTGACGAAAGCTCTAGATACATATTCGGATTATATAGTTGGCGAATTGCATGCAGCTTTGCACATATCAATCTTAAGAGTCATCACTGCAAATGTTGATGTACTAAAAGTTTGAAATAAAGCTATACATTTATAAAAAATACGATGGCCACAACTGGTACATGGAATAAGCATGTTACCCCGGATATGGCCATGATAATATAATCATTAATTTTTCGTTAATTATTACACAATCAATTCATAAATTCGTAAAGAAGAAACAAAAAAATCCAAAAAACGCTAAGAAAAATATATCCTTAGAAATGTATAGTAAAAAAGAAGGTAAAGCGGTGGAACACCTTTCATGTTGAAGATTCCCATCATTATGCAATGCGAAAATCTACTTTCGGAAAGAACTCTGGTAAAAATAAAAATAAAAGTGTAAAGAGTAAAACATTAATATAATGTATGACTATTTGTGACAAAGAAAGCTGCTACGAATAAGTGCAAAACGAAGGAGACGAATGTCAAAAAAGGTTAGTTAGGTTCACAGATGGCATCTGTGCTTTAAAGACATTTTCGTGTAGAGGAATTGGATGCTTTCATAAGAATACGATTTTGATTTATTAAACACACCTTAAAAAATGTTTCAAGTGCAATGAATATTGAGTTATTCTAATTTTAAGCATGACCAAAACCGGTACATTACTGTGGCCAAAACCGGTGCATTGGTGGCCAGAACTGGTGAAATGGCTATGCTCCACTTTTTTCTATTTTCCAGTGTTTTCTCGACACATATGAAGATTTTAATGCTGGAGATCTGAAATTATATTCTTCTCAGATATGAAAAGTATAGGTCCAAAACAGTTTTATAATATTTGGTCCCAATCACAAGTACTTGAAAATGGGAAAATTCTTAAGAATTTTTACCTATTATATATATATTTATTTTTAAATTATATAAATTCTACATGTCCATTTTCTTATATTAATTTCATTATACAACCTTGCAGTATGTATAATAATATATATCATATTTTACAGTATGAGACAAATCACTTGATTTTTTTTTATAATTCTCTAACTTATTGTTTATTCAATTATTTTGAAATTATATAAATTCTACATATCCATTTTCTTATATTAATTTCACTATACAACGTTGCAGTATGTATAATAATATATATCATATTTTACTGTATGAAACAAATCACTTGTTTTTTTTAATTTTTTTTTAATTTTAATTTTTTATATAATTCTCTAACTTATTGTTTATTCAATTATTTTAAAATTATATAAATTCTACATATCCATTTTCTTATATTAATTTCATTATACAATCTTGCAGTATGTATAATAATATATATCATATTTTACAGTATGAGACGAATAAATTGTTTTTTTTTTTTATAATTCTCTAACTTATTGTTTATTCAATTATTTTAAAATTATATAAATTCTACATGTCCATTTTCTTATATTAATTTCATTATACAACCTTGCAGTATGTATAATAATATATATCATATTTTACAGTATAAGACAAATCACTTATTTTTTTTTTAAATAATTTTCTAACTTATTGTTTATTCAATTATTTTAAAATTATATAAATTCTACATATCCATTTTCTTATATTTATTTCATTATACAAACTTGCAGTATGTATAATAATATATATGATATTGTACTGTATGAAACAAATCACTTTTTCTTTAATTTTATTTTTTTATAATTCTTTAACGTATTGTTTATTCAATTATTTTAAAATTATATAAATGTCCATTTTTTATATTAATTTTATTATACAACCTTGCAGTATGTATAATAATATATATCATATTGTACTGTATGAAACAAATCACTTTTTTTTTTTAATTTTATTTTTTTATAATTCTCTAACTTATGGTTTATTCAATTATTTTAAAATTATATAAATGTCCATTTTTTTTATATTAATTTTATTATACAACCTTGCAGTATGTATTATAATATATATCATATTTTACTGTATGAGACAAATCACTTTTTTTTTTTTTAATAATTCTTTAACCTATTGTTTATTCAATATTTTCCCAAGTCCATAGGTGAAAAATAAAGAGGCCTAAAGAGTTTTCTTTCGGAAGGGTCAATCGCCCACACGTCGTAGTTGACTGCACGTCGTGAGCCCTTCGTATATATAAAGCGACGGATTTTCGTCCAAGTGGCAAGCATCTCGTACGGAATAATGTAACGGCGTGTGAGTTTGCCTCGTTCACCCTCGCCAAAATCCTTATGTCGTTCGTGCTGGCCCTTCTGTGTCCAGAAGGACTGAGGCTTTCCCCGATTCCCGAAGGGCTCGACGTAAAGAGACGTGCGATGAAATCAACAGGAACAACTATTATTGTACGAGAATAAGGCAGAGCGGAGGCCACTTGATCCTGGAGTGACACTCGTCGTCATGGAAGGGTTGAAAGGTCGCTTGTTTCGTTCCCTTCATCGTCAACCCTTCGGCACTTTGCCCTTTTGCTTTCTGATACATCAGATCAACTCATTTTCTTTCATTTCTTTTTTTTATTTGCTTCTTAAGACTCTGTTTCTTCACTCTTAACATTTCTGGATATTTTCAAGCAGTAAATCTCCTATTTTTCTGGAAATATAGTTGATGATATAATTGGCTTTATGATTACATTTCCATAAAATTAACATGTGGCGATTATAATATGATGTTTAAACTTTTTAATAGCCACAAAAAATATTAATTTTCAGTTTCAGATTGATTTTTTTTCTACTTATTAATAATTTTTTAAATCAAAGAAGCTTAAAAACTATAAGAAGAAAAATCTTGTCCACTTTGGCTATAAGCTAGAAAATTTTGATATTCAACAAGGTATTTTTCAGAATTTTTTCAGATTTTTAAATTATGGCATTCGATATCTGACTTTAAAAAAAAAAAAAAAAAAAATTGCATAGGAAAAATAAAAAATAAAAATCTGGTACATTTGAGGTTCTAACCAATCTAACCAATCAAAATATCCATATGTAGATAATATTAATATGTGGCGATTATAATATGATGTTTAAACTTTTTAATAGCCACAAAAAATATTAAATTTCACTTTCAGATTGATTTTTTTTTTCTATTTATTAATAATTAATAATTTTTTTAATCAAAGAAGCTTAAAAACTATAAGAAGAAAAATCTTGTCCACTTTGGCTATAAGCTAGAAAATTTTGATACTCAACAAAGTATTTTTCAGAATTTTTACAGATTTTTAAATTATGGCATTCGGTATGTAACTTTAAAAAAAAAAAAAAAAATCTGGTACATTTGAAGGTCTAACCAATCTAACCAATCAAAATATCCATATGGAGAATATTTGAACTCCAAAGTCCTTTTAACTTTTAAGACCCTTTATGCACTCTTAGGGTTGGAATATTAAAAAAAAATCCTTGAAATATTAAATAAAGATTTTTCAGATATACTTAAATGCCAAAAAGAATGTATGAAATAATTTTGTAAAAAATTAGTATAGCTCCTAATTAGGGTGGCCCAAATTTCAGCTGTATTTTTTAATTTTTGATAGCACCCCATAAAATAGTTTTTTTCGGTGAAAAAACAATTTTCATGAAAAATGGAGATTGCGAAAAATTATTTAGAGATCGCTCAACAATTTTGAAAATTTCTGAAACGTTTAATTTTTCTTCATTTTTTGTAATCTCTCACCCCTCATATCATCTTGTTATCTCATTCCTAGTTTATGGTCGAAATTTTGGAAAAAAATATTAACTTCAAAACGTCGCTCAATGACAAAAAACATTTTGGAATTTATTTTCAATTTTTATTTTTTTCTCAAATTTCACCTCTGATTTTCACTCATTATCAGACGTCTAGTTCATAGTTTAAAAAATGTTATGAAAATATTAATGTTAGGCTGTCGCTGAAAGAAGTAAGTCGTTTTTTTTGCTAATCGAGAATCGCGAAAAACGACTTATTTCGTTCAGCGATCGCCTAACGTTAATATTTTCATAACATTTTTTAAACTATAAACTAGACGTCTGATAATGAGAGAAAATCAGGGGTAAAAGTTGAGAAAAAATAAAAATTGAAAATAAATTCCAAAATGTTTTTTGTCGTTCTGAGACGTTTTGAAGTTAATATTTTTTTCTAAAATTTCGAACATAGACTAGGAATTAACTAGGAGTTAACAAGATGATATGAGGGGTGAGAGATCACAAAAAATGAAGAAAAAAAAATCTTTTCGAAAATTTTCAAAATTGTTGAGCGACCTCTAAATAATTTTTCACAATCTCCATTTTTCATGAGAATTGTTTTTTCACCGAAAACAACTATGGGGTGAGACGAAAAATTAAAAAATACAGATGAAATTTGGGCCACCCTACACCTAATTCAAGTGACGAATTTTACTCCCTTGGGAATAAAATTTCGAAAATATTTTCTTAGCCAATCCTTACTACCCGAATATAATTCTGAGTTCAGAAACTTTTTTTTATAAATATTTTAAAAAAATTATAAATAAAAAAAAACAATTCAGCAATTTAAAAAACGAAGTCAACTATGTCCAAATTACCCCATAAAGATTATCGCAGATATCGAGTTGCCTTCGTTTCATCGTTTTCACCCGATCTTGAGAGCAACTAGCTCACCCCTTTATTTTTTTCCTTGGAAAGCATGAAAAAGGGTTTCTCTAACTACTGGGGCGGACGTTTCTTGATTGCCTCGGCTGTTATTGCCTGTCAATTGTGCTCGTTCACGTCCGTTATTAAATTAATATTACGAGACGAAAGTGAATGAGAGAAAGAGAGAAAGAAAAATGAGAAGGTGGTGGTGAAACTGGATGCAGCTTTTCTCCAAGCATAACCAGTCAGTCAGAACCAAGGGTCACTACCGTGTCCAGCAGTTTTACTCCTTTATTTGGAAACGTTCATTCCCATGAGGATTTTCCACAACCCCTTTAGCCCTTAATAATCCTGTATACATTGGTCAAACCTTTCCACGAGACGTTATATCCGAAATACGTGACGATTGAGCGAATGAGGGATATATAACTTTTATATGCAGTAACGACTTAGTATATAGTATGCTGTATACTATATTAATCAAGGGAATAACAAGGGCCATTCTTCTTTTGTTATTTCTCAATATGTTTTGTTCCAAATTTTGTTTTAATGATAATTCGATATAAACAAAAGATATATGTGAATTAGAACATTCGTTTTGGTACGTTGGAATATTTTTTAAACCATCAGAAAATGGTTTTCATTTTTTCCTTTAATTTAACGCTTAAATGTGTTAAGGGCTGAAATTTTTTTAATTTGAGTATTGAGAAGGCTCGAAATTTTGAATTTCGTGAAAATTGGCAAAAAAATTAAGCAAATACGAAGACATTAATTTTTGTCAATCGCATGGAAAGAAAACCTTAAGGGGTAACATCGCTCTAACTTTGACGATTTATTTTGGGAGTATGAAAAAAGGAATGGGATTTCTTTTTGGAGGGTTTATTTAATACATATTGAAGTACGGGAAAAAAAATTATTTTATCATTTTGGTACAAAATGGCGGCGACAAAGTCCATTTTGAAAAAACCTTCACGGGCGGTTTTCTCGTGAAGAATAAGGCCTGGAACAAAAAACCAACAAATTTTATAATCTATATACTATTGGCTATGGAACTACGTAGGGATATTTTTTTAACTCAATTTTTGTAGAAATGGTGAGCTTTTGAAAAAATGAATCGACGTTTTGCCAAAAATAAGCAGTAAATTGTTTATAAAAAAAGAAGTTTACATCAGATCAAAAAACGGCTGCGTACTTCGATGGAAAATGTAATTGTGAAGCTACTATCAAAATTTCAAATCGATCCATGCAACAGTGTTCAAGTAATCGTCCAAAAAAAAACCAAAAAAAAAAATTGATTTTTCAAAAATCTTAGAGCGGTGTGGAAAAATCCTTAAGCAGAAAAATGAGTTGTTGGACTATTGGTATGATATTTCTAAAATTATTTGAATTCTTTTCTTATGAATTGTTCTGGCGTAAGTTAATCGGTATATAGGATGCTGTATACTATATTAATCAAGGGAATAACAAGGGCCCGTCTTCTTTTATTATTTCTCAATATGTTGTGTTCCAAATTTTGTTTTAATGATAATTCGATATAAACAAAACATATTTAGAATTAGAACATCCGTTTTGGCACGTTGGAATATTTTTTAAACCTTCAGAATTTTTTTTAAAGATTTTCCTTTAAATTAACGCTTAAATGTGTTAAAAGGGCTGAAATTTTTTTTACTTGAGTATTGAAAGGCTCGAAATTTTGATTTTCATGGATATTGGCAAAAAAATTAAGCAAATACGAAGACATTAAGTTTTGTCACTCGCCTGAAAAGAAAACCTTAAGGGGTAACGTCGCTCTAACTTTGACGATTTATTTTGGGAGTATGAAAAAAGGAATGGGATTTATTTTCGGAGGGTTTATTTAATACATATTGAAGTACGGAAAACAAATTTGTTTTATCATTTTGGTACAAAATGGCGGCGACAAAGTCCATTTTGAAAATCGTGGATTTTTTTTTAAACACCTTCACGGGCGGTTTTCTCGTGAAGTATAAGGCCTGGAACAAAAAACCAACAAATTTTATAATCTATATACTATTGGCTATGGAACTACGTAGGGATATTTTTTTAACTCAATTTTTATAGAAATGGTGAGTATTCGAAAAAATGAATCGACGTTTTGCCAAAAATGCGCAGTAAATTGTTTATAAAAAAAAGAAGTTTACATTAGATAAAAAACGGCTGCGTACTTCGATGGAGAATGTAATTGTGAAGCTACTGTCAAAATTTCAAATCGATCCATGCAACAGTGTTCAAGTAATACGTCCAAAAAAAAACCAAAAAAAAAAATTGATTTTTCAAAAATCTTAGAGCGGTGTGGAAAAATCCTTAAGCAGAAAAATGAGTTGTTGGACTATTGGTATGATATTTCTAAAATTATTTGAATTCTTTTCTTATGAATTGTTCTGGCGTAAGTTAATCGGTATATAGGATGCTGTATACTATATTAATCAAGGGAATAACAAGGGCCCGTCTTCTTTTGTTATTTCTCAATATGTTTTGTTCCAAATTTTGTTTTAATGATAATTCGATATAAACAAAAGATATATATGAATTAGAACATTCGTTTTGGTACGTTGGAATATTTTTTAAACCTTCCGAAAATGTTTTTAAGATTTTCCCTTAATTTAACGCTTAAATGTGTTAAAAGGGCTGAAATTTTTTTTACTTGCGTATTGAGAAGGCTCGAAATTTTAAATTTCATGAAAAGGGGAAAAAAATTAAGCAAATACGAAGACATTAAGTTTTGTCACTCGCATGGAAAGAAAACCTTAAGGGGTAACGTCAATCTAACTTTGACGATTTATTTTGGGAGTATGAAAAAAGGAATGGGATTTATTTTCGGAGGGTTTATTTAATACATATTGAAGTACGGAAAAAAAATTTGTTTTATCATTTTGGTACAAAATGGCGGCGACAAAGTCCATTTTGAAAATCGTGGATTTTTTTTTAAACACCTTCACGGGTGGTTTTCTCGTTAAGTATAAGGCCTGGAACAAAAAACCAACAAATTTTATAATCTATATACTATTGGCTATGGAACTACGTAGGGATATTTTTTTAACTCAATTTTTGTAGAAATGGTGAGCTTTTGAAAAAATGAATCGATCCTGTGCCAAAAATAAGCAGTAAATTGTTTATAAAAAAAAAAATTACATTTAATAAAAAAAACGGCTGAGTACTTCGATGGAGAATGTAATTGTGAAGCTACTGTCAAAATTTCAAATCGATCCATGCAACAGTGTTCAAGTAATACGTCCAAAAAAAAACCAAAAAAAAAAATTGATTTTTCAAAAATCTTAGAGCGGTGTGGAAAAATCCTTAAGCAGAAAAATGAGTTGTTGGACTATTGGTATGATATTTCTAAAATTATTTGAATTCTTTTCTTATGAATTGTTCTGGCGTAAGTTAATCGGTATACAGTTGTTGTTACTACGTAATGCTTGTTCTTAAAGGATTATTCCATGCAGAGGATTCGCTCAGGGCGAGAATAAGGAAGCCAAGAGCGACAACAAGAAGGGGAGACACGGGAGAGAGCTTCCGTTGTCAAACGCATTAAGTGACTACAAACGGAAACTTGGCACTGTTGGCCTTGGGCTGTGTCGTCGAGTCTTGCCGGGTTTAATTACCGCGGCATAACGCGAGGGTGCACCCACAAACGTTCGTACGATTGCCGATCTGGAGCAGAGCTCTACGTAAGATGTAGCTTGCAATCTCTCGCGCGTTTCTCCAGCTTGATTATTGTGTATTATGAAATCGACGGTATTTCGAAGCAATGAAAATAAAATGTTTCTTTATGGTAATATACTAATTGAAACGAGCCTTGTATATACTTTTTTTTCAGAAAAAAACATTCGAAATATTCAACAAGGCCTTAAAAAGTAATTATTGGTATAACAACTAATTTTCGTTAACTGGCGTTAAAGAGGTTTTGTTTACTAACCGTACCACCATTGCGGTTAGTTTATCAACCATTCGGTTATCTTATGAAATGTCAATTGGTTGTTCTAGCCAAACAATTGCCAAAGAAACGGAATGTCATATGAAAAATTGGTAAACCAAACAACCAATCGATACGCTCAACAACCAATTGATAAGCGAACCAACCAATCGCTATTCCAAACAATTAATCGTTAATCCAAACAACCAATCAGTAAATCAAACAACCAATTGGTAAGTTAAACAAACAATTGGCAAATCAAACAACCAATTGTTTAGTCAAATAACGAATTGGTAAGTCAAATAACCAACTGGTAAGTCAAATAACCAATTGGTAAGTCAAATAACCAATTGGTAAGTCAAACAACCAATTGGTAAGTCAAACAACCAATTGACAAATCAAACAATCAATTGGTAAGTCAAATAATCAATTAGTAAATAAAATAATCAATTGGTAAGTCAAATAATCAATTAGTAAATAAAATAATCAATTGGTAAGTCAAACAACCAATTGGTAAGTCAAACAACCAATTGGTAAGTCAAACAACCAATTGGCAAATCAAACAACCAATTGGCAAATCAAACAACCAATTGGCAAATCAAACAACCAATTGGCAAATAAAACAACCAATTGGCAAATCAAACAACCAATTGGCAAATCAAACAACCAATTGGTAAGTCAAACAACCAATTGGCAAATCAAACAACCAATTGGCAAATCAAACAACCAATTGGCAAATAAAACAACCAATTGGCAAATCAAACAACCAATTGGCAAATCAAACAACCAATTGGTAAGCCAAACAACCAATTGGCAAATCAAACATCCAATTGGTAAGTCAAACAACCAATTGGTAAATCAAACAACCAATTGGCAAATAAAACAACCAATTGGCAAATCAAACAACCAATTGGCAAATAAAACAACCAATTGGCAAATCAAACAACCAATTGGCAAATCAAACATCCAATTGGTAAGTCAAACAATCAATTGGTAAATCAAACAACCAATTGGCAAACCAAATAACCAATTGGTAAGTCAAACAACCAGTTGGTAAGTCAAACAACCAGTTGGCAAGTCAAACAACCAGTTGGTAAGTCAAACAACCAATTGGTAAGTCAAACAATCAATTGGCAAATCAAACAGCCAATTGGTAAGTCAAACAAGCAATTGGTAAGTCAAACCAGCAATTTGTAAGTCAAACAACCAATTGGCAAGTCAAACAAGCAATTTGTAAGTCAAACAACGAATTGGCAAATCAAACATCCAATTGGTAAGTCAAACAAGCAATTTGTAAGTCAAACAACGAATTGGCAAATCAAACATCCAATTGGTAAGTCAAACAAGCAATTGGTCAACGGACCAACCAATTGATAAGCGAACTAACTAATTAGTAAGCCAAAACAACAATTGGTAAAGGAATCAACAAATTGGTAATCCAAACAACCAAAAATTAAGCCAAACAACCAATTGCTAAGCCAACCAACTGATTGGTAATAGTAACAGTACTAAAAAATGCTGATTCTAAACAACTGATCGGTGATTGGACCAACCGTTTAGGATCCGACCCAACTATTTGGCAATGCCACCCAAACGATTGGCAACAATCACCAACCATTTGGCAATGTCAACCGACTGAGAATCGTTGGAATAAAAAATCGGTGGTAGTTGCAGTAACACATTTTATGTGTACCGCAAATAAACATACCCCCAAGCATTTGAAAGTTTGTTCATTCAACCAACCATTTTTCGCGACATTTCCGAAGTCTTGGAATTCGAAAAATGATATACTTCAAGTACAGAATCATAAAACAAT
Organism: Ephialtes manifestator; assembly: GCA_963970395.1. Lineage (NCBI taxonomy): Eukaryota > Metazoa > Arthropoda > Insecta > Hymenoptera > Ichneumonidae > Ephialtes > Ephialtes manifestator. The sequence continues at coordinate 23,920,030 of OZ019982.1, read as the reverse complement.
GTTTTACGAGCAGGTCCTTTGAATTTTTCCGTCTCCGCATCCGTAGTTCCTTCTTCCGCACAGAAGACTAAGAAATCCTCGGTATTTAATTAGGAATAGCAAAGAGGTGAGTCGAGATGTAGAACGCAAACGCGGGAGCAAAAGTTAAAATGCAGAGACAACCGTGGAAAGGAATTTACGAGACAGGGCTCCTCGGCTTGCCGGATGCCCTATCTCTATCGCTCCTTCACAGCCACGCCACGTAAATCTAATAAAATATATCGGCAATTAACTCCCCAAATATTCGTTCACCGAACCTGGGTGATCTATGCTTCGTTTCTCCCAAAAAAAAAAACGCACACAATCACTATTCCAGGTTAAATTACATCGGCATTCGCCAATTTTTCAATCCTAAACCGATAAGAACTTCCGACCTCCTCTTCACGATCCTAATTGATCGTGGAATTAGATTTTACTATCCCAGACATGAGTTTTCTATCCCTTCGCCTTTTCCATGCATCCAATACGTACTCCATCGTTTTATCTACGCCGTGTTAAGAATCTCTCTAGGATTTAGACCCACATAAACTTTTTTTCACCGACCATCGCAGAAAATTTCCAGGTCTCTTCTTCACCAACCCCGGAGACGCTTCTCCGCTAACTAGTCAGCTTCTGGCTGCGCTAACTCATTTTTCTAATTAGGCTACCACTTCTGTCGCTGGTGAAGGTGGTTACAGAAGCTTCTGACTAAAAGCTGGAAGGAAAAGGTCCAAGTGTCTGATAAACTTAGGCGTTCGAACGTGCGGGAATCGTGGCAAACTTGTACGTGGTGGTGCGAAACGGTCCGAGACTCATTCTTCATCTTCTTCTTCTTCTTCTTCTTCTTCCGTCACTCTCGTACATTCTGTATCCTGCTGCTATATTCTCACTGATGTAGCATCATTGACGTTGGCTGAGCGTTCGAGTGAGATGGTAGTAGATCAAAGCGCCCTCCAAAGATCAATACCCTTCTGAGACGAGACTGGCGTTTGCAAGGGTGTATTATAGTCAAGTATGTGTGAGTGCAGAAGGCGAAAGCACAGTATATATATTGTGGGTTGAGTTTGAGGGGGGGGGGGGGGGGGGGGGCAAAGCTAGTGGAGGAAGAAAGAAAGCAAGAGCAGCGGGTGAGAGCGATGGCTTGATTGAGGGCATCGGGCATTAGCTCTGCTTGCCTTAGTTCTCTTCATAAACATGTCACGTAGTCTCTCTAGCTATAGAAAAGAGCTACGACTGTGGACTGTGCCCAGCGATCGGTACCAAAGGGGCATAAATAGAGGCAATTAAGATCTATACCAACTGTGGGCCGACCACCGATCTTAGGATTTCGTGACGTCCGGCCAGCACTTTGGCCACAGTGAAACACAACAGACTGCAGATGAGATTGAAATGGAGGCGTAAACGAATTGTTTGTCCGATACGAGCTTTTTCGGTTCTAAAAGCCATAGGTGTCTTATGTCGTGCTATTGGCATAAATTAACTAATTGTCACTTTTATATAAGATTTGGTTGGTGAGTTTTTTTTGTATGCTTTCGAGTAAAAGTAGATTTAGGCTGACTGATGGTACATCAGGACCACTTGAAGTGTCGATGAGGGGTATGTAAAGAAATTTGGTATTCTTACGGGTTGCCTGATCAAATTCAACAGATTTCGACTGGAAATGCTCGCTTAAAAATGATGACTCCAGGATGGAGTTGGGAAAGTTCTGGATGGAGAATCGGTTTTCAAGGATGGGAAATGGAATTTGACACGATCACATTGGTCACCTTGGACTCCAGCCTGGAGTGCTTAGATTTAATCCTAGATTGTTCAACAACTTCCTGGACTGCCCAGACTTTATCCTGTACAACAATGATTCCATTCTGTTCTGGATCTCCAGACACCACTCCGGAATGTCCAGAGACCATCCTGGATTGTCCAAACACAATCCTGGACTACTCCAATGATTCCATTTTGGACTCTAATGATTCCATTCTGGACTCTAATGATTCCACTCTGGATCCTAATGATTCCATTCTGGACTCCAATGATTCCATTCTGGACTCTAATGATTCCACTCTGGACTCTAATGATTCCATTCAGGTCTCCAATGATTCCATTCTGGACTCCAATGATTCCATTCTGGACTCTAATGATTCTATTCTGGACTCCAATGATTCCATTTTGGACTCTAATGATTCCATTCTGGACTCCAATGATTCCATTCTGGACTCTAATGATTCCATTCAGGTCTCCAATGATTCCATTCTGGACTTCAATGATTCCGTTCTGGACTCTAATGATTCCATTCTGGACTCCAATGATTTCATTCTGGACTCTAATGATTCCATTCTGGATTCTAATGATTTCATTCTGGACTCTAATGATTCCATTCTGGACTCCAATGATTCCATTCTGGACTTCAATGATTCCATTTTGGACTCTAATGATTCCGTTCTGGACTCTAATGATTCCATTCAGGTCTCCAATGATTCCATTCTGGACTCCAATGATTGCATTCTGGACTCTAATGATTCCATTCAGGTCTCCAATGATTCCATTCTGGACTTCAATGATTCGATTCTGGACTTCAATGATTCCAATATGGACTCCAATGATTCCACTCTGGACTTTAATGATTCCATTCTGGACTCCAATGATTCCATTCTGGACTCTAATGATTCCATTCTGGACTCTAATGATTCCATTCTGGACTTCAATGATTCGATTCTGGACTCCAATGATTCCAACCTGGACTCCAATGATTCCATTCTGGATTTTCCAGACTCCGTTCTGGGAAATCCAGAACGGAGTCTTCCACCCTGGATTCCATACTGGACTCCCCATTTTTTCCACACGGATGAACCACATATGCTATCGATACGCCATGCCTCATTAGGCATGACTGCTTTAATCTCGATCTAGACCGAATCTGTAATTGTTTATAAATTGAAATTTTTATAAACCATTCACTCAGTGACTATTTTCTTTTTTTCTCTTCTCCTTAGTTATGCCCTTTTTTTTCCTCTACTTTATTGTTATTCTTGCAGAAAAAGTATAATAAGCTGCGACATTCGAAAATATTAATGTATTTTCTGCTAAAAATCTATCTTCATGTAAAATTACAATTTTTGCAGTAAAGTTAAAGAAACAAAAATAAAAATAGATATATATATATATATTATGAATTGATGCTTGCCATTATTATACACGATACCTGCTCGAGGTATTAATTTTCCGAGATTATGCCTGGGATTTCTCGTTCACGGTTTGCTAATAGAGAGCTTTATCCATCCTATTCGAGCAACCCTCAAGCATCAGTAGAACAGGTCCACCACCGGAACGTCCGATGTATCTACGTACATAACATACGTACTACTGTAGAAATACGCGAGGGGAAAAGGAAGAAGAGCATCGTTTGCTGGCCGCTGGTGGTGCTGCGGGTCGCGCACGAATAGCCGCGTCCGGATATTTGGTTAAATATTAACGACGTCGTTAAAACAACGCATTTGCGGTTCGTTAAAGCCCCGAGGGGTGCGTAACGGGGCCCCGTTAAGGCGCCCGTGGTACAAGCAATTCGGACGAAGCACCTCTCGCTCCTACTACCTTCTACTGCTGCTATACGTACGTACCTACGACTACGTACCTCAACGTATTATACTGTATACCTTTGCTGCCACAGTAACGCTTCACGAGACAAATAGCCCTCGGAAAATCAGCTTGAAACACGAGAGCATGTGGTACAAGAATACTTTTTTTTTTTTTTTTTTTTTTCACTACTCTCTATCGCTACCTCCCTTAATCCTTGGGCTATCTTTGGGCGACCGGGGCAAATTGGATCAATTTTCGATTTTGATTTTGCTTCCTCATAGAGGAAGCTTTGTTTTCGTGAAATTTTTTTTTTTTCGTGAGTTTCATGTCAGGACACTCAGAATGGTCTAAAACGTCGAGAAATGTGGTTTAGAAAAAATGTCTGTATGTGTGTGTGTGTGTGCGTATGTGCACAATTTTTTTGTTAGCACGATAGCCGTCGCAATTTTTAAGATATCGGGCTCAAATTTGAACCACGAGTAAACTGTCGTTAAACAAGGTATGAGATTGAATTTGGAGTTGATCCATCAAGGTGTTCAAAATTTATGGCATTTTGAATTTTTTGGAGAATGTCAGTTCGGGCTCTAACTCCCGCAATTTTTATGATATCCGGCTCAAACTTGGACCAGAAGTGGACTGTTATCAAATAATGTTTGGGATTAAATTTGGAGTCAATTCGTTAAGGGGTTCACAATTTATGGCATTTTTAAATTTTCTGACATTTTTTGTTCGTGCTCTAACTTTCGCAATTTTTAAGATATCGGGCTCAAATTTGGTCCACAAGTGGACTGTTATTAAATAAAGTTTGGGAGTGAATTTGACGTCAATCCGTTAAGGGGTTTGAAATTTATGGCATTTTGAATTTTTTGTTCGTGCTCTAACTTCCGCAATTTTTAAGATATCGGGCTCAAATTTGAACCACGAGTAAACTGTCGTTAAACAAGGCGTGGAATTGAATTTGGAGTTCATCCATCAAGGTGTTCAAAATTTATGGCATTTTGAATTTTTTGGAGAATGTCAGTTCGGGCTCTAACTCCCGCAATTTTTATGATATCCGGCCCAAACTTGGACCAGAAGTGGACTGTTATCAAATAGTGTTTGGGATTAAATCTGGAGTCAATCCGTTAAGGGGTTCACAATTTATGGCATTTTTTAATTTTCTGACATTTTTTGTTCGTGCTCTAACTTCCGCAATTTTTAAGATATCGGGCTCAAATTTGAACCACGAGTAAACTGTCGTCAAACAAGGTATGGGATTGAATTTGGAGTTGATCCATCAAGGTGTTCAAAATTTATGGCATTTTGAATTTTTTGGAGAATGTCAGTTCGGGCTCTAACTCCCGCAATTTTTATGATATCCGGCTCAAACTTGGACCAGAAGTGGACTGTTATCAAATAGTGTTTGGGATTAAATTTGGAGTCAATTCGTTAAGGGGTTCACAATTTATGGCATTTTTTAATTTTCTGACATTTTTTGTTCGTGCTCTAACTTTCGCAATTTTTAAGATATCGGGCTCAAATTTGGTCCACAAGTGGACTGTTATTAAATAAAGTTTGGGAGTGAATTTGACGTCAATCCGTTAAGGGGTTTAAAATTTATGGCATTTTGAATTTTTTGTTCGTACTCTAACTTCCGTAATTTTTAAGATATCGGGCTCAAATTTGAACCACGAGTAAACTGTCGTTAAACAAGGTATGAGATTGAATTTGGAGTTGATCCATCAAGGTGTTCAAAATTTATGGCATTTTGAATTTTTTGGAGAATGTCAGTTCGGGCTCTAACTCCCGCAATTTTTATGATATCCGGCTCAAACTTGGACCAGAAGTGGACTGTTATCAAATAATGTTTGGGATTAAATTTGGAGTCAATTCGTTAAGGGGTTCACAATTTATGGCATTTTTAAATTTTCTGACATTTTTTGTTCGTGCTCTAACTTTCGCAATTTTTAAGATATCGGGCTCAAATTTGGTCCACAAGTGGACTGTTATTAAATAAAGTTTGGGAGTGAATTTGACGTCAATCCGTTAAGGGGTTTGAAATTTATGGCATTTTGAATTTTTTGTTCGTGCTCTAACTTCCGCAATTTTTAAGATATCGGGCTCAAATTTGAACCACGAGTAAACTGTCGTTAAACAAGGCGTGGAATTGAATTTGGAGTTCATCCATCAAGGTGTTCAAAATTTATGGCATTTTGAATTTTTTGGAGAATGTCAGTTCGGGCTCTAACTCCCGCAATTTTTATGATATCCGGCCCAAACTTGGACCAGAAGTGGACTGTTATCAAATAGTGTTTGGGATTAAATCTGGAGTCAATCCGTTAAGGGGTTCACAATTTATGGCATTTTTTAATTTTCTGACATTTTTTGTTCGTGCTCTAACTTCCGCAATTTTTAAGATATCGGGCTCAAATTTGAACCACGAGTAAACTGTCGTCAAACAAGGTATGGGATTGAATTTGGAGTTGATCCATCAAGGTGTTCAAAATTTATGGCATTTTGAATTTTTTGGAGAATGTCAGTTCGGGCTCTAACTCCCGCAATTTTTATGATATCCGGCTCAAACTTGGACCAGAAGTGGACTGTTATCAAATAGTGTTTGGGATTAAATTTGGAGTCAATTCGTTAAGGGGTTCACAATTTATGGCATTTTTTAATTTTCTGACATTTTTTGTTCGTGCTCTAACTTTCGCAATTTTTAAGATATCGGGCTCAAATTTGGTCCACAAGTGGACTGTTATTAAATAAAGTTTGGGAGTGAATTTGACGTCAATCCGTTAAGGGGTTTAAAATTTATGGCATTTTGAATTTTTTGTTCGTACTCTAACTTCCGCAATTTTTAAGATATCGGGCTCAAATTTGAACCACGAGTAAACTGTCGTTAAACAAGGTATGAGATTGAATTTGGAGTTGATCCATCAAGGTGTTCAAAATTTATGGCATTTTGAATTTTTTGGAGAATGTCAGTTCGGGCTCTAACTCCCGCAATTTTTATGATATCCGGCTCAAACTTGGACCAGAAGTGGATTGTTATCAAATAGTGTTTGGGATTAAATTTGGAGTCAATTCGTTAAGGGGTTCACAATTTATGGCATTTTTTAATTTTCTGACATTTTTTGTTCGTGCTCTAACTTTCGCAATTTTTAAGATATCGGGCTCAAATTTGGTCCACAAGTGGACTGTTATTAAATAAAGTTTGGGAGTGAATTTGACGTCAATCCGTTAAGGGGTTTAAAATTTATGGCATTTTGAATTTTTTGTTCGTGCTCTAACTTCCGCAATTTTTAAGATATCGGGCTCAAATTTGAACCACGAGTAAACTGTCGTTAAACAAGGCATGGGATTGAATTTGGAGTTCATCCATCAAGGTGTTCAAAATTTATGGCATTTTGAATTTTTTGGAGAATGTCAGCTCGGGCTCAAACTCCCGCAGTTTTTATGATATCCGGCTCAAACTTGGACCAGAAGTGGACTGTTATCAAATAGTGTTTGGGATTAAATTTGGAGTCAATCCGTTAAGGGGTTCACAATTTATGGCATTTTTTAATTTTCTGACATTTTTTGTTCGTGCTCTAACTTTCGCAATTTTTAAGATATCGGGCTCAAATTTAGTCCACAAGTGGACTGTTATTAAATAAAGTTGGGGAGTGAATTTCACGTCAATCCATTAAGGGGTTTTAAATTTATGGCATTTTGAATTTTTTGTTCGTGCTCTAACTTCCGCCATTTTTAAGATATCGGGCTCAAAGTTGGTCCACAAGTAGAGTGTGGGTAAACTAAGCATCAGTTCGAATCTGGCGAAAATCTGTCGAGGGGTTCAAAACTAATGCCAATTAAAATTTTTTTAAACAAGGCTGCAAAATAGAACTTTGCAAATTGCTTCCTCATTATTGTTGGATTTTTACAAAGTTTCCTCTATGAGGAAGCCAAAATAGATTAACATGCTTCCTCATAGAGGTAGATTTGTAAAAATCCAACAATAATGAGGAAGCAATTTGCAAAGTTCTACTTATTTTTTATTCTTGATCGCTTAGATCGGATTAATAGTAAATCAAGAGTCGCGGTAGCGACTCGACGCCAAGTTAATTTATTATTCTGCATGGATCTGTTGCTTTAAGAAATAAATTATACAGGACAATTTGTTTTGTAGTTACGATTTTCTAACGATAACGAAATAAAGAAATAAAAATATATGTGAACTTTTAAATAGCTGTATTCAATTAATTTTAATTATTAAATTAAATTTATAAGTATAAATAAATTTGTATAATTAATTTTAATTATTAAATTTAATTTAATAACTTATTTTTAATTAAATGTTGGGAGAAATTGTGATAAAAATGGACAAGCATTACTTTTGCATTGCATTAACAGTATTTCGCAATTTTTTTTAATAAGATTATCATGAAATTTTATGGGAAATTAATAGTTTTCACCTCTTTTTTTATCTCTACTTTATTTTTAAATGTATACATTATATTATAATGACTGCAAGTTATTGTTACAAAAATATAATTAGAAAGCCAAGTGTATCATTATTTTTATTTCTAAAATAATTAGAGCTCTGCATGGATTGTTAATTAGATAATCAAAATTCATTATATATTATATACAATATTATATTGTGTAAAATCAGAATTAAAAAAAACGCTTTTTTATGCTACAAATCGTTGAAAACATAAAAAGTGGTGATTTTATACAAAAAGTATTTTAAATACATTTTCATGAAATTAATACACAATTCTGCCCCTGATCCAATTAGCCCCGGTCTCCTCTATACTCCAAAGATACACTGTTAAAAAAAATTGTAAATTTACTGTGACGAGTAATATGAAATTTACAAAACTGGTGTGTGAACTAATGATTAGTATAACATTCACTGTAAAATTAACATTAGTAGAGTAAATTTATGTACGTGAAGATTAAATTTTCAAATATTTTAAATGAAAATTACAAAATTTCTCTAATAATCTAGTTATTACATGACGAAATTTGTAAAATTTTAGTTAAGTTCTTGATGTAAGTTAAATAATTTGTAAATTCATATACAGTACTTTTATATCTGTATAAAAATTAGTAGTTCATCATCATGGAATTTTTCAAGACATTAATGTTGATGCGTCTTGGGAACAAAAATATTGAATGCGGATAATAAATTTTCAGTCAACCACAACTGTAATTTCAGAAATTCAGAACCATTGTTTTCATTGTAGGTAGCTTTTGATTTTATAACAAACATGTGTACGAAATTTACAAACGACATGCGAAGTAAAAAAAATGTAACAAACATGTGTACGAAATTTACAAACGACATGCGAAGTAAAAAAAATACAAAATGCAAATTCCTAGTATTTTATAAAAGTAAATTTACAAAATTTCTCAAATATTTTTCAGCATTGTTAATTTAAATATCTAATACAGATTGACAAGAAATTCGTGATACAGGTTATGAATAAAAACTTCCACTCTGGTACTAATAGATAAATTTAAAAAAAAAAAAAAAAAAAAAGTACTGTAATTTTCTAGTAAATTTTTTTCACAGTCTAGCGAATTAGTTTCTCGAATTCAATGGTATCAATCAGATAAGATAAGAGATAAAAAAAAAAGTTTGTAAAAACCTTTTGCGATACTTTTACCTAAATCTCTGAAAAATCCAACTCACCTAAATATCTGTACTTTTATAGTGGGGCTCAAAAGATAAACTCTGGTAAAGTCTTTCTGGTTAACGCACAGATTTGCATCTCTTGTTCACGCTCTTGAGCTTGCAAGGATAACCATAAATCCGTCACGTACGTGGTTTTCATCTTGACCCAATGTCCAGATTCTACAATAAATTATTCGTATGTACAATGCATGTATATTTATTCTGTAACTTTGTCTCCTAATCGATGGTCGATAGCCTGAGGGAAAGACCCTTCAATTGGCTGTTCAACTCTCTAAGTCCTTCGGACTTAGAGTTGTCCAAAACTACCAGATGCGATAAAACTGTCACTGACCGCTATGTATAAATTCCCACTTTACATATATCCGGAGATTTCCGATTGGGGTGCTGCAATTCTCTTGTTGCAGTAGTGAAAAAAAAGGGTGAGTGGATTTATGGTAAAAGGGTGTCACTATGCAGATCTCTTTCATGGTAAAATGTAAAAAAACTTGAAAAATTAGGTTACTCGTGATTTTCATGTGAAATTTTTTTATTTGTTAATAGAAATTTTTCCTGATTTGTAGGCGGATCAAAATTTTTCATCAGTTAATTTTAAAAGACGAAATTTTGGTTTTCCACTTTCCAGCCTATTTAAAAATTACGATCGCGAAAATTTGGAAAGTTGAAGGAGACTTTAGTTTTTTTTTGATTGAGCAATTTTGAATTTCCTCCTTTTTCGGTTGAGAGATCGAATTCGGTTAATTATTAAAATTAAAATAAAAGTTTTTTAATAAAATTCAAAACCCAACGAATTCTAATTTACTACATTACGTTGTAGATCTTGATGCTTTATGAGGAAACCAAGCACAAACCGATATTTTATTTTATTTTTTTAATTACAGCAATTTTAGAAAAACCTTGAATTTCCGGCCAAAATTAATTAACTCTGTAAGAATTTGTTATCCATTTTGCAAAAAATAGAAAATTCATTAATACACCTAAAGACCAATTTTTTGTTCAGTTTACATTATAATTAATAAACATTTCAATGCAAGTTATTCTAAATTTGTAACCAGTGGAAATCTTCCAATATAATAAATTATTTAAAGTAAATTTAATTAAAAAATTAAGCTATTTAATAAAATTGTCATGAAAATTAATTTAATATTTGAGGTAAAATTAAATTTAAATATTGAATTTTATATAAATTTTAATTCGAAAAATTTTTTAAAGTAATTTATTTGAAGGAGGAATAAATTATTTAAAATAAAATTTAATTAAAAAATTAAGCTATTTAATAAAATTGTCATAAAAATTAATTTAATATTTAAGGTAAAATTAAATTTAAGTATTGAATTTTATATAAATTTTAATTAGTAAACATTTTTTAAAGTAACTTATTTGAAGGAGGATACGTAAATAACACTCTAAACCAAAAAAAAAAAAAAGAATGAATATATCTAAGGACCGATTTTTTGTTATATTTACATTATATCATTTAAATGCAATGTAATATTAACATTTCAATGCAAATTCTACTACATTTGTAACCAGTGGAAATCTTCCAATATAATAATACGTAAATACGACTCTAAAACCCAAAAAAAAGAAAAAAAAAGAATGATTATATCTAAGGACCGATTTTTTGTTACATTTACAGTATAACATTTAAATGCAATATAATAATGACATTTCAATGCAAATTCTACTAGATTTGTAACCAGTGAAAATCTTCCAATATAATAAAACGTAAATACGACTCTAAAACCCAAAAAAAAAGAAAAAAAAAGAATGATTATATCTAAGGGCCGATTTTTTGTTACATTTACAGTATAACATTTAAATGCAATATAATAATGACATTTCAATGCAAATTCTACTACATTTTTCACCAGTGGAAATCTTCCAATATAATAATACCACTCTAAACCCAAAAAAAAAAAAAAAAAAAAAAAAAAAAAAATTATCTTGTGAGCCGGTGAAAGTCTGATGCAGTCTTGCAGTTCCATTTAGGGAAAGGGCGGTAAGAAAAGAAAACTAAGTACTTATACGAACAGTCCTTTCCTATCTTTGCTCTTCTTTTAGTTTCAGAACGGCGTTGCCTGCACTATAGAGTATCCGCTATATATATATCCGCTATATATATATATATATACATACATAGATATAGTTCTCCGATAAAACCTCAGGGAAGGTGATATTTTAAGGGAGTGTCCAAGCTACCCTCGACGAGTCTCGTGAACATTTGCCACCGGTGTTCCTCTCTTTGGCTCTATATCCGAACCCTGGCAAGTCCTGGGTTGAAGTCGGGAAAGAGGCGGGACGGGGTGAAGGGGAGTTTGCACCGAGAGAAACGCCTCGCCTTGTTCCTCGTAGAGTCCTTAGGGTTTGTAAGTAAGTAAGTGGGTGGACTAGTTAGGGACAACGAGCATAAATTCTCGGCGGGACCGAGACGAGGGATGACCTCACTGCACGCGAAGTCCCACGATCCTTTTCATCCCTCCAACCCCCTTCGTTCTCCTTGTGCCTCTCACGCTTGTTTCTCGTCCACCCCCGTCCACCCCCTTAACCCCCTTTCGCCCGTTAACCACCTTCTTCGCGCTTTCTCCACTCTGAAAATCCAGAGTCTATCGAACACTATTTTCTTTCTATTCAGTCGAACAATAAGAGATCGACCTTTGTCGTATTTCTGGGGTAGTCTTTATTGTGAAAAGGCAACCATTGTTCGATAAAAGTGACTTATGTAGTAGCTCTGCAAGATTTACGGCACATATTTTGAATTAATGTAGTTTGTATTGTTGTTAATTAATTTTTATTAAATTTTTTATGAGTTGGGGAAGAAAAAGGGTTGATTAGTAAATTTTGTGTTAAGGGATCTTTTCAGTGTGACGGCCCAAAAAATAGCCTATTTTCACGATTTTTTTTCGGACGGTTACTATACGCCAATCAAACTGAAATTTTTATGACATATTAAGGTAATCATGAATGACAGAAAATGATTTTTTATAAGACGATTTTTATTGTTTGAATATTTTTTTTTAATTGTTGAAAATAATGTTGATAAAAAAGATAACCTCATGGTGGATATCCTGGGGGTCGCAAATTTGATCTGAAAAAAAAACCCAAAGGATTATTAATTAGTATGCGATTGGCTATCGCGCTATGGAGGTTTTTTTTTTTAATCAAAATTGACAAAATGGCGGCGGTTTGAACAAAAAGTACCGAATTTAGCCGTTTTTTTCGATGTTTTTGACCATGTATACTAATGAATAAGACCAAAAAAAAAATCGATTTTTTTTCTCACACTGGAAAGATCCCTTAAATCGTCAGTTAGCGAGTCACGATATTTTTTATAATTTTAGTTACACTTTAAAATTGCTTACGTATTATTTTTCATTTTTTTTATAAAGCTACTTAATTAGAATAATAATTGGCACAATACACGGACAAAAATAATTGTATAAATAATAAAAAATCATAATAATAATAGGGTGTCTCAAAAAAATTAGTTGTGGGTTGGTTAAAAAAAAGTGTGGTTAGTAAATTTTGTAAATTGTCAGCTAACGAGTCAAATCATTTTTGATTATAATTGCAGTTACACTTTTTCAAAAATGCAAAATAGAATTTTGAATATTGCTTCCTGATTGTTTTTTCGTGTGTCTATCGATTTTGGCTTCCTAATAGATGAATTTTTGTAAAAAGCGTCATCGAAGATATAAGGTACATATTTTTATTAATGTAATTTGTATTGTTGTTAATTAATAAAAAAATATTAGTTGTGAGAAAAAAGTAAGCATTAGTCAATTTTGTAAATCGTCAAGATATTTTTTACAATTGAGGTTACACTTAAAAATTGATTCCTTATTTACATTAAGAGAGTTAGGCACTTATCTAATTTATTTATAGATTTTTTTAATTATATAAATATTGTAATATGATATTCGACACAAACGTACATAAAATAGTTCGAGTAAGTCCGAGCTGCTTAAAATATTCTCGAGTAGTTCGAACAGATTCAAACTAGTTCGAACAGATTCAAACTAGTCCGAACAGATTCAAACTAGTTCGAACGGATTCAAACTAGTCCGAATAGATTCAAACTAGTCCGAACAGATTCAAACTAGTCCGAACAGTCAAACTAGTCCGAACTGATTCAAACTAGTCCGGACAGATTCAATCTAGTCCGAACAGAGTCAAACTAGTCCGAAAAGATTCAAACTAATCCGAACAAATTAGTTGTGGGTTGGTAAAAAAAAGTGTGGTTAATAAATTTTGTAAATTGTCAGCTAACGAGTCAAACCATTTTTATTTATAATTGTAGTTACATTTTTTTTTAAATGCAAAATAGAATTTTGAATATTGCTTCCTGATTGTTTTTTCGTGTGTCAATCAATTTTGGCATCCTAATAGATGAATTTTTGTAAAAAGCGTCATCGAAGATATAAGGTACATATTTTTATTAATGTAATTTGTATTGTCGTTAATTAATAAAAAAAATATTAGTTGTGAGAAAAAAGTAAGTATTAGTCAATTTTGTAAATCGTCAAGATATTTTTTTCAATTGAGGTTATACTTAAAAATTGATTCCTTATTATTTTTCGCTTTTCATAAAGCAATAAAAATAATAATTGGTACAATACGAGGAAAAAAATAATTGGTTCAATAGGCTCCAAGTGATCAAATTAGTTGGTTACAGAAATAAATCAATGAGTTCGGGCGAAAAATCACAACTAACTGAACTAAGTGAATAAAAAAAAATTAGTTGTGGGTTAAAATTTTGTAAATCGTCAGCTAATCAAACAATTTTTATTTATTGTTGCAGTTACACGTTAAAAAGATGAAAAATAGAAATTTGCATATTTCTTCCTCGTTATTTTTCGTATATCACATTTTTATTTAAAAAACGTTATAAAAAATTTAACGTTTTTTTTAGTTTTTACAAATAAAATTTGATTTGCAAGAAATAGAATAGCAGACGATATTTCACTGAAAAGGTGGAATATTTTCATTCTTTCTTTATGATGAACGTATGCGATGAAGTACGCAGGGGAAATGCGGTACTTCGTTTGAAAATAAGAAATACCTTGATGAGTAAGTTTAAGTGATGAGAAATATAAAATAAAGCGCGTACGTGTGGTATCGGTCTGAGTTGAATTAAAGCGAAATGGTGAATACTCGAAGAGCTCTATATACGCACAGCAGTTGGATGATAGAAAACGGAGAGTCGAAAGAGGGCATAAAAGCAAACACATTATATGAAAACCTTCGCTCCCTGCCTAGAGCTCCGGAGTTGAGTAAGCCCGACCAAAGCTTTCTCGAATTGGCCGGTCCTTTGATCGCCACCGCTGACGGAAAGGAAGCTACGGTTTCGTCGGTTTGAATCAGAGCTTTGGAAAATTTGCTTTTATTTTAGCTCGCCATGAAACTCTCGGAATAAAAATGTACTGGGATATTTTACTCAGCAATAGGATCCCCAACTAATTTTTTTTTTTTTAGAGAGTTAGAAAGGAAAAAAAAGGATGCAAAGTAGAACTTTGCACATTGCTTTCTCATTATTTTTCATGTGTTTCGACAAAGCTCTGATATTTTGGAAAATTTGTTTTTATTTTAACTCGCCATGAAATTCTCGGAATAATAATGTACTGTTTTGCTTCCTCATAGAGGAAGCTTTGTTTTCGTAAAAACTTTTTTTTTATGGTCCAAAACGTCGAGAAAAGTGGTTTAGAAAAAATGTCTGGATGTATGTGGCACGCTTGCAAAATTCAAACCGCTGTATCTTGAAAACGACTTTAACAATCGAGATGAAATTTGGCACGCTGGTAGAGGAGCAATGCAACTTCCTATGTATACATTTTCGAAAAAATTGAAAAAAAAATTCAGATTTTATAAGCCTTTCAATTTTTCGAAAAATGTCTGTATGTTCTCTAGTTTTCGCAATTTTTCAGCTAATGAGCTAAATAGTTCTGGACAAATAGAGAAATAAAAAATGAAGGTCTGTATTGAATTTGAGCGAAATCCATAAAGCGGTTTAGATTTTATAAAATTTTGAATTTTCGAAAAAAATTTGTTTTCGTTCTTATTTCAGTTAAGTTCGACCAAACCTGCTTAAATTTTTTGCAAGGTAAAATAAACATCCAGTTGTAGTAGATATCGAATTTGGTGAAGATTGGTAAAGTGGTTCAGATTTTATGAGACATTGAATTTTTCAAAAAATCTCTGTATGTTCTCTAGTTTCCGCAATTTTTTAGCTAATGAGCTAAATAGTTCTAGACAAATAGAGAAATAAAAAATGAAGATCGGTATTGAATTTGAGCGAAATCCATAAAGCGGTTTAGATTTTATAAAATTTTGAATTTTCGAAAAAATTTTGTTTTCGTTCTTATTCGAGTTAAGTTCGACCAAACCTGCTCAAATTTTTTGCAAGATAAAATAAACATCCAGTTGTAGTAGATATCGAATTTGGTGTAGATTGGTAAAGTGGTTCAGATTTTATAAGCCTTTTAATTTTTCGAAAAATGTCTGTATGTTCTCCAGTTTCCGCAATTTTTCAGCTAATGAGCTAAATAGTTCTAGACAAATAGAGAAATGAAAAATGAAGATCGGTATTGGATTTGAGCGAAATCCATAAAGCGGTTTAGATTTTATAAAATTTTGAATTTTCGAAAAAATTTTGTTTTCGTTCTTATTCGAGTTAAGTTCGACCAAACCTGCTCAAATCTTTTGCAAGGTAAAACAAACATCCAGTTGTAGTAGATATCGAATTTGGTGAAGATTGGTAAAGTGGTTCAGATTTTATGAGACATTGAATTTTTCAAAAAATCTCTGTATGTTCTCAAGTTTCCGCAAT
Organism: Ephialtes manifestator; assembly: GCA_963970395.1. Lineage (NCBI taxonomy): Eukaryota > Metazoa > Arthropoda > Insecta > Hymenoptera > Ichneumonidae > Ephialtes > Ephialtes manifestator. The sequence continues at coordinate 23,903,957 of OZ019982.1, read as the reverse complement.
TTTTCAGCTAATGAGCTAAATAGTTCTGGACAAATAGAGAAATGAAAAATGAAGGTCTGTATTGGATTTGAGCGAAATCCATAAAGCGGTTAAGATTTTATAAAATTTTGAATTTTCGAAAAAATTTTGTTTTCGTTCTTACTCAAGTTAAGTTCGACCAAACCTGCTCAAATCTTTTGCAAGGTAAAATAAACATCCAGTTGTAGTAGATATCGAATTTGGTGAAGATTGGTAAAGTGGTTCAGATTTTATGAGACATTGAATTTTTCAAAAAATCTCTGTATGTTCTCTAGTTTCCGCAATTTTTCAGCTAATGAGCTAAATAGTTCTAGACAAATAGAGAAATGAAAAATGAAGATCGGTATTGGATTTGAGCGAAATCCATAAAGCGGTTTAGATTTTATAAAATTTTGAATTTTCGAAAAAATTTTGTTTTCGTTCTTATTCCAGTTAAGTTCGACCAAACCTGCTTAAATTTTTTGCAAGGTAAAATAAACATCCAGTTGTAGTAGATGTCGAAATTGGTGAAGATTGGTAAAGTGGTTCAGATTTTATGAGACATTGAATTTTTCAAAAAATCTCTGTATGTTCTCTAGCTGCCACAATTTTTTAGATAATGAGCTTAAACAGTTTTTGACGAATAAAGCAATGAAAAATGACGATCGGTATTGAATTTGAGCGAAATCCATAAAGCGGTTTAGATTTTATAAAATTTTGAATTTTCGAAAAAATTTTGTTTTCGTTCTTATTCCAGTTAAGTTCGACCAAACCTGCTTAAATTTTTTGCAAGGTAAAATAAACATCCAGTTGTAGTAGATATCGAATTTGGTGAAGATTGGTAAAGTGGTTCAGATTTTATGAGACATTGAATTTTTCAAAAAATCTCTGTATGTTCTCTAGCTGCCACAATTTTTTAGATAATGAGCTTAAACAGTTTTTGACGAATAAAACAATGAAAAATGACGATCGGTATTGAATTTAAGCGAAATACATAAAGCGGTTTAGATTTTATAGAATTTTGAATTTATGAAAATTTTTGTTTTCCTACTTCTTTAATTTATATTTAAAATATGGATGCAAAGTAGAACTTTGCACATTGCATCCTCATTATTTTTTACTTTCGACAAAATCTTTATAAAGTCTCAAGCCACTTGACACATGACACAATACATAATTATTTTTTATATCGATAAAAAAAGCTTCATCAAAATTTAAAAATAATCTTACGTTATGTATAAAATATTTATGCAACAATCGACAATGACCCGTCATCTTGTTTCATTTCTTACCATTTTTAACGGCTGTCCTTTTAAAAAAAAAAAAAAAATGGCTTAAAAAAATTGACGCAAGCGTTTTTGTCGACTCTGAAAGACGAAGCTCGAATTTTCATAAATTTGGATATCAAATACAAGATTTTTGACAATAATTTTTAATTTTGTAATTGGCACGCAAAATTTTATTTAAAAAAATTCACCAAAAAAATAGGTTCAGTAAAAAAAAATAAAGGTATTTTTTAAAGCATATAGAATAGTATAAAAAAATTATGCAGCGAAAGGGTTGAACGTTTCGTTATCGATCATAGATTCGTATCAACAATGGATAGGAGAAGAAATCTGAGTCTCAGCGGGTGCGTGTTGGGGTTGCGTGGGACGTTTCCGAGCGTCTTGGAATTTGGAATATGTTGAATGGGAAGCACACGCGAGTTCGTATCGTTGGGCGAGTGGCGGTTGGCATCTGAGGATCGCTTGGCATCCGCCACGGGAATGTCCAGCAGGTGACGTTTCAACGCCATGTCGCCTTCACCGTCCACCCGAATCCTGAACAGCGTGATGCGCGCGTGCCACTAAAGCCCCAACATCTCTCGGACGTCTTTCGTCGAATTTCTCGTGAAGCTACAACTCGTCTACTCTACTCCAAAGTTCTTGAAATAACGACTTTGAGACAAATAGCTTGCGAGGCTAGCTGCTGCTGTCTGACTCTCGAACAAACGTGACGGAATTGCGGTATTTCGAACAAACGAATCTCGGAACCAAATTCGACACGTTTATCTGTAGGAATCGCAAAAATACCGAAAACTTTGGAATTTTACTCTCAGTTTTGAATCAAGTGCGCGAAAATTTAGGTATTGTAATGTTCTTGATGTCATTTTCTTTGTTTTGGTGAACACTTTGCAAGAGAAAATGAAGATTGGGAAACGGTTAACCCAACAAAAAGTTGTAATTTCTGAACACATTTGTCTGTCGAATTCTTACAAATAACAAAAACTTTGGAATTTCAAGCTCAGTTTTTGAATGAAGTGCGCGTAAATTTAGGTATTGTAATGGTCTTGATGTCATTTTCTTTGTTTTGGTAAATGCTTTTCAAGAGAAAATGAAGATTGGAAATGGCTTAAGCAAAAAAAAAAGTTGAAAATTCCGAACACATTCATCGGTCGAAATCTTAAAAATTCCAAACACTTTGGAATTACAAGCTCAGTTTTTGATGTCATTTTCTTTGATTTGGTGAGAACTTTGCAAGAGAAAATGAAGATTGGAAATGGGTTAAGCCAAAAAAAAAGTTAAAAATTCCGAACACATTTGTCTGTCGAAATCTTACAAATACCAAAAATTTTGGAATTTCAAGATCAGTTTTTGAATGAAATGCGCAATAATTAAGATATCGTAATATCCTTGATGTCATTTTCTTTGATTTGGTGCAAGAGAAAATGAAGATTGGAAATCGGGTAACCCAAAAAAAAGTTGAAAATTCCGAACACATTTGTCTGTCGAAATCTTAAAAATTTCAAAAAGTTTGGAATTTCAAGCTCAGTTTTTTAATGAAGTGAGCGAAAATTTAGGTATTGTAATGGTCTTGATTTTATTTTCTTTGATTTGGTGAGATATTTGCAAGAGAAAATGAAGATTGGAAAACGGTTAACCCAAAAAAAAGTTGAAAATTCCGAATACATTTGTCTGTCGAAATCTTACAAATACCAAAAATTTTGGAATTTCTAGCTCAGTTTTTGAATGAAATGCGCAATAATTAAGATATCGTAATATCCTTGATGTCATTTTCTTTGATTTGGCGCAAGAGAAAATGAAGATTGGAAATCGGGTAACCCAAAAAAAAGTTGAAAGTTTCGAACACATTTGTCTGTCGAAATCTTACAAATACCAAAAATTTTGGAATTTCAAGCTCAGTTTTTGAATCAAGTGCGCAAAAATTGAGGTATTGTAATGGTCTTGATGTCATTTTCTTTGTTTTGGTGAATACTTTGCAAGAAAAAATGTTGATGGGAAATCGGTTAACTCAAAAAAAAGTTGAAAATTTCGAACACATTTGTCTGTCAAAATCTTACAAATACCAAAAACTTTGGAATTTCAAGCTCAGTTTTTGAATGAAGTGTGCAATAATTAAGATATCGTAATATTCTTGATGTCATTTTCTTTGATTTGGTGCAAGAGAAAATGAAGATTGGAAATCGGTTAACCCAAAAAAAAGTTGAAAATTCTGAACACATTTATCGGTTGAAATCTTAAAAATACCAAAAACTTTGGAATTTCAAGCTCAGTTTATGAATGAAGTGCGCGAAAATTTAGGTATTGTAATGGTCTTGATGTCATTTTCTTTGTTTTGGTAAATGCTTTTCAAGAGAAAATGAAGATTGGAAATCGGTTAACCCAAAAAATAATTATTGCCAGTTGAAAATTCCTAAACTGGACACATTTGTCTGTAGGAATCTTAAAAATACAAAAAAAATTGGAACTTGAAGCTCGGTTTTGAATAAAGTCTTGATGTCATTATCTTTCCGAGTTTTTCCGAGCTATTTCCAACGGAAAAAGAAAATTGGAAATCGGTTAACCCAAAAAAAAAGTTATTACAAGTTGAAAATTCCGAATGTTGGTAATTCTGACTTTTCAGGGGTTGCATAAGCAAAATTTGTTTAAATTAATTTCTTAATGTAATTGATCGCTAATTACAAAGTTGCTACATTCTTTATTGGTTACTCAAACATATAACCCACAAACATGATTATTTTTGTTGTGTTCTTAGACAATACATTTTGCTAAACTAAAATTAACTTAAATATTTAGATACTATAGATATTTATAACCGTCATAGATAAGAAGTAACCGAATTTTCGTTTTTATCCTAAAAATAAAAGATGAAATGTACTTTTTATGCAAAAAAATTGATTTTGAATAACCCAAACCACTTCTTTGTTTTTTAAGTTCTCCCGATTGAGTCGTCGTGCAAAAAAAAAAGCATTATACATTTTTTCGCCGAGATCTCGCGTGAGCAGGATGATGTGGTGAGGGGTTTAAAAGCGTCCCATCGCAAAACGGAAAGGACGTGCGGTGCAAAAGTGCGGCACGGCAGAGGGCAGGAGTGTTGATCGATGGGCACCCGTCAGTTGGCACCACTTTTAATTAAACCGCCCTCAAGATTAACTCTCCCCTCTCCACAGAATGGGTTCTTGTTGGGCTCATAGTAGGTGCGCGACCAGCCGCTGAACAAGACCCCCGCTTTCCGCCTTGTAATTGTTTTAAATCTCGCTCCGTCCTGGCAAGAGTGAACACCCCTCGAGACGGCAGTTTAGACGTGCTGTTCGTCGGGCTTAAAAAAAAACCGCAGGACATCTCCGTGGGGTGTGACAGATTCCACGGCTTTACTGACGTTTATAAGATCTCTCGAATAGCAAGAGTTGTTTCGAGCTGTCACTCAGATTTGTCTTTTCCACTTGGATGGCCCAACAAATTTATCATCCTTGTCTAGATTTATATTAAGAGAGTTAGGCATTTATCTCATTTACTTATAGATTTTTAAAATTATATAAATATTGTAATATGATATTCGACACAAACGTACATAAAATAGTTCGAGTAAGTCCGAGCTGTTTAAAAGATTCAAAGTAGTTCGAACAGATTCAAACTAGTTCGAACGGATTCAAACTATTTCAAACGGATTCAAAATAGTCCGAATAAAATCCCACTAGTCCGAACAGATTCAAACTAGTCAGGACAGATCCAAACTAGTCCGAATAGATTCAAAATAGTCCGAATAAAATTCAACTAGGCCGGACAGATTCAAACTAGTCCGGACAGATTCAAACTAGTCCGAATAGATACGAGCTACTTCGAACAGATTCAAACTAGTCCGAACCGATTCAAGCTAGTCCGAACAGATTCAAACTAGTCCGAACAAATGCAAACTAGTCCGAAAAGATTCAAACTAATCTGAACAGATTCAAATTAGTCCGAATAGAATGAAACTAGTCCGAACTGATTCAAACTAGTCCGGACAGATTCAAACTAGTCCGAACAGAGTCAAACTAGTCCGTGCAGATTCAAAATAGTCCGAAAAAAATCAGACTAGTCCGAACAGATTCAAACTAGTCAGGACAGATCCTAACTAGTCCGAATAGATTCAAAATAGTCCGAATAAAATCAAACTAGTCCGGACAGATTCAAACAGTCCGGACAGATTCAAACTAGTCCGAATAGATTCAAGCTAGTCCGAACAGATTCAAACTAGTCCGAACAGATTCAAACTAGTCCGAACAGATTCAAACTAATCTGAACAGATTCAAATTAGTTTCAATAAAATCAAACTGATCCGAACAGATTCAAACTAGTCCGAACATAATCAAACTGGTCTGAACAGATTCAAACCAGTCCGAAAAGATTGAAAATAGTCCAAACAGAATGAAACTAATTTGAACAGATTCAAACTGCTCCGAACTAATCCGAATTATCTCGAATTCATTCAAGGTTGTTCAAAGTAGTCCGAATTACCTTGATGCCTTGAAATAAAAATTATTTTAACCAGTTGGTTAAAATAATTTTTTTTAATAATACATTAATGGTATCGCATAATAATTATTATACAAAATCAATGGTCTTGAAGCAAATTGTACTACCAACTTTTTTTTTAAGTATGAGAAACTTACAATAATTACAATTACAATTGTAACAATACAGTTTAACAATTTAGACTGTGTGAGTGTTGCACGGGATGAATAATTATTTTCTTCAAAGTGGAGCATTCAGAATACGTTGTTATTCAACGAACTAGTCCATCTCGATATTATCTGATATCCGAACGTTGTAGTTTTGGTGTATACACAATGTACTCACGGTACACGTAAAGTAGTCGAGCAAGTCGAACTGTGAATTGGATGTACGGTAATTGCAACGCGGTACTGATGGCCAAGTTATACGTACGAACTAGAAATTGCTCTGGGCAATAACCACCTTCTATCATGTATCACTGACCCAATATCATGTACCTGACCAGACGCTGATACCTGCAGCAAACCTACGGCAGAGTTAACAATCTACATCTATTTTAGACAGCCTCAGGCAACAACCCTCATGGTATTTCCTGATAATATTTACTGTAGCTCAAGCGAATTTGATTCGCAATGTTAGTTATCGAATCCCGTTTCATATTTGAAACACAGCAGCATATCAATTCTCGTTTTATCACATAAACAATTTTCAATGATGTCAAAATTTAATTTCATCAAATCTAGAGAAGTTAAAACGTGTCCATTATTTTAGGTCACAGATATAATTATTTTGACGTAATGGTAATAATTGAAAATTATGTTAATTAATTACATTTAATTATGTTAATTAAAAAATGACATTATGGAATTTAAAAAAAATTAAAATTTGGCTACTAAATTAAATTTCCAGAAATTTTTGTATCGCCTTAATATTTCTATTTAAATTAATTAGACTAAATATATTCGTGAAAAAATACCACGACATGGACATTTTTTTTTGTTTTTGAATAGAAGAAAATATAATTGATTGTTTATATAATTTCCGATACGTTTGATTTTATCGATTTCTTTTTTTAGTCCGAGACACAAATATATATCCACTGGAATGTATCCTAACAGTTGCACCGCACCATCCGGAGTGCCGAAGATCAAAGAAGCGGAACAAAGAGATAGGGAAGCCGCACGATCGTTTTTTCGTGGCTGCTGTTGGTGGTACACGTTCCACAAACGTGTTTATCGCGGTATAGGTAGTAGGTACACCCATGACATTACCCAGATGGCCGATCGCCGTTCTCTCCGCCAGTTATTTTCGGCAGAGTACTCAAAGTCTCCCAGGGAGTAAGCGCTACCTGTTCACTAACCTAATTCTTTCGTAATTTCTTTAAAAAAAAATTGCATGTTCCGAGAACCATAAAATAATATTCAAAGATTTGTGGCATCGAAAGTAGCGTACTAGTCCGAACAGATTCTAACTAATTCGAACAGAGTCAAACTAGTTCGAACAGATTCAGAATAATTCGAACAGAGTCAAACTAGTTCGAACGGAGTCAAACTAATCCGAACAGATTCAAAATAGTCCGAATAAAATCAAACTAGTCCGAATAGATTCAAACTAGTCCGGACAGATTCTAACTAGTCCGAATAGATTCAAACTAGTCCGAACGGAACAGAATCAAACTAGTCCGAATAGATTCAAACTAGTCCGGACAGATTCTAACTAGTCCGAATAGATTCAAACTAGTCCGAACGGAACAGAATCAAACTAGTCCGAATAGATTCAAACTAGTCCGAACGGAACAGAATCAAACTAGTCCGAACTGATTCAAACTAGTTCGAAGAGATTCAAACTAGTCCGAATACATTCAAACTAGTCCGAACAGAATCAAAATATTCCGAACAGATTCAAACCAATCTGAACAGATTCAAATTAGACCAAATAAAATCAAACTAATCCTAACAGATTAACACTAATCCGATTAGATTCAAACTAGTCCGACCTAGTAGCGACTATTTATTCAATATCAACAATTCTTTAATTATTTGAATTAAGGAATTATTTATTAAATTATTAAAAGGAATGGGAATTAATGGAAACATAATTAAATTGTGGAGTAAAAATTCCTGTAGTTCATTTGAGATACTAAATCCAGATGCAAAGAGATTTGAAATTTGACTTAAATTTATGTAGAAAATTTAAACTTTCGGACAAATTTTGTAAACGTACGTAAAATATTCGATAATATTTTGAATAAAGTGGAATTATATTTGAAAATTTGACTTTAATTAAGCTTTGTTATATGTCGACGTTAAATTTGGATGAAAATTTGAAACTTAAGTCAAATCTGGTGGATATTTCTTAATTCAAATAAGATTTTGTGGTATACTTCAATTTACGTCAAATTTTGTAACAAATTTCAGATTTCCTCAACTTTTGTAGCAAGTTCGAAATTCATGTCAAATTTGGTAGCAAATTTCAAAATTATGTCAAATTTTATAGGAAATTTCAAATTTATGTCAAATTTTATAGCAAATTTCAAATTTATGTCAAATTTTGTAACAAATTTCAGATTTATTCAACTTTTGTAGCAAATTCGAAATTCATGTCAAATTTGGTAGCAAATTTCAAAGTTATGTCAAATTTTACAGGAAATTTCAAATTTATGTCAAATTTTATAGCAAATTTCAAATTTATGTCAAATTTTGTAACAAATTTGGAGTTTGTGCCAATTTTTGTAGCAAATTTGGAATTTATCTCCATTTTTGTTGCAAATTTCAACTTGATGTCAAATTTTGTCGCAAATTTCAACTTTATGGAAAATTTTATAACAAATTTCAACTTTATGTCAAATTTTGTACCAAATTTCAACTTTATGTCAAATTTTATACCAAATTTCAAATCCATGTCAAATTTTGTACCAAATTTCAAATTTATATAAAATCTTGTTGCAAATATCAAATTTACGTCTAATTACCAAATAATAAAGATATTCAGCAATATTTGACTCAAACACCAAACTGTCTTCAAAATATAACGTCAACATCAAAATTTGAGCGAAAAAATCTCTACTTCAATTCGCCCCCACAAATGTCCCTAAAAAAAATCTCAAGCAATTTTATTGTCCCACATGTATCCTTACAAGATAATCACTCGAAGTTGACAAGAGGAAAATGAGATAAAGAGAAACAGGGAATATTTATCAACCGTTTTACTTTGTCATCTCCGTCTCATCGGAACTGTCAACGCTCGTTGCATTATGAATGCGAGCCAATTTAAAATTCATTACTGGCAGGGAGAGATGTTCTTCCCCGCGGCCGGTCGACACAGCCGCTTCATCCCCCGTCTGTCACTCAGTCACTAGCGGCTCGGCGAAAATACAGACAAGACTTTAACACCGACTCCGTATGCTTGGAAATTCGAAGTGGGGATAATTGTTCGTCACTGAAACATCGGCACGAGAACTCAAGCGAGAAGAAAATTCAACATCCTTGTCTTTCTCACGTTTATAGGCCGGAGGGTTTGATGCTGCTGAACGGAGAAAGAAGAGACCAACCAACGAGGCAGCCAATCTTGGGGGTTATCCAGTACCGCCAACACCCCGCGTCCTTCTGTTTATTTAAATAATGTATGCGAGGGGTTTTAGCCCTGGAAATGGATGACTACAAAGCCTCCAAATCCGAGAGACTATATATGTATGGAGAAGGGGGGGAAGCCCTCTTCTTGTACGAGTATATGTATACCAACCTTGCGACAACTCGATACATTCCACCTGCTCGCACATATCTCTCTATATTATAAAAAGATCTCGCCGCCGTCGCCGCCGTGTCAAGAATAGAGGGACTTAGAAAAATTCGGACCGTCAAAAGACCGAATTTAGGGACTTAGAAAAATTCGGCCCGTCAAAAGCCCGAATTTAGGGATTTAGAAAAATTTGGACCGTCACAAGACCGAATTTAGGGACTTAGAAAAATTCGGACCGTCACAAGACCGAATTTAGGGACTTAGAAAAATTCGGATCCTCAAAAGCCCGAATTTGGGGGAATTAGAAAAATTCGGACCGGCAAAAGCCCGAATTTAGGGACTTAGAAAAATTCGGACCGTCAAAAGCCCGAATTTAGGGACTTAGAAAAATTCGTACCGTCAAAAGCCCGAATTTAGGGACTCAGATAAATTCGGAATGTCAAAAGCCCGAATTTAGGGATTTAGAAAAATTCGACCCGTCAAAAGTCCGAATTTAGGGACTTAGAAAAATTCGGACCGTCAAAACCCCGAATTTAGGGACTCGGAAAAATTCGGACCGTCAAAAGCCCGAATTTAGAGACTTAGAAAAATTTGGCCCGTCTAAAGACCGAATTTAGGGACTTGGAAAAATTCGGACCGTCAAAAACCCAAATTTAGGGACTGAAAAATTTGGACCGTCAAAAGCCCGAATTTAGGGACTTGGAAAAATTCGGACCGTCAACAGTCCGAGTTTAGGGACGTAGAAAAATTCGGACCGTCAAAAGCCCGAATTTGGGGGAATTAGAAAAATTCGGACCCTCAAAAGCCCGAATTTAGGGCCTTGGAAAAACTCGGGCCGTCAAAAACCCAAATTTAGGGACTTAGAAAAATTCGGACCGTCAAAAGCCCGAATTTAGGGACTTAGAAAAATTCGGACCGTCAAAAGCCAGAATTTAGGGACTCAGAAAAATTTGGCCGTCAAAATCCCGAATTTAGGGACTCAGATAAATTGGGAATGTCAAAAGCCCGAATTTAGGGACTTGGAAAAATTCGGACCGTCAAAAGCCCGAATTTAGGGACTTAGAAAAATTCGGACCGTCAAAAGCCCGAATTTGGGGGAATTAGAAAAATTCGGACCCTCAAAAGCCCGAATTTAGGGCCTTGGAAAAACTCGGGCCGTCAAAAACCCAAATTTAGGGACTTAGAAAAATTCGGACCGTCAAAAGCCCGAATTTAGGGACTTAGAAAAATTCGGACCGTCAAAAGCCAGAATTTAGGGACTCAGAAAAATTTGGACCGTCAAAAGCCCGAATTTAGGGACTCAGATAAATTCGGAATGTCAAAAGCCCGAATTTAGGGACTTGGAAAAATTCGGACCGTCAAAAGCCCGAATTTAGGGACTTAGAAAAATTCGGACCGTCAAAAGCCCGAATTTAGGGACTTAGAAAAATTCGGACCGTCAAAAGCCCGTATTTAGGGACTTAGAAAAATTCGGACCGTCAAAAGCCCGAATTTAGGGACTTAGAAAAATTCGAACCGTCACAAGACCGAATTTAGGGCCTTAGAAAAATTCGCATTGTCAAAAGCCGGAATTTAGGTACTTAGAAAAATTTGGACTGTCAAAAGCCCAAATTTGGGGACTTAGAAAAATTCGAGCCGTCAAAAGCCCAAATTTAGGGACTGAGAAAAATTTGGGCTTTTGACGGCCCGAATTTTTCTAAGTCCCTGTTTATTTAAATAATGTATGCGAGTGGTTTTAGCTCTGGAAATGGATGACTACAAAGCCTCCAAATCCGAGAGACTATATATGTATGTAGAAGAGGGGGAGGCCCTCTTCTTGTATGAACCTTGCGACAACTCGATACATTCCACCTGCTCGCACATATATATATATAGACAGAATGTGTGTGTGTGTGTGTGTCCAAAAACGCTCCATTAGCTTTCTCAACAGTTATTATTATTTTTTCCTTCACGACTTTGACGTATTCTTCTTTGGAGTTTCTCACGTTACTCAAGTGGTAGTCTCTCGAGTTTTCTTAGCTTTCTTGTATGACTCAGGCAATGTTTCGTGGATTTGGAAAAAGTAGCTTGAGTGGATCGGGTTTCCAGTTGTAGTATTCTTGTACCAAATTGAGATGGAATGCAGAGGGCAATTTCTACTTAGCATTTTACGGGATTTTAAACTATTTTGCTTCCTCATAGAGGAACCTTTGTTTTTGTAAAAACAATAATTTTTCGAGATTTTCATGTCCAGACAATCAGAATGATCCAAAACGTCGAGAAAAGTGGTTTAGAAAAAATGTCCGGATGTATGTATGTATGTGTGTTCATTTTTATGAAATAGTGGCCATTTTATGATTATGACAATTTTTTTCTATAGTCACCTTAATTGTTTAATAAAAATAATCGCGTGGACTGAAAATAAATAGTTGTCATGTTTTCTAATAACAGATTTTGCGAAAGTGAAAAAAGCTTTTCAGTTGGAAAATGAGTTCATAAAAATTACAAATTCAAGTATCTCTGAAATAGTGGCCATTTTATAATTATGAAATTTTTTTTCTATAGTCACGTTAATTGTTTAATAAAAATAATCGCGTGGACTGAAAATAAATAGTTGTCATGTTTTCTAATAACAGATTTTGCGAAAGTGAAAAAAGCTTTTCAGTTGGAAAATGAGTTCATAAAAATTACAAATTCAAGTATCTCTGAAATAGTGGCCATTTTATAATTATGAAATTTTTTTCTATAGTCACCTTAACTGTTTAATAAAAATAATCGCGTGGACTGAAAATAAATAGTTGTCATGTTTTCTAATAACAGATTTTGCGAAAGTGAAAAAAGCTTTTCAGTTGGAAAATGAGTTCATAAAAATTACAAATTCAAGTATCTCTGAAATAGTGGCCATTTTATAATTATGAAATTTTTTTTTATAGTCACCTTAACTGTTTAATAAAAATAATCGCGTGGACTGAAAATAAATAGTTGCCATGGTTTCTAATAACAGATTTTGCGAAAGTGAGAAAAGCCTTTCAGTTGGAAAATGAGTTCGTGAAATTACAAATTCAAGTATCTCATTTCTCGCAGTGGAAACACAGAGAGGATTATAGGCAACTGTATAGGGAATTCATGGTGCGGAGTGGCGCGGTGCACGATATCAATCGCACCCATAGCCTCTGCTTGGCAGTAGCCTCTCCTTTATAAATGAGAGTTAAGGGGGTGGGAACAGTGCCAAACAGAGTCGCGGATTGAGGAGACAAGCGGGGAAGAACTCGAGGTTACGTCTTGTCTGTAGAGAGGAGACGGGGGTTATTTGGGTCATTTTTCCTTGGTAATGTTTGCTTCCTCATAAAGGAAGCTTTGTTTTCATGAAAAAAATTTTTTTTCCAGATTGTCATGTCAAAACGTTTAAAATAGTCTGAAACGTCGAGAAAAATGTTTTAGAAAAATTGTCCAAATGTGTGTGTTTGTGTGATGAAAGGCCAAAAATTCATATAACTGTAACTTATAAAGTATTCGACCGAATCAGCTAAAATTTAAACAACATATACAGTACTGACTAATCTTCAATTGGTATAAATTTTACAAAAATCGCTTAACGCATTTCATTTTTATAAAAATTTTGAAATTTTGAAAAAAGTACGTAAATGCTCTAGCTCGAACAAATTTTTAGCTATCGGGCTGAAACTTCGTATTAAAATTGAACAAAGTGATACGACCTTTGGTATTGAATTTGGGCCAAATCGGTAAGGCGGTTCGGTTTTTATGAGATTTTGAATTTTTCGAAAAATTTTCGTTTTGCTCTAATTCAGGTAAAATTTCAACTAATCGACTGAAATTTTTTACACAGGAAAAATAACATTCAGACCTGCCACGTACCAAATTTGGTGATGATCGGTAAAACGGTTCGGATTTTACATGAATTTGAATTTTTTAAAAATTTATTTGTGTCGCTCTGGATTTTGTAAAACGTCAGAAATCATCGACTTCGTCAATAATTTTCATCTTTCGCAAAACTTCCCCTATGAGGAAGCCAGTAATAAAATAAAGAAAGTTTCTCATAGAGGCGGCTTTGTAAAAAGCGAAAAAGCTTTTTTTTAAAAAATGTTTGACTGCATAAATCGGTTTGAAGGTAAATTCATTTTTTTAAACATGAATCGGTATCTGAATAATTTTGTTATTTCAAGCCCTAATGCAATGAGTGTATTTTAGAACTGGATTCAATAATTTATTATTATTGAATCTATTGTTAAATTAATTTAATATTAGAATGGATTTAAAAAAATGTATTAGTTTTTTTATTATTTTTAACGCTGAAAATCAACGTTATGACAATTTGTATACATTTTAAGCGTGTTGCATTTTACATGGTAATGATATGGAAGAGTTGCCTCAAAAAAGGACATTGTATTATATTTTTAATCGATGACACTTTAAAAAAAAAAAAAACTTGTATTTAAACTTTATAAAATTCAATTATTCTCCATTATTTACGAAACTTCCTCAGTTATAAGAAGAGAAAAAGGGTAATATGCAAATTTCTATAACTTTGCCCTTATTATTATTATTAAAAAAAAAAAAAAAAAAAAAAAACTTAACAAAATCTTAAAAGTAGTGCATCAATTAAAAAATAATCCAAAGTCATTTAACCCAACTATATCCTGATGTGCAAATTTCTATAACTTTGCCCTTATTATTATTATTATTAAAAAAAAATTACCAAACCAAAATTTAACAAAACGTTAAAAGTCGTGTTTCAATTTCAAAACAATCCAAAATGGTTTAACCCTGATATACAAATTTCTATACCTTTGCCCTTATTATTATTAATATTATTATTATTATTTGAAAAAATTACCAAAAAAAAATTTAACAAAAATCGTGCATCAATTTAAAAATAATCCAAAGTGATTTGACCCAATTTTATCCTGATATGCAAATTTCTATAACTTTGCCCTTATTATTATTATTATTTTAAAAAATTAACAAATAAAAATTGAACAAAACTTAAAAAATCGTGCATCAATTAAAAAATAATCCAAAGTGTTTTAACCCAACTTTATCCTGATATGCAAATTTCTATAACTTTGCCCTTATTATTATTATTATTATTTTTTTTTTTAAATTACCAAACAAAAATTTAACAAAATTAAAAAAAATCGTGCATCAATTTTTAAATAATCCAAAGTTATTTAACCCAATTTTATCCTGATATGCAAATTTCTATAACTTTGCCCTTATTATTATTATTATTTTAAAAAATTACCAAATAAAAATTGAACAAAACTTAAAAAATCGTGCATCAATTAAAAAATAATCCAAAGTGATTTAACCCAACTTTATCGTGATATGCAAATTTCTATAGCTTTGCCCTTATTATTATTATTATTGAAAAAAAAATACCAAATAAAAATTGAACAAAATTGAAAAAATCGTGCATCAATTTAAAAATAATCCAAAGTGATTTAACCCAACTTTATCCTAATATGCAAATTTCTATAACTTTGACCTTATTATTATTATTATTATTATTTTAAAAAATTACCAAACGAAAATTAAATAAAATTAAAAAAGTAGTTTCATCAATTTTAAAAAAATCCAATGTGATTTAACCCAATTTTATCCTGATATGCAAATTTCTATAACTTTGCCCTTATTATTATTATTATTATTATTATTATTATTATTATTTTTAAAAAATTACCAACCAAATATTTAACAAAATTCAAAAAATCGTGCATCAATTTTTAAATAATCCAAAGTGATTTAACCCAACTTTATCCTGATATGCAAATTTCTATAACTTTGCCCTTATTATTATTATTATTATTAAACAAAATTACCAAACGAAAATTTAATAAAATTAAAAAAATCGTGCATCAATTTTTAAATAATCCAAAGTGATTTAACCCAACTTTATGTTATGCAAATTGCTATAACTTTGCCCTTATTATTATTATTTTTAAAAAATTACCAAACAAAAATTTAACAAAATTAAAAAAATTGTCCATCAATTTTTAAATAATCCAAAGTGATTTAACCCAACTTTATCCTGTTATGCAAATTTCTATAACTTTGCCCTTATTATTATTATTTTAAAAAAATTACCAAACGAAAATTGAATAAAATTAAAAAAGTAGTTTCATCAATTTAAAAAAAATCCAATGTGATTTACCCCAACTTGACCCTGTACCAATTAGCCCCGGGCTCTCCTACCCCTTAGTATATAGAAAGCTCGAAGCCAGTTCAGATATTCACCGGTTGATTACCGCGTGCCTTGGAATCTCTCGGTATATATACTGTACACAAGCCTGAGAAGCTAAACCGTGCAACCCCTGCCCCTAGCAATTCTCTCAACCTCTCACCCCTCTTGGGAATCCCCGCGAGGATGCTAACTCGACAACTGACAAATTAGCCCGGGGTACCGACGACACTTGCAAAATGGGGCGACAAGAAGAAGCCTTCGAATGTCTATTCAGTTATATACATATATAAAACAACAATAATAACAACAACAACCGTATTATCTCAACCGAACATTTTCGTTCTCGATTTTCACGAGATACCAAACGATACCCCATCCAAATACTGAAACGAGGGTCTTCTCTATTGGAACTGAAGTGGGATCGACTGGACTTTGCGTATTTTGCCACTCTTAAAGGCCTCAGCTGCCTATCAGCTTCGTCTCGGCAAAGTCATTCGTCTTATCCCGGAACGAAAATTTGCATCCCTATACTATTCACGTTCTATTTAATAGCTGAGAACTTGCTGAGTGAAATCGGTGACTGGTAAAGCAGAGCATGAAAAATTCATCGAAAAGAAAGTGTGAGGGTGTGTTTAGGTTATTTAAGGAATCTTTCGAGTGTGAAAAAGAAAACAAGGCTGCAAAGTAGAACTTTGCAAATTGCTTCCTCATTATTGTTGGATTTTTACAAATCTACCTCTATGAGGAAGCATGTTAATGTATTTTGGCTTCCTCATAGAGGAAGCTTTGTAAAAATCCAACAATAATGAGGAAGCAATTTGCAAAGTTCTACTTTGCAGCCTTGTTTATATTGGCGAAAAGTGCTTGCAATTCCCTCCCATTTTTCGAAAACTTATTTGACCTCAGCTTAATGCGCAAGGACTACCTTAATCGAAATAACGAAAACGGAGTTTATCCTCCTCTTTTGTGTAAATTTTCATCTCGATTCGTCACGCCGTTCGAGAGTTATGAGCAATTCTATTTTGGGACAAGCGGTCATTATAAATTGAAAAAAATAAAAATTATATATGAAGCAATGTGTAAAGTTCTACTTTGCATTCTTATTTCCATTGAGTACAAACTTTTGTCTCGCATTATCGACTTTTGCTGATGCTAGAGCGAAAATCGTTTTTTTTTGTAAATTTCAAAATGTCGTAAAATCTGAACCACTTTACCGATCATCGTCAAATTTGGTACGCGGCATAGCTGCATGTTCCTTTTCGTCTGTAAAACATTTCAGTTAAATTGGTGAAATTCGACGTGATTTATAAAAAAAAATGATTTTTTTTCGAAAAATTCAAACATCTATAAAATCTGAACCGCGTTACCGATTTCGCCCAAATGCAATGCCAAACAACATTCAACGTATATTTATTTATAAACAACTATTTAGCAAAATCGTCTAATTTTTACGAAAGTTAGAGCGACCACGCCCTTTTTTCAAAAAATTAAAAGTACCATAAAATCAAAATGGCTGATTTTTTTTTTTCAAAAATCTCAACTTTCAAAGCGGGGCAACTACTCCACTTGCGTGCCAAATTTGAGCCATATCGCTCGAACGGTTACTGAGTAATAATTCATCGAATTTTCGGAGCCCAGGACACAAACACATACATACGGACATTTTTTCTAAACCACTTTTCTCGACGTTTTGGACAATTCTAAGCATACTGGTATGAAAATCTCGAAAAAAAAATTTTCATGAAAATAAAGCTTCCTCTATGAGCAAGCAAAAAATCGATTTTTTTTTGTTTCGTCTTATCCATTAGTATATACGGTCAAAAACATCATCTCAAATTTTTAAAGCGAGATTAGAAATACTTCGCTGGTATACTTTATAGACCTGGCATCGCCGATTAGTCGTAAGTACACAATTTAGGTATATGAAATTTCTACACTCGAAACTTTAAACGCGTTTTTCTCGAAACGACATTTTTGTGCTATGGAAGCTTTTTTTTTTAATCTTCCCATTTTTTTAAAGAAAAACTGTCGAAAAAAACGGCTAAATTCGGTATTTTTGTTCAAACCGCCGCCATTTTGTCAATTAATTGACAAATTTTGTCAATAATTGACAAATCATTTGAATTTCAAATTATGGTCAATTCATTTGAATTTCAAATTATGGTCAAATCATTTGAATTTCAAATTATGGTCAAATCATTTGAATTTCAAATTATGGTCAAATCAGTTCAATTTCAAATAATTGTCAAATAGTTTCAATTTCAAATAATTGTCAGATAATTTCAATTTTAAATAATTGTTAAATTATTTCAATTTCAAATAATTGTCAAATAGGTTCAATTTCAAACAATTGTCAAATTATTTCAATTTCAAATAATTTTCAAATTATTTCAATTTCAAATTATTTCATTTTTAAATTATTTCAATTGCAAATTATTTCAATTGTCAAATTATTTCAATTTCAAATAATTGTCAAATTATTTCAATTTCAAATAATTGTCAAATAGTTTCAATTTCAAACAATTGTCAAATTATTTCAATTTCAAATCATTTCAATTTCAAATTATTTCATTTTCAAATTATTTCAATTTCAAATTATTTTCATTGTCAAGTTATTTCAATTTCAAATAATTGTCAAATAATTTCATTTCAAATAATTGTCAAATAGTTTCAATTTCAAACAATTGTCAAATTATTTCATTTTCAAATTATTTCAATTTCAAATTATTTTCATTATCAAATTATTTCAATTTCAAATAATTGTCAAATAATTTCATTTCAGGATATGAAATGATTTATGCATCATTTCGTTATTTTACTGAGTTTGGTTCATCAATCACGATTTCCGATTATTATTTTTTTTTCTTCAAGTTATTATTATTATTATTATTATTAATTTTTTTGCAAATCATTTCAATTCAATAATATGTTAATAGTCAATTGGCTTAATAATCCTTTATCATCTAGTCATAAAAGTATTTTCAAATACATTATCTTATAACTATTATTTCAAAGGTTTCCGGAATTCCAAAATTCAAATTCCAAAGTGGATTAAAAATAATAATTAAAAAGAAGAATCCTCCCCTTTTAAATGGCGAATAAATGACATTCCGATGGAGGCAATCGGTAGAAAGGCTTCGAAATAGTGGATTCGAGGTCAATACTTTTTCATGGTTTCATGACACAGCTATAAGACATATAGTCTAGTATGGTTATATAGGTGCGGCGCCAGTGCGTGCTCCGGAACCTCCACCGCGCTTCACGCGGATTGTTATTCCCGGCGCGTACGGCCCTCGGTGTCGCTTTCACTAGAGTCGGTTACTGATAAACGAGCGGTTTCACCCCCCGTAAAGCAACATTCTCGCGTTGCCCTCGTGAATGTAAACTCACCACCAACGATTCGAACGGTAGCCATCGAACTCTTTTTTTCGCCCCTCGGCCACCCTTAAGCTTTTTTTATTTTTCTCTTTAGCTACGCGTCCGTGGCGTAAATCGCTTTTTCTACTTAAAAATACTTTGATATCGACATCTTTCAATTTATGCAAATAAAAATAATATTGATTATTGGTAAAAAATTTTTTTAAATAATTAAGCTTTTTGTGATTTTGACTTGAATTTTTTAATTATCGACAAGAAATTGTAAATCGCTTTTTCTACTTAAAAGTACTTTGATATCGACATCTTTGAATTTATGCAAATAAAAATAATATTCATTATTGGTAAAAAATTTTTAAAATAATTAAGCTGTTTGTGATTTTCATTTGAATCTTTTAATTATTGACAAGAAATCGCTAATCGCTTTTTCTACTTAAAAGCATTTTGATATCGACATGTTTCAATTTATGCAAATAAAAATGATTTTGATTATTGGTAAAAAAATTTGAAAAATAATTAAGCTCTTTGTGATTTTCGCTTGAATTTTTTAGTTATCGACAAGAAATTGTAAATCGCTTTTTCTACTTAAAAGTACTTTGATATCGACATCTTTCAATTTATGCAAATAAAAATAATATTGAGTATTGGTAAAAAATTAAGCTCTTTGTGATTTTCATTTGAATTTTTTAGTTATCGACAAGAAATTGTAAATCGCTTTTTCTACTTAAAAACATTTTGATATCAACATCTTTGAATTTATGCAAATAAAAATAATATTGATTATTGGTTAAAAATTTGAAAAAAAATTAAGCTCTTTGTGATTTTCACTTGAATTTTTTAATTATCGGCAAGAAATCGTAAATCGCTTTTTCTACTTAAAAGTACTTTGATATCGACATCTTTGAATTTATGCAAATAAAAATAATATTGATTATTGGTAAAAAATTTAAAAAATAATTAAGCTCTTTGTGCTTTTCATTTGAATTTTTTAATTATCGATAAGAAATCGTAAATCGCTTTTTCTACTTAAAAGCATTTTGATATCGACATCTTTCAATTTATGCAAATAAAAATAATATTGATTATTGGTAAAAAATTTTGAAAAATAATTAAGCTCTTTGTGCTTTTCATTTGAATTTTTTAATTATCGATAAGAAATCGTAAATCGCTTTTTCTACTTAAAAGCATTTTGATATCGACAGCTTTGAATTTATGCAAATAAAAATAATATTGAGTATTGGTAAAAAATAAAAAATAAAAAATAAAAATTAAGCTGTTTGTGATTTTCATTTGAATTTTTTAGTTATCGACAAGAAATTGTAAATAGCTTTTTCTACTTAAAAAGCATTTTGATATCGACATCTTTGAATTTATGCAAATAAAAATAATATTGAGTATTGGTAAAAAATTAAGCTCTTTTTGATTTTCATTTGAATTTTTTAATTATCATAAGAAATCGTAAATCGCTTTTTCTACTTAAAAGCATTTTGATATCAACATCTTTGAATTTATGCAAATAAAAATAATATTGATTATTGGTTAAAAATTTGAAAAAAAATTAAGCTCTTTGTGATTTTCACTTGAATTTTTTAATTATCGGCAAGAAATTGTAAATCGCTTTTTCTACTTAAAAGCATTTTGATATCGACATCTTTGAATTTATGCAAATAAAAATAATATTGATTATTGGTAAAAAAATTTTAAAAATAATTAAGCTCTTTGTGGTTTTCATTTTAATTTTTTAGTTATCGACAAGAAATTGTAAATCGCTTTTTCTACTTAAAAGCATTTTGATATCGACATCTTTCCCAATTTTAAAAATAATATTTTTATTTGCATATATTGTCAATTCGTATAATATTGATTATTGGTAAAATTCTAAAAAATAAACTCTTCGTGATTTACACTTGAATTTTTTAATTATCGACAAGAAATTGTAAATCACTTTTTCTACTTAAAAGTACTTTAATATCGACATCTTTGAATTTATGCAAAGAACCTAAAGAACCTAAAAATAATAATAATCTTGATTATTGGTAAAAAAAAAAAATTAATAAATAAGCTTCCCGCGGTTTTCATTTGAAATTTTTTAATTATCGACCAGAAATCGGCAATTTTATAATAAGCGAAAATTGGAAACAAAAGTCGATTTTGGAGAGTCCAAAAGTCAGAATTTCCAAAATTCGAAATATTCAACTGGAAATAACTTTCATTTTCATGATAAGACCGATTTTCAATTTTCACCTCGCCAAAAACCATTTTAACCCTATTTAATATTTTACTGCCTTTCATACGAATTTGTCGTTCATTTCATTACGAAATAATTTTTTTTGCAAAAATAAAAAAAAAAAAAATTTCATCTTTTTTTTTTTCTTAAAAAGAAAAATTAATTGTTAAAGATAAATTGTAAAATTAATGTGCATTTCTCACTGCATGTCTATAAGTATGTTTAAAAAAAAAAAGAAGTGCAGCATTGATTGTCACGGAAAATATTTCAATCTCTCTATTTCTATTAGGAAACAAATGGCCATGAAAATCTGGGACGAAAGGCAGTAGTAACATTTTTACGTGTCACGAAGCAATAAATGTTGGACGTTGAGCTTTTCGCTCTTGTGTGTCTGCAACACGTTCGCGACAAATCGTGTTGTAGGCATTAGAGACACTGTAGCAACATAGCGTGAGAGATTGTGGGGAGAAGAGGCCAAAGGTGGAACGTCACGTTCCATGGGCCTTCGGCTCGTCGGCCTCGCGGGAACGATGTCTCAAAGCGACCACGGGGGAGTCCGTACGAGGACGTAGCCACGCACCTGCAACCGCCTTTTTCGTTTCCTCCCTTTCGCTTCTATTTCCCGTTTTTGTATCGTCGCAAATACTATACACACATATGAGGCATTCCACGGTACTTCAGCCAAATATTCAGGCAAAAAAAAATTCTGAAATTTTTTCTAAATATCGGGTGCAGTTGTATCTATAGATGCACCAAATTTCAAAATAAAAAGGATGCAAAGTAGAACCTTGCACATTGCTTCCTCATTATTTTTCGCATTTTACAAAGCTACCTCTATGAGGAAGTATGTTATTCAATTTTTGGCTTCCTCATAGAGGAAGCTTTGTAAAATGCGAAAAATAATGAGGAAGCAATGTGCAAGGTTCTACTTTGCATCCTTGTTTTAACTAGATAAATATACATGTTGTGGATTCGCTTTTTCTATTTCGTTATTGCGTTATTTCGTGATTATTAGAGCGTTTCCGAAGTGAATGTGATAATGTATATTTTTAAAAACATTTCAACATTCCATAAAATCAAAAATTTCATACCGTTCGTCACTAAATTATACATATATAATGGCTGAATATTGTTTTATTTATATACAAAATTTGAGCTCGCTATCTTAAGTTTTGCAAAAGTTACAATAGAGCGATAATGTCAATTTTTTGAAAAATTCAATACATCATAAAATTTTTACGGCTCAACCGATCTTAACCAAATTCAATAGCGATCACCGGCATATGAAAGCTCAAATTCATACCAATTTTTAGATCAATATCCCGAAAATTGAAAGAGTTATCGCGTAAACAGACATTTTTCAAAAAATTAAAAAACGCGTAATAATTTAACGATGAAGTGGATTTTAACAAAAATTTGTATGAACGATGAGGCTTGATCCCTCTATCTATGGTCCAAATTTCAGCTTGATATCTCAAGGCATTCTCGAGTTATAAAGGTTTACATTTTTCGATTGTGTAACATACACACACACATACACACACACACATACAGACATTTTTTCTAAATCACTTTTCTCGATGTTTTGGACCATTCTGAGTGTACTGACATGAAAATCTCGAAAAAAAAATTTTTCACGAAAACAAAGCTTCCTCTATGAGGAAGCAAAAATAAAAAAAGATGCAAAGTAGAACCTTGCACATTGCTTCCTCATTATTTTTCGCTTTTTACAAAGCTCCCTCTGTGAGGAAGCAGTATGTTATTCAATTTTGGCTTCCTCATAGAGGAAGCTTTGTAAAAAGCGAAAAATAATGAGGAAGCAATGTGCAAGGTTCTACTTTGCATCTTTTTTTTTATACCTTGTGTCTCTTTTGCAGAGGTGTTTTATACAGCTATAAATCACCTCTGCAAACACCGTTACATCTAATTTTGATTAGATACAAATTTTTGTCGTACTTTCTCAACTTTTCCGGAAGTTATAACGAAAATCTACATTTTTTTTAAAATGAAAAATGGTGTAAAATCCGAACGACTTTACCGATCATCACCAAATTTGGTATATGGCATTTCTGAATGTTATTTTTCGTCTGTACAAAATTTCTGTTCATTTGTTGAAATTCGACGTAATTTAGATCAAAATCTATTTTTTTCGAAAAATTCAAAATTCTATAAAATCCGAACCGCTTTACCGATTTCGTCGAAATTCAATACCATACAACATTGAACGTATCTTCAGTTATGAAGAACTATTTAGCCAAATCGGCGAACTTTTACGAAAGTTAGAGCGGCCACGCCCTTTTTTCAACAAATTAAAATCAACATAAAATCTTAATGACTTCACATATTTTGGCAAAAATCACAACATTCAAAGAGGGGCAGCTACTCTACTTGCGTGCCAAATTTGAGCCGGATCGCTCGAACGGTTACCGAGTGAGAGGAGATTGAATTTTCGAAGCCCAGCACACACACACACACACACACACACACACACACACACACACACACACACACACACACACACACACACACACACACACACACACACACACACACACACACACACACACACACACACACACACACACACACACACACACACACACACACACACACACACACACACACACACACACACACACACACACACACACACACACACACACACACACACACACACACACACACACACACACACACACACACACACACACACACACACACACACACACACACACACACACACACACACACACACACACACACACACACACACACACACACACACACACACACACACACACACACACACACACACACACACACACACACACACACACACACACACACACACACACACACACACACACACACACACACACACACACACACACACACACACACACACACACACACACACACACACACACACACACACACACACACACACACACACACACACACACACACACACACACACACACACACACACACACACACACACACACACACACACACACACACACACACACACACACACACACACACACACACACACACACACACACACACACACACACACACACACACACACACACACACACACACACACACACACACACACACACACACACACACACACACACACACACACACACACACACACACACACACACACACACACACACACACACACACACACACACACACACACACACACACACACACACACACACACACACACACACACACACACACACACACACACACACACACACACACACACACACACACACACACACACACACACACACACACACACACACACACACACACACACACACACACACACACACACACACACACACACACACACACACACACACACACACACACACACACACACACACACACACACACACACACACACACACACACACACACACACACACACACACACACACACACACACACACACACACACACACACACACACACACACACACACACACACACACACACACACACACACACACACACACACACACACACACACACACACACACACACACACACACACACACACACACACACACACACACACACACACACACACACACACACACACACACACACACACACACACACACACACACACACACACACACACACACACACACACACACACACACACACACACACACACACACACACACACACACACACACACACACACACACACACACACACACACACACACACACACACACACACACACACACACACACACACACACACACACACACACATACACACACACACACACACACACTCACACTCACACTCACACTCACACTCACACTCACACTCACACTCACACTCACACTCACACTCACACTCACACTTACACTTACACTTACACTCACACACACACACACACACACACACACACACACACACACACACACACACACACACACACACACACATACATACATACGGACATTTTTTCTAAACCACTTTTCTCGACGTTTTAGGTGATTCTAAGCATACTGACATGAAAATCTCGAAAAAAAAAAATTTCATGAAAACAAAGCTTCCTCTATGAGGAAGCAATAATTACAAATTTTTTAATTGGGGAAAAACATTTTTATTCAAAACAATTCATTAAAAAAAAATTTCATTAAAAAAATCTAAGAAAAATTAAAAGTCGTTTATTGAGCGTATAGAATGGTTTAAAAAATTATGGGGCGAATTGCAACGAGTCAAGATTAAAAGATTACTAAATTGGCCAGAAATACCATATATATATATATATACACACACACACATTTACGTACTCACACATTCTGACGCGATAAACTCTGGGCCGTGCGTCGACTTTTCCCCGTGGGTCGACAAAATATGTGGCTCCTATACCGGCAACGTTAAGGACAAGTGACTAGCAGTAGGATGAGCGCACGAACCCCGCACGGTACGATAAGTTTGTCATAGCCAATTTATACAATTGCCGTGGCGCATCCCGCCCGGCTATTTGACACTGGGGACCATAGAATTTATTGCTAATGTCCCAATTCATGGCCTTTGCTTACAGAGTTGCTTTTCCCACCGTTGGGCAAAACAAGTGTCACCGTAATCATTTGAATTGCGGCTCGCAAGTGTTTTTCACGCTATGATTTAAGGGAGTTCGACTAACATACGCATTCTACGAAAATTTATCATGGGGATTTTTTTTTTATCAATTTTTATGTCATAATTTTATAATGTGACAAATTGTCGAGAAATTCAATTTATTTGAATAACCATGTGTGAGTGTAAACTTTTATATCTCAGCAATTATTTTAAAGAAAATTTATAGAGGAATTCAAATTATATGACGATTTTTATTTTTCACAAAAAAATGTCCATACGCTCTAAATTTCGAAAATTTTGAGATATCAAGCTAAATATTTATTCACAACTGAAGTAATATTTCCAGGACGATTGGAATTTAATTACAACCAAATCTATAAAGATGTTCAGATACTGCGAATTTTTTTATTTTTTTTTCATTTTCACGAATTGTGATTAATTTAGATGAAATTTTCTACAGTAACAAAGTAAAATATTGACCCGACTCAAAAAATGGATCAAAATTTCCTTTCCAATCAACTCGCTTTTGAAAAAGTAAAAATTTTCGAAGAAATGCATTATACAAATGATATTTACAATTAACAATAATAATTAAGGGTCGCTGAATTTTCCTCATTTCCCATTAAATTTTCATCCACAAAGAAAAAAATGTCGTTAAATATTATAATAGTCTTTTTTATATAGAAAAAATAATTCTCCAATTATTAATTTAGTATAAAAAAATATTTTCATAAATACAATAAATAAGGATGCAAAGTAGAACTTTGCACATTGCTTCCTCATTATTTTTCGCGATTTACAAAGCTACCTCTATGAGGAAGTATGTTATTCAATTTTTGGCTTCCTCATAAAGGAAGCTTTGTAAAACGCGAAAAATAATGAGGAAGCAACGTGCAAGGTTCTACTTTGCATCCTTGTTTTAATTAGATAAATATACATGATGAGGAGTCGCTTTTTCTATTTCGTTATTACGTTATTTCGTGATTATTAGAGCGTTTCCGAAAGAGAATGTGATAATGTATATTTTTAAAAATAATTCAACATTCCATAAAATCAAAAATTTCATACCGTTCATCTCTAAATTATACATATATAATGGCTGAATATTGTTTCATTTATATACAAAATTTGAGCTCGCTATCTTAAGTTTTGCAAAAGTTACAATAGAGCGATAATGTCAATTTTTTGAAAAATTCAAAACATCATAAAATTTTAACGGTTCAACCGATCTTAACCAAATTCAATAGCGATCACCGGCGTATGAAAGCTCACATTCATACCAATTTTAAGATCAATATCTCGAAAATTGAAAGAGTTATCGCGTAAACAGACATTTTTCAAAAAATTAAAAAACGCGTAATAATTTAACGATGAAGTGGATTTTAACAAAAATCTGTGTGAACGATGAGGCTTGATCCCTC
This sequence comes from Ephialtes manifestator, assembly GCA_963970395.1. NCBI lineage: Eukaryota > Metazoa > Arthropoda > Insecta > Hymenoptera > Ichneumonidae > Ephialtes > Ephialtes manifestator. The sequence goes on along the minus strand of OZ019982.1, from coordinate 23,876,615 downwards.
TATCTATGGTCCAAATTTCAGCTTGATATCTCAAGGCATTCCCGAGTTATAAAGGTTTACATTTTTCGATCGTGTAACATACACACACACACACACATACAGACATTTTTTCTAAATCAGTTTTCTCTACGTTTTGGCCCATTCTGAGTGTACTGACATGAAAATCTCGAAAAAAAAATTTTTCATGAAAACAAAGCTTTCTCTATGAGGAAGCAATATTGACCCGATTTAAAAAGTGGATCAGAATTTCCATTCCAATTAACTCGCTTTTGAAAAAGTAAAAATTTTCGAAAAAATTCATTATACAAATGATATTCATAATTAAAAATAGTAATTTAGGGTCGCTAAATTTTCCTCATTACCCATTAAATTTTCATCCACAAAGAAAAAAATTTCCTTAAACAATATAACAGTCTTTTTATACAGAAAAAATTATTCACCAATTATTAATTTAGTACAAAAAAATATTTTCAAAAATAAAAAAAATAAAAATTTCCATTCCAATTAACTCGCTTTTGAAAAAGTAAAAATTTTCGAAAAAATTCATTATACAAATGATATTCATATTTAAAAATAATAATTTAGGGTCGCTAAATTTTCCTCATTTCCCATTAAATTTTCATCCACAAAGAAAAAAATTTCCTTAAATAATATAACAGTCTTTTTATAGAGAAAAAATAATTCACCAATTATTAATTTAGTACAAAAAAATATTTTCAAAAATAAAAAAAATAAAAATTTCCATTCCAATTAACTCGCTTTTGAAAAAGTAAAAATTTTCAAAGAAATTCATTATACAAATGATATTCACAAATAAAAATAATAATTAAGAGTTGCTAAATTTTCCTCATTTCCCATTAAATTTTCATCCACAAAGAAAAAAATTTCCTTAAATAATATAACAGTCTTTTTATAGAGAAAAAATAATTCACCAATTATTAATTTAGTACACAAAAAATATTTTCAAAAATAAAAAAAATAAAAATTTCCATTCCAATTAACTCGCTTTTGAAAAAGTAAAAATTTTCAAAGAAATTCATTATACAAATGATATTCACAATTAACAATAATAATTAAAGGTCGCTAAATTTTCCTCATTTCCCATTAAATTTTCATCCACAAAGAAAAAAATTTCCTTAAATAATATAACAGTCTTTTTATAGAGAAAAAATAATTCACCAATTATTAATTTAGTACAAAAAAATATTTTCAAAAATAAAAAAAATAAAAATTTCCATTCCAATTAACTCGCTTTTGAAAAAGTAAAAATTTTCAAAGCAATTCATTATACAAATGATATTCACAATTAACAATAATAATTAAGGGTCGCTAAATTTTCCTCATTTCCCATTAAATTTTCATCCACAAAGAAAAAAATTTCCTTAAACAATATAACAGTCTTTTTATACAGAAAAAATTATTCACCAATTATTAATTTAGTACAAAAAAAATATTTTCAAAAATAAAAAAAATAAAAATTTCCATTCCAATTAACTCGCTTTTGAAAAAGTAAAACTTTTCGAAAAAATTCATTATACAAATGATATTCATAATTAAAAATAATAATTTAGGGTCGCTAAATTTTCCTCATTTCCCATTAAATTTTCATCCGCAAAGAAATAATTTTCCTTAAATAATATAACAGTCTTTTTATACAGAAAAAATTATTCACCAATTATTAATTTAGTACAAAAAAAATATTTTCAAAAATAAAAAAAATAAAAATTTCCATTCCAATTAACTCGCTTTTGAAAAAGTAAAAATTTTCGAAAAAATTCATTATACAAATGATATTCACAAATAAAAATAATAATTAAGGGTTGCTAAATTTTCCTCATTTCCCATTAAATTTTCATCCACAAAGAAAAAAATTTCCTTAAATAATATAATAGTCTTTTGTATATAGAAAAAATTATTCTCCTATTATTAATTTAGTATAAAAAAATATTTTCAAAAAAAAAAAAAGAAAAAAATAAATAAACGGAAAGTCTAAAAGAATAAATCGCTGGGCGACCACATAATTCCGGAAGCATTTGAATCGAACGAATGTCGCCTCGTTTATGTGACGGATAATCTGTCCAAGTCCATAAACATTTATCCTGGGCGAATGGGCGAGTCGAGGCGATTGGTATTCCAAACCGGTAACGCGGCACGTTCCGCTTTAGCATTGGGGACATGTGTCACCCCTCGAAAACGATTGCTCGTTGGTCCAAGTCTGTAGGGATTCGTGGGATGGCTGTTTAAAATTGCATCGTCGACCCACCGTTAAGGACACGTGCGTTTTTTAATGTCCCACGAATCCACCCGATAACGTACTTTAAACTTTTATCAACGGTTATCACGGTTACGTGTCACGAATGACCATTGCCATTATTTTCTTGTCTAGGGGATGTTTTTATTGACATCAGAGAATTTATATCCTAGACGGGTAAAACCATTTTTACATTTTTTTCGAAATAAAAAAAAAGACATTCGTTTTTACAGTCCTCTTAATTTATTATTACTTATTATTATTATCATATTATTATTATTATTATTACTTATTATTTATTATATTAGTAATGTATTATGAAAAAATAATAGAACTGAAAGCAAAATTAAGTATTTGAAATTTTTAAAAATTTAAAGCCTTCATTTTTTTTCAGTTTTGTTTATTTTTTCAAAAGATAGATTAAATGTAAACTTATTTTTCAATAGACTGCAAAACAACAACAAAAAATACAAAAATATAATAGACTACGCAATATTTTTTTTTCGCTGATTCCTTAATTAAAATTACCTCTAATTTGAAAAAAAAAAAAAAAAAAAAAAGTATTTTAAGTTCGTTTTTTTTTTTGCTAGATAACTGAGAAATTTTAATTAATGGGTCACGAAAAAAAATAGCGCGGTCAATTATTTTTTCGTATTTTTTTTACTGGCCCCTTAATGAAAATCTCTCAGTTACCAGTAAAAAAAAATAGCGAATTTAATATCCTTTTTTTTTTATTCGACCCCCTTAATATTATTATTTTTATGAGTTTATTGCATTGTAGCGAAATAAAATAACGCGAATGTCAACGACGAGACTTTTTCGTCAAGTCCACCACCACTGATCACTATTGTAGGGGAGAAAAGCAGTGCGAAGAAATGGGGAAAGTAGTGGAATATCCATTATACCATTACTGAGCTCAGGTCCTGCGGTCTCAGGAGAGCAAAAGTTTTGCGAATGATTAACTGAAGTTAAGATCTCGACGGACACTCAATTTTGTGTCTCGTTATACGTCAAACAATTTCTTCGACATTTTTGCTGCCATAGTCACGATCTCTCGTTTCCCCTTAAGGAGGTTGGAGCGCTCCACACTAGTCAAATCAGTGCTAATTTTTTAAAAGCGTTTCTATAATTTCAGATGGTTTAATAATCTGTTCCAAGGTGTTAATCACATAGCAGCATTAGTTCTTGATATTCAAATACATTCACAGCTGTGATATTAACAGTAAATCGATCAATATCCAGTTTTGTAAAAGGGTAAACCGTAATATCAGTCCGATTATGACGAAACATAGCTCATTTTGATCAGTGGAAAATCCTTAATCGATTGACCGTCTGGATTTTCTATAGTATCAGGCGTTCAAAAGTTACAGCCATTTGTATACTTGATGTTAGGTTATGATAGAATAAACAAACGGTTGTATCTTTTGAACTACTAATACGATTTTAAAAAATAGACGGCCAATCGATAGAATATCTTTTAGTAAACAAAATGAGCTATTGGTCGTCATAATCGGACTGATATTACGATTTACCCGTTTAAAAAACTGGATGAAAAACATAACATCGGAAATTTGGAGATATTGATCGATTTACCGTTGATATCACAGCTGCGAATGTATTTGAATATCAAGAACTAATGCTGCTATGTGATTAACACCTTGGAACAGATTATTAAACCATCTGAAATTGTAGAAACGCTTTTTAAAATTTAGCACTGATTTGACTAGTGTGGAGCGCTCCAACCTCCTTAATAATCTATTCCAAGGTGTTAATCACATAGCAGCATTAGTTCTTGATATTCAAATACATTCACAGCTGTCATATGAACAGTAAATCGATCAATATCTCCAAATTTCCGATGTCATGTTTTTTCATCCAGTTTTGTAAAAGGGTAAACCGTAATATCAGTCCGATTATGACGAAACATAGCTCATTTTGATCAGTGGAAGATCCTTAATCGATTGACCATCCGGATTTTCTATAGTATCAGGCGTTCAAAAGTTACAGCCATTTGTATACTTGATGTTAGGTTATGATAAGATAAACAAACGCTTGTATCTTTTGAACTATTAATACGATTTGAAAAAATAGACGGCCAATCGATAGAATATCTTTTAGTAAACAAAATGAGCTATTGGTCGTCATAATCGGACTGATATTACGATTTACCCTTTTAAAAAACTGGATGAAAAAACATAACATCGGAAATTTGAAGATATTGATCGATTTACCGTTGATATCACAGCTGTGAATGTATTTGAATATCAAGAACTAATGCTGCTATATGATTAACACCTTGGAACAGATTATTAAACCATCTGAAATTGTAGAAACGCTTTTTAAAATTTAGCACTGATTTGACTAGTGTGGAGCGCTCCAACCTCCTTAATAATCTATTCCAAGGTGTTAGTCACATAGCAGCATTAGTTCTTGATATTCAAATATATTCACAGCTGTCATATGAACAGTAAATCGATCAATATCTCCAAATTTCCGATGTCATGTTTTTTCATCCAGTTTTGTAAAAGGGTAAAGCGTAATATCAGTCCGATTATGACGAAATATAGCTCATTTTGATCAGTGGAAGATCCTTAATCGATTGACCGTACGGATTTTCTATAGTATCAGGCGTTCAAAAGTTACAGCCATTTGTATACTTGATGTTAGGTTATGATAGAATAAACAAACGGTTGTATCTTTTGAACTACTAATACGATTTAAAAAAATAGACGGCCAATCGATAGAATATCTTTTAGTAAACAAAATGAGCTATTGGTCGTCATAATCGGACTGATATTACGATTTACCCGTTTAAAAAACTGGATGAAAAACATAACATCGGAAATTTGGAGATATTGATCGATTTACCGTTGATATCACAGCTGCGAATGTATTTGAATATCAAGAACTAATGCTGCTATGTGATTAACACCTTGGAACAGATTATTAAACCATCTGAAATTGTAGAAACGCTTTTTAAAATTTAGCACTGATTTGACTAGTGTGGAGCGCTCCAACCTCCTTAATAATCTATTCCAAGGTGTTAATCACATAGCAGCATTAGTTCTTGATATTCAAATATATTCACAGCTGTCATATGAACAGTAAATCGATCAATATCTCTGAATTGCCGATGTCATGTTTTTTCATCCAGTTTTGTAAAAGGGTAAAGCGTAATATCAGTCCGATTATGACGAAATATAGCTCATTTTGATCAGTGGAAGATCCTTAATCGATTGACCGTACGGATTTTCTATAGTATCAGGCGTTCAAAAGTTACAGCCATTTGTATACTTGATGTTAGGTTATGATAGAATAAACAAACGGTTGTATCTTTTGAACTACTAATACGATTTTAAAAAATAGACGGCCAATCGATAGAATATCTTTTAGTAAACAAAATGAGCTATTGGTCGTCATAATCGGACTGATATTACGATTTACCCTTTTAAAAAACTGGATGAAAAAACATAACATCGGAAATTTGCAGATATTGATCGATTTACTGTTGATATCACAGCTGCGAATGTATTTGAATATCAAGAACTAATGCTGCTATGTGATTAACACCTTGGAACAGATTATTAAGCCATCTGTAATTGTAGAAACGCTTTTAAAAATTTAGCACTGATTTGACTAGTGTGGAGCGCTCCAACCTCCTTAATTATCTTTTCCAAGGTGTTAATCATATAGCAGCATTAGTTCTTGATATTTAAATATATTCACAGCTGTCATATGAACAGTAAATCGATTAATATCTCCAAATTTCCGATGTCATGTTTTTTCATCCAGTTTTGTAAAAGGGTAAACCGTAATATCAGTCCGATTATGACGAAACATAGCTCATTTTGATCAGTGGAAGATCCTTAATCGATTGACCGTCCGGATTTTCTATAGTATCAGGCGTTCAAAAGTTACAGCCATTTGTATACTTGATGTTAGGTTATGATAGAATAAACAAACGGCTGTATCTTTTGAACTACTAATACGATTTAAAAAAATAGACGGCCAATCGATAGAATATCTTTTAGTAAACAAAATGAGCTATTGGTCGTCATAATCGGACTGATATTACGGTTTACCCTTTTAAAAAACTGGATGAAAAACATAACATTGGAAATTTGCAGATATTGATCGATTTACTGTTGATATCACAGCTGCGAATGTATTTGAATATCAAGAACTAATGCTGCTATGTGATTAACACCTTGGAACAGATTATTAAACCATCTGAAATTGTAGAAACGGTTTTAAAAATTTAGCACTGATTTGACTAGTGTGGAGCGCTCCAACCTCCTTAATAATCTATTCCAAGGTGTTAGTCACATAGCAGCATTAGTTCTTGATATTCAAATACATTCACAGCTGTCATATGAACAGTAAATCGATCAATATCTCCAAATTTCCGATGTCATGTTTTTTCATCCAGTTTTGTAAAAGGGTAAACCGTAATATCAGTCCGATTATGACGAAACATAGCTCATTTTGATCAGTGGAAGATCCTTAATCGATTGACCGTCCGGATTTTCTGTAGTATCAGGCGTTCAAAAGTTACAGCCATTTGTATACTTGATGTTAGGTTATGATAGAATAAACAAACGGTTGTATCTTTTGAACTACTAATACGATTTTAAAAAATAGATGGCCAATCGATAGAATATCTTTTAGTAAACAAAATGAGCTATCGGTCGTCATAATCGGACTGATATTACGATTTACCCTTTTAAAAAACTGGATGAAAAAACATAACATCGGAAATTTGCAGATATTGATCGATTTACCGTTGATATCACAGCTGCGAATGTATTTGAATATCAAGAACTAATGCTGCTATGTGATTAACACCTTGGAACAGATTATTAAACCATCTGAAATTGTAGAAACGCTTTTAAAAATTTAGCTCTGTTTTGACTAGTGTGGAGCGCTCCAACCTCCTTAAATCGACAAAGCACATTTGACGAAAAATCTTATTAATCGAGCGAGCGTAGGAAAAAACAGTTGACGACCTATTATCGTGACAGATTGTTAAATGTCCAGGCGTGAAAAGAGGCAACTGTCAATAAAAGACAATTTCAATATTTCCTGAACAACGCGGCCATTTTGTTCAAAATTTAAACCAGTAATAATTCGATAATGAATTCCCTTGCTTCATCCGGAAAATGTCGAGCACTTCGATGCCCATTGGAGACGATTATTTGGAGAAAAAGTTCATGTCGTCATTGGACAGCAAAAAATTTTTCCATAGGTTAGTAATCACCATTTTTTTTCCGACAATTTTCAACAAAATTACGAACTCCAGTTTTTTTTCTCTTCATTTTAGCGTGCGTTAGAGAAGCAAGCTCGAAATCAAATCCAGGAATCATGTCGAGATTGAAAAACATTTTCCACCGTTCTTCAGGTGAGAATAAAAAAAAAAATATTAAGACACATTGCATGAATTTTGACTCTTAAAAATTTAGTTTCGTTGGATAAACTTCGAAATCGTTCGGTCTTACCATTATCCAATATTGGAAGTATTTATTACTTCAGGAAATCAAATTTACAAGACAATTATTTTTGTAGTTATGATTTTATAATTATAATAAGAAGCGATGATAAAATTATACGAGAAATTTTTAATAGCTGCAATAAAAATAAAAATCTCATTTTTATTAAAACATTCGGAAAAATTAAAAAAGAAAGAAAAGCCAATTTTAAGTAGACGATTCTTAATTATTTTTACAATGATACAATCGAGTACCAAAATTGCAAAAACTGTTTTTATACATATTACGAAGTGAAAAAATAGTAAAAACAGAAATGAATCTGAATCAAAGAAATTTGATTTATTGTAATGGAGTCAATTTCACCATCCACTTTATTTCCGAAGGAATTAGGGATTTACAATTCTGCTGTTATCTCTCCAAACACTCGACAGACATGAGAGCACCAATAACGGGTCCATGGATCCGAAGCATTATGGATTTGGCTCCAAGAAAGTCACAGCCGCCTATTAGAGAGCCAAACATGCCGGAAAAACGAGACAAAAAAGATGAGAAAAAGGAGCAAAAGGGCAAAAAACCTATCATAAAAACCGAATTCAATTCAGATGCTGGAGAACCGCCTTACATGGACAATTGGGGTGGCAGAACATCAGATGGTCATCAGCAACCGCGAGGCGAAGCAAATTCCGACATTTATGTCATCAGTGATATTTGGGGTGTGAATGTGATGAAAAATACAAAATTGGACGATGAAACATCCAAAAACTCTTCCCCATCAGATTTCAATGACGTCGACGATGCAACAGACGAACAAGCGCTGGAAAAAATGAAAAATATGTCTTTGGACAGATCAATTGTTAATTCGACAGATGCATCACATTTTGAATCGTCCGATGAAATTGTCATCCAAAATCCAGAACATCCATCGACAGCTTCTCAAAATTTTGAAATTCTCTCAAACGACGAGTACAACATTCCAGCGGAAACTCCGCAGGATGGAGAAATTTTGGCTTGGGAAGAAGTTGTCGAGAGATCCAAATTGAATGAAGAAATTGCTTCGAGAGCTATAAGTTCTATGGACAATCCAGTGAGAAGTGCTTGTATTCGACCTGAGCCTCCAGAACCGAAATTGGATGTCCAGGTTATCGGTTCGGTAGACAAAGATCAAAGTTCCGAACAAGAACAATCTTTGGGCCTGAGCCCAAATGCAACAGGAATCAATATGGCGTTGAAAAAGAAATTCCACACGTGTTCAAAGTGTTTTTCCACTGGAACGTTTAAGAACAAACTCTGTACCAATCGGAACTCGATTTCAACCACTAATGGAGACGGAAAAGATCATCAGATCATCTCTTTCGATAGCAAGAACTTGGATCAAAATTCAAACACAAAAGGAATCAATTTGACGCTGCCAAAAAAATTCCATACATGCACAAAGTGTTTTTCCAGCGGCAAATTTCAGGATCATCGCTGTACCAATTGCTACACGACTTCAACCACTGATATAACCGGAAAAAATTATCAAAACGTCTCTCATGATAACAAGTTCTTGGATCAAAGTTCAAACACAAAAGGAATCAATTTGGCACTGCCAAAAAAATTCCATACATGCACAAAGTGTTTTTCTAGTGACAAATTTCAGGATCATCGCTGTACCAATTGGTACTCGACTTCAACAAAATCGCCAAATGGAGATGGAAACGATTTCCAGACATTTCCACCAGATTCCGAGGATTTGATCAAAACAGAGACAAATGAAAGAAAACAAGTTCAAGCTCCACAAGACGATTGTGATGTACCCAAAGTTGGGGTAGACTTTAAGAATGTTTTGCAGGATTTGTCCCAACGTGAGATGGAAGTTTTCCTCTCTTACAATCAGCAAACGACTGATGAAACCGAATCACAATCAAGGCTGCCAACATCGGTGACGATTTCAACATTTCCACCTGGAACATGTCGAAATTCTTCGGATCTTGTGGAAGTAAATGATGCTAAGAACTTGAACATTGGAAGTAACAATGATTCGGAAATGACGGAATTGGAGAAAACAATATTGAAACTAAATGAACGAGAGGATAGCGAAGAAGGCAAAAACAAGAAAGACAAAAAAGGCCATAAAGATGGAGACTATGTCAAAATACCCGGTGATCCTTATCCTTACAGCCGCGAACACTTTGAAAAGTGGCGAGTTCCCTATGGAAGATGTCCAATTGTAAATGACGACGTTCCAAAAGTTAAACCAGCCGAAACAAGCGATAGTCCATGGTGAGTATTTACCCCGGGTTTGCCTAGAAAATCTTACAACTTTCCTGAAGCGTTTGAAAATTTGTTCTTTTTGTTCTTCAACAAAAAACCCATGGATCAAAAATGGGTTTCCAAAAAAATTACTCCATTGACGTATGATTTTATTAAAAGCTGACCAAAACAAAGCGGTCGTCATGTGCAAACGATTCCATGAAAATAATTCAAATTTGTTGCACACGCTTTGGGAAAACGTGGAAATTAATGTTATCTGTTGACGTAAGTATACCCGGAGTAAATAGCCACTTTGATAGACTTGCTTTTCGAAAATCAACGCATCAAAAAATCTTTGGTTACACTTACGTTTTGCGGAAATCGATATAAATATTTTGTTGGATCATTTTGTGTAATTTTATTTTACTGTAGTATTGTGGAATGACAAATTTGTTATTTTTCAACAGATAAACAGAAATCTCGGGATTCAAATATGACGACTACCGGCGACGAGAAAAATTACGAGGGTGAGAGTCTTTGGTCATCGATTGGTCGGAATGAGAAGCGGAAGTCATGGGGGTTGAAGAGGGTGATGACGACTGGTGCGGAACAGCCACAAAATCGAGTTCAAACTATTCATCCGGACATTGCGCCACCTAAACGCGATGCTATCGAAGATTCGTTGCCCAAAGATCGTGAGAATATTCGTCTGTGCAAATATACTTGAAGATTATTATCTGTAAAGTAAATCATTCATTTTATTTTCAGAGGCAAGCAAACTCGTGGTTAATCCTCAAACTGTCGATGTGAAATCCTCTGGGATGATCAGTTCGGAAATCGTTTCTGAAGATCCTGGATCCATAATGCAACGCCGAAATAAAAGTAAAAAATCACGTAATTGAGAGATTGGAGGTCAAAATCAGTGATATTCATTGATGAATATCTTTTGTTTCATATTTGTCATTGATCCCTTTGGTAAACATTTTTTGTTACATTGTAAAAGAATTTCGCAACCCCGAGTAAGCCACAATATTTTAATTTCTTTTTCTACTTTGATAAATTCTGAAAACCTGATCAATGAATATCACCAATTAGGACCTAACACCTGTTCAACGAATATCCCTAATTAATACCTAACTCCGTCAATGAATAATAAACAAATACAAAAACGTTGTCAAAAAACGGCTGTTTCATTTTCTTTTTTCAGTTTACGACAAAATGGAAGCCGAGCGAGTTTACGAATTAAAAAACTACGCCTACACTCGTCCAGTCTATATCAAAGATCGTTAATCAAATGCCACTAACGCCGAAAAAAAACCAAGTTAACAAATTTGTGAAGTGTATAAACTGAAGTTTCGTACAAATTCAGAGTACCATGAACATAGCAATAAAATCGAAATAAATCTTGTGTCACAGTTAGAGGTTATAGTGTCTTCTAGGTTAACCATCTTCGCCGTCATTGATCCAACAACGGGGTAAGCCTCTGTACAGCCTCACTTATTATTAACTAATAACCGCAGTAAGAAATGGTAAAGTGCTACGCTATGTTAGTCGATTAAAGATAGATTGCCGGGTTCTTCAACGATATCAAGATTAGACACAAAGTTCTACAAGCCTCACGGTCTTTTCATCTTGGTTGTTTCCCTCTTTTTCCGATGGTTAATCGGCTCTCGAACGGGGAATTTATCGTTAGGTCTTTACTTGACGCTCTTATTTCTTTCTCGTCTCGTCCGGAGACTATTCCACGGATGCGTGCCGACTGAGGAGAACGCGATCACGAACATGCCGATCCAGAGGCTGTTATTTGATCGTCGCCCGTCTATACGCCATCAACACAGAGGTGAATTTTTTCGTTTGGTATATCTCGAGCGTCCAATCATTCAAATCGTAGTCGGATAGCAGCGTCTAATGCCGTGCGGCCACGGTAATAATCTCTCCGTTGGTTCGGAACCTCCCAGTTTCGAAACGATATTGCTGTACTGGTCTTGATGGTATACTGTTGGTTGTTGGTGGTGTTGTTGTGCCTTGTGTTGAAGGATTTCGGGGTCGAGACGCTGTGGCCGGTAATAAGCGACGGTAATGAAGCCGGGGTTCCGCTTTTGATTACCCGTGCCCCCGTCCGATGACAGTAAAGGTGGCAATCTTGAGGCAACCCGAGACTATACCCGAGTCTCTTGGAACAGCTGCAAGCACCCGGTGCTTTCGCACCAGCGTGCCAATTTTCTTTGGGATCAACGGACTAGGATTGGTTTGTTGTTGAGGAGTTTTCGAGAATCGAATGAAACGAATGTCTGTGAACACGTGCGGTGCAGTCAAGAAATATATTGACTGACTTGATTCGGTTTCTTGTTGTTGATGCAAGATTGTATTTGACGAAATGTATTGATCGCCTTAATGATCTTTTTTGTTTTTGGAGTACCACTGGGCTTGACTGAATCATATTGACTGCCTTGATTATCTTTCTTGTCGGTGGAGTTAAAATTTACTTGACATAATATATTGACCGCTATTATACTTGAAAAAAATGTCTGCATTCTGTTTGTCTTTGAATTATTCTGTACTTGACAAATTGTATTGACTGTCTTGATTCTGTTTCTTGTTTTTGAATTATTCTGTACTTGATAAAATATATTGACTGTCTTGATTCTGTTTCTTGTCTTCGAATCATTCTGTACTTGACAAATTGTATTGACTGTCCTGCTTCTGTTTCTTGTCTTTGAATTATTCTGTACTTGACAAATTGTATTGATTGTCTTTTTGAATCATTTTGTACTTGACAGAATATATTGACTGTCTTGATTCTGTTTCTCGTTTTTCTAAACCATTCTGTACTTGACAAAATATATTGACTGTCTTGATTCTGTTTCTCGTTTTTCTAAACCATTCTGTACTTGACAAAATATATTGACTGTCTTGATTGTGTTTCTTGTCTTTGAATTATTCTGTACTTGATAAAATATATTGACTATCTTGATTCTGTTTCTGGTCTTTGAATTATTCTGTACTTGATAAAATATATAGACTGTCTTGATTCTGTTTCTGACCTTTGAATCATTCTATATTTGACAAAATATATTGACTGTCTTGATTCTGTTTCTTGTCTTTGAATTATTCTGTAGTTGGCAAAATGTATTGACTGTCTTGATTCTGTTTCTTGTCTTTGAATTATTCTATAGTTGACAAAATATATTGATTGTCTTGATTCTGTTTCTTGTCTTCGAATCATTCTGAATTTGACAAATTGTATTGACTGTCCCGATTTTGTTTCTTATCTTTGAATTATTCTATAGTTGACAAAATGTATTGACGGTCTTGATGCTGTTTTTTGTCTTTGAATTATTCTGTACTTGACAAAATATATTGACGGTCTTGATTGTGTTTCTTGTCTTTGAATTATTTTGTTGTTGACAAAATGTATTGACTATCTTGATTCTGTTTCTCATGTTCCTGAATCATTCTGTACTTGACAAAATATATTGACTGTCTTGATTCTGTTTCTTGTCTTCGAATCATTCTGTATTTGACAAATTGTATTGATTGTTCCGATTCTGTTTCTTGTCTTTGAATTATTCTGTACGTGTCAAAATATATTGACGGCCTTGATTGTGTTTCTTGTCTTTGAATTATTCTGTAGTTGACAAAATGTATTGACTGTCTTGATGCTGATTCTTGTCTTTGAATTATTCTGTACTTGTCAAAATATATTGACGGTCTTGATTGTGTTTCTTGTCTTTGAATTATTTTGTTGTTGACAAAATGTATTGACTATCTTGATTCTGTTTCTTGTCTTTAAATTATTCTGTAGTTGACAAATTGTATTGTCTGTCTTGATTCTGTTTCTTGTCTTCGAATCATTCTGTACTTGACAAAATCTATTGACTATCTTGATTCTGTTTCTTGTCTTTGAATTATTCTATAGTTGTCAAAATGTATTGACGGTCTTGATTGTGTTTCTTGTCTTTGAATTATTCTGTATTTGACAAAATATATTGACTGTTTAGTAATTCTGTTTCTTGTCTTTGAATTATTCTGTATTGTACCAAATATATTGACTGTCTTGATTCTGTTTCTTGCCTTTGATCTATTCTGTACTTGACAAAATATATTAACTGTCTTGATTCTCATTCTTGTCTCTGGTGTAATAATTTCCACCTTGACAAAGTTGAGTGTATTGAATAATCCTAAAAATTGAACAAGCAGCGACGTTCGATATCCACATTATAATAATATTCCAGATTAAAATGCTGGTGGAATTTATTGGATCTCGAACGAAAAAGTAAATGTCTAAATTTTAGTCACAATCCATTTACATTACACAAAAATATAAAAAAGTGCTTGGACCAAATACTTTTTCTTTTTCTTCCAATGCATATTATCAGACAATAGATATTGGACACCCCAGTGCATCCGGCAACTACCAACATCCTAGCACGTGTATCTATCTCTTCTTTCGGATTATAGCCAATAAACATTCTGACGTAGAACCATCAGTAAAGAAAAGGTAGCTGATTCATGAGAAGTACAGGACTAAAGTGTATCTACACTTTAGTCTCCGAATGGCAGAAGCCACAGAGAGTGGACCACTGGATTGGCATTGGTAGCAGCTAAGTCCTTATTTACGACTAGGGACGCCGACTGCTCCGGGATCGCCTATCCTTGACCCTCAGAGCTCTTTTTCGCTTAGGGTTGCCAACGATACGATCGCAACGTAACGTACATATACGTACCATCCGCTGGTCCAAGTAATAATACAACTTGGACTAGTGGTGGATCATTCCTCTGGTACCTACTCTTGGACTTGGACTTGGCCAACACCAAGCAGCTCAGTCGTTCCTTCTTAACTTCGCTAAGACTCAGCCGCCACAGCGTTTACCTTACCGCGCACCGTAAAAGATCACCCCGCGGTTCTATATTACTCACGCCAGTGTGTTTTCACTTGGCGAAGCGATCGGTGCCGATATCATAACTCCTTGTCGTGCGAACCCAGTTCAAGAGACGCGCAAGAGCAAAACTGGCTTACCGAGCGTTCAGCTCGACTCTTCGCAGCCTCCGACGCGTCCACGACGCGATAGTAATTCCGCGATAGAGCAAAACCAACCATCTCCATGCCTCGATGCCGCACACGCTTCCCTCACACGCGGTTTATAAACGCGAGCGATCGCCACATGTAGCAAAGTGGTCGTGTTACGTATCAGACGGCAGTTGGTAGCTGAAAACAGTCTGAAGACTGAAAGCATTATTTTACACGGTTTTTTTTTTAGGAGAATTCAAACCATTTTATGGTTATTTTCAATATATATGGGGCATTCCATCCGAATTTTTCATACTTCAATGAAACCTGACCCCCGTCAATAATTTTAATAAGTTTTTATCAGAAAGTTTTTTGATAAAGAAAAGACATGTATTTTCTTTTTGTTTGGCGCTATATGGGACATTCCATCTCAACTTTTCATACTTCGACGAAAACTGACCCCCGTCAATATTTTTATAATTTTTTATCAGAAAGTGTTTTGTTTGGCGCTATATGGGGCATTCTATCTCAATTTTTTATACTTCGACGAAAACTGACCGCCGTCAATAATTTTTATAATTTTTTATCAGAAAGTATTTTGAAAAAAAAAGACATGTATTTTTTTTTGTTTGACGCTGTATGGGTCATTCCATCTCAATTTTTCATACTTCGACCCTGACCTCCGTCAATAATTTTAATAATTTTTTATCAGGAAGTATTTTGATAAAGAAAATACATGTATTTTTTTATTTGGCCCTATATGGGGCATTCCATCGCAATTTTTTATACTTCGACGAAAAGTGACCACCGTCAATAATTTTTATAATCTTTTATCAGAAAGTTTTTTGAAAAAGAAATAGCGTATTTTTTTGTTTGGCGCTATATGGGGCATTCCATCTCAATTTTTCATACTTCGACGAAACCTGACCCCCGTCAATAATTTTTATAATTTTTTATCAGAAAGTATTTTGACAAAGAAAAGACATGTATTTTTTTGTTTGGCGCTGTATGGGGCATTCCATCTCAATTTTTCATACTTCGACGAAACCTGACCTCCGTCAATAATTTTAATCATTTTTGATCAGAAAGTATTTTGAAAAAAAAAAGACATGTATTTTTTTGTTTGGCGCTACATGGGGCATTCCATCTCAATTTTTCATACTTCGACCCTGAACTCCGTCAATAATTTCAATAATTTTTTATCAGAAAGTATTTTGAAAAAGAAAAAACATGTATTTTTTTGTTTGGCGCTATATGGGGCATTCCATCTCAATTTTTCATACGTCGACCTTGACTTCCGTCTTTGTAATAATTTTTTATCAGAATGTTTTTTGCAAAAGAAAAGACTATTGATGAAGAAAAGAATAAATTATTATTATTGTTCTTCTTTTTTTAATACAAATTATTAAATTATTTTTTTATAAATTCATAAATTATTAAATTATATTGTTTTGCTTCCTCATAGAGGATGCTTTGGTATCATGAAAAAAAAATTTTCCGAGTTTTTCATGTCAAAACGTTTAAAATGATCTGAAACGTCGAATAAGTGCTTTAGAAAAATTATCCGGATCTATGTGTGTGTGTGTGTGATGAAAGGCCAAAAATTCATATAGCTGTAACTTATAAAGTATTCGACCGAATCAGCTAAAATTTAAACAAGATATACAGTACTGGTTAATCTTCAATTGGTATAAATTTTACAAAAATCGCTTAACGCATTTCATTTTTATAAGAATTTTGAAATTTTGAAAAAAGCTCATAAATGCTCTAGCTCGAACGAATTTTTAGCTATCGGGCTGAAACTTCGTATTAAAATTAAACAAAGTGATCCGACCTTTGGTATTGAATTTGGGCCAAATCGGTAAAGCGGTTCGGTTTTTATGAGATTTTGATTTTTTCGAAAAATTTTCGTTTTGCTCTAATTCAGAGAAAATTTCAACTAATCGACTGAAATTTTCTACACAGAAAAAACAACATTCAGCCCTGCTACGTACCAAATTTGGTGATGATCGGTAAAGCGGTTCGGATTTTACGTGATTTTGAATTTTTTTAAAATTCATTGGTGTCGTTCTGGATTTCATAAAACGTCAGAAATCATCAACTTCGTCAATAATTTTCGTCTTTCGCAAAGCTTCCTCTATGAGGAAGCCAAAATCAAAATAAAGAAACTTCCTCATAGAGGCGGCTTTGTAAAAAGCGAAAAAGAATGAGGAAGCAATTTTTAAGGTTCTACTTTTCATCCTTTTTTAATATAATTTATTATTATTATTATTCCCTTGAAAAGTTGAAATGTTTTTATGTCGCTTTTTTGTAGCCATGTCTTTTTTTATTGTTTGAATGAGTTTAACAAAAATCAGGATCATTATTTGTTCAGCAATTTTGAGCTCTATCGCTGGAAAGTTAATCGTCTTCGGATGTGTTCATGGATTTAAGTCACGAGCTACTGCCACCACTTCTTGGTAGATGCGTTAAGTACATACATGCTCGCGACACCGTAAACAACAGCTCACTCTTCTCTTCTTCCACTTTGCGTTATTAATAAAAGCCGTCGCGGATCGAGAGGAGATCTGGCGGTGCCTTCGTTGCTCTTCCTCTTTCTCGGCGTTATTCGGCATTCAAGTTAGCTATACATTACTCTCGTCACGAAACCTTCACGAGCTTGTACACGTTTACGAAAACATTCCCCGTCGATTTACTTTTGGGAATTCTCGGCCGGGTAAACGTTGACGTATTTAAGGGAGGCAGTAAACCATCTATTTTAATCGCGACACAGCTTTATCCTGGCATTCTATAGTTACAAGATGCCACCTTCTCGCGACCTATAAAATTGCGGGAGCCAATAATGCCAACATATCGGATAATTCCTTAGGATGTACAAGGGGCATTCCACTTAGTTGGACCCTCAACTGCACATTTTTTTTTAAGTCCATTTTTTTTAAATATATTTTTAAAGTGACATAGAAAACCCCATAATTTAAAAATTTGATAAAATTCTGAAAAATACTTTGTTCAATAACAAAATTATCTAGCTTATAGTCAGAGTGGGGAAGATTTTCCTTCTTACAGTTTTAAGCTTTTTTTATTTAAAAAAATTATAAAAAAATAGAAAAAATAATTAATCTACTACAGGCAATTGGTCAAATGTTTATTTATGTAAAACCGAATTTTTCCGAATTTTTTCAGATTTTTAGGAAATTGTTCAGATTTTTCCGAACTATGCAAATTTTTTGAAAATACTTTTTTTAAGTGACATATAAAACCCCATAATTTAAAAATCTGAAAAAATTCTGAAAAATAGTTTATTCAATAACAAAATTATCTAGCTTATAGTCAAAGTGGGGAAGATTTTTCTTCTTATAGTTTTTAAACTATAAGAAAAAAAATCATACCCACTTTTGTTCTTATAGTTTTTAAACTGTACGAAGAAAAATCTTCCCCACTTTGACTATAAGCTAGATAATTTTGTTATTGAACAAAGTATTTTTCAGAATTTTATCAGATTTTTAAATTATGGGGTTTTCTATGTCACTTTAAAAATATATTTATTAAACGGGTTAATATCACATATTTATTAATATAACACCAGTAGCTAATCAAATAAAATATCCACCAAGAAATATACTGATTTTGTGTTGATTATCTTGACTTAAGGTAGTCGTTGCGGTTGAAACTTTTTTAAGTTTGAGGGACGAATTTTTATTATCATATAGTGGAACCTCTTCTTATTGCGATTAGGAAGTTTGGGCATAGGTTACCGACTGTTTCGCCGAGTAAATTAATTTTCAAAAAGCAGGATTATATATGGGCTCTTATGGAAAACTAACCGATTTCAGACTTTGGAACAAAAATTATCGTATAGAAATGAAACTTTTATGTCATATGAAACATGCTACGGATTCTTTGAACATGTACGAATCGGAATGATCTAAAAAAAAGTGGGTTTACCGGACATTTCGAGAAAAATTACAGCTTTAAAGAAGTTATCGCTATTTAACAAAACAATGTAATACGAAGCATCTGGAAATATACATATACTCTCACACTTAATCGAATAAATCTTGTTTTTAATTTACAATTTAAATTTACAACATTTTTAAGTCAATTCATCAATTGACTAGTGCAAATCACAATTTTTAAATTATGGGGTTTTCTATGTCACTTTAAAAATATATTTTAAAAAAATTTGCATAGTTCGGAAAAATCTGAACAATTTTCTAAAAATCGGAAAAAATTCTGAAAAATTCGATTTTACATAAATAAACATTTGACCTATCGCCTGTAGTAGATTAATTATTTTTTCTATTTTTTAATAATTTTTTAAAATAAAAAAAGCTTAAAAACTGTAGGAAGGAAAATCTTCCCCACTTTGACTATAAGCTAGATAATTTTGTTATTGAACAAAGTATTTTTCAGAATTTTCTCAGATTTTTAAATTATGGGGTTTTCTATGTCACTTTAAAAATATATTTTAAAAAAATGGACTTAAAAAAAAAATATGCAGTTGAGGGTCCAACTAAGCCTGTAAAATATAATGAGCCAAATCGGAGAGGTCGAGGTCAAATCCAGGTCGAAATGGGGTGGAATGCCCCATAAAGTTGACGGAACTTTCAATTTATTGAATATTGGCTATTCCAAATGCAATACTGCTGTTAGTTTCATTTTTTTTCTTAATAAATTAATAAATTTTTATTAAATACATTCTTCGAGGAATGGAATGTTACTTATCGTGAAATATTTTTATTATTTTTGAAAAGATAGAATAAAAATAATTTTTAAGATAACGAATTTTGGTTTTCACTATCGTTCTCAAGTCGCATATTCTACCCCAGAAAATATCGGTTACAAGTCTTTTTATCATGATTTAAAAAAATGTTACTTTTTTTCGTTTCTGATCTCAGAATTTGCAGGTCGGAAAATCCAACCTAAATTTTTTTTCTTCAAGATATGAAATTCTGTTCTTCACTATATTCTGAGATGCCTCCTAAATTATTATTCTGCTTATCTATTACTGAATTTGGAGTGAAAATGGCCATAATTGATATATTGACCCCAAAATCTGCATTTATCCTATGAAACTTTTAGTGAATAAAATTGATCCAGTTCGTTAGCATTAATTTCTAAATGTATATTTTCTTAGGGGTCCTCTTAATTATCGTTCTGCTTATCGAACTAAACGACAGTGCCAGACTTGTCGAAATCTCTAATGATATCCAGTGTTTGGAGGATCGATTACTGATGTGCCAACCAGAAGTTACCTATAGGTATCGCACGGGTATACAAACGCCCGTGGTCTGCGAGGTCTGCGGTTGACGTCGATTAATCACAGCGGCTGGGCTCTCGTGTGCTGCGGCGAACGACGCTACGCTGACTCGCAACAGAGGCCAACACCACGCCGCACGTTGCCTGCCTATCATATCGACTTGGTAATTGAAAGATATCCGGTCGGAAAGCTCGCACGGTGATTCTTTTTTTTTTTTTTTTTTTTTTTTTGTAGTGTCACTGTACACAGCCAGGAGTCGCTCGCGATTCGAGCCACAGCCGCACTTTGGTCGCTGCTGTAGCCAACGATCCACCAGTGACTTGCACGCGATTCACGAACATTTACGCAGTTGAATGAATTCCCCGATCTGCAAGGATTACTTATCCAGAAGTTTTCGAAATCCTTTCGAAATACCGAAATTCGTTATATACGATCTATCAATATTAATTATTTATGAATATCAAGTGTTTTTTTTTTTTAGATAAAATTCAGGTTTGAGTGAGATGACAGCAGTTTTATAAAATTGTAAAATATCCGATAAGAAAAATGTTTCGTTAAGGTAGTTCTGTCGTGAAGGCAATCTAAACTCATATGCATGAATTTTTGACATGTTGTAATTTAGCTATTCAATTTTACTTGCACAAAATCTTGAAGGCTATTACCGAGTATTTGAATGAACAATTAAAACTTGAAAATCGATCTTTTTACACGGTGCACAATTGCACTTTCGTGTTTTTTTTTTTTTTTTTTTTTTTTTTTACTTCGTACACTTCGCAAAGTTGTCAAGAAAAATTTGAATATTTAATTAGCCATAACTTTTTTGTGGTTGGAACGATTTTAAATTAAATTTTTTTTATCGAAAGAGTTCGTCACGCCGAAGTCAATGATCGTCGAATATAATGACATGCAACAAATAATTGAAAAGTGGTCAAACAATACAATAAAATGTTACATTTTTTTTTTACGAATTCAAATTTGCCATACGGAATTTCAAAGCTTGATAAATTACAAAGAGAACAAGCAGAAACTTCTCTATAAATTTATTTATTTACAATTATCATCATTTTAAAAAATGTCCAGATTAACCACATAAAATATTACATTTCTCACAAAAACTGCATTTTACAATAATAACAATGTTGATATTGTTATTATTATAAAATTCACAAAATCAAGCTATTTATGAAATTTATTTTTAATCAAATATTTAATCAAGTTAATCGCATTGATCATATTTTTCATAATTATTTTTAAACAATTGTAATTACATCTATGGAAATAGCAGCACAAAAAATTGTTCTATTTTTTTTAAGCTTTGGTATAAGCGAACCATAAATTTCCTTGTGGTGAAAATGGTCAAGTCTTTTCTTGTTGGACCTTTAGATGACACGTAAATGATTGGGCGTGACGATCAGGCTGGAGATATAAACCATTACTCCCCTCTTCGACTATACACCAATACCGAGACGAGAAGTAATTAACAGCTAGGCGACTTGGTGTTTCCCGAGCGCGAGAATCATCTCTTCTGATGCGAATTGAACGCGTGGAGCACCGATGGTCGACGAGGGTATCCTCGGTTAACTATCGACCTTCACCTTAAGGGAGAAAGACGTCGGGTCCGAGGGAGTAATTACTGCGTGGGAATGTGGCCAAGCCTCGTCGTCGTCGTCGTTTCCGTCCTCATCGACGACATCGACATAATTTGTGGGTGCATTCTACCAACATGAAAAAAAACTATAGAGTCTCACTTCATTAGTTATTCTTTTTTTATTTTTTGCTTCCTCATAGAGGAAGCTCTGTTTTCGTGAAATTTTTTTTTTTTCGAGATTTTCATATTAGGACACTCTTAAACGTCGAGAAAAGTGGTTTAGAAAAAATGTCTGTATGTGTGTGTGTGTGTGTGCACAATTTTTTGTTAGCACGATAGCTGTCGCAATTTTTAAGATATCGGGCTCAAAATTGAACCACGTGTAAACTGTCGTTAAACAAGGTATGGGATTGAATTTGGAGTTAATCCATCAAAGTGTTCAAAATTTATGGCATTTTCAATTTTTTGGAGAATGTCAGCTCGGGCTCTAACTCTCGCAATTTTTATGATATCCGGCTCAAACTTGGAACAGAAGTGGACTGTTATCGAATAGTGTTTGGGATTAAATTTGGTGTCAATCCGTTAAGGGGTTCACAATTTATGGCATTTTTAAATTTTTTGACATTTTTTGTTCGTGCTCTAACTTTCGTAATTTTTAAGATATCGGGCTCAAATTTGGTCCATAAGTGGACTGTTATTAAATAAAGTTTGGGAGTGAATTTGACGTCAATCCATTAAGGGGTTTACAATTTATGGCATTTTGAATTTTTTGTTCGTGCTCTAACTTCCGCCATTTTTAAGATATTGGGCTCAAATTTGGTCCGCAAGTAGAGTGTGGGTAAACTAAGCATCAGTTCGAATCTGGCGAGAATCTGTTAAGGGGTTCAAAGCTAATGTCATTTAAAATTTTTGAAAACAAGGCTGCAAAGTAGAACTTTGCAAATTGCTTCCTCATTATTGTTGGATTTTTACAAAGCTTCCTCTATGAGGAAGCCAAAATAAATTAACATGCTTTCTCATAGAAGTAGATTTGTAAAAATCCAATAATAATGAGGAAGCAATTTGCAAAGTTCAACCTTGCAGCCTTGTTTTTTTATTTTTTTTATTTTTATATTTTTTACAAGCATTAGTAAAAAAGAATATAAGAAGAGTATACAGTAAAAATTAAATTGGAATTTATGTACTTTTAACGGAAATTTTACACAAGTATGAAAATTATGGGGTGCAACGTTGAATGTTCATTCTACGAAATATTTTCTGTCATTGTTATGCATAAAAAGTTGGTACTTCTGAAAGTACTTTTTCTGTCGCTTTTTCATTAATAATGGTTAAGTTCCACAACATTTTTATGTCACTTTTAATTGAATACCTAAGTATATATGTAAATTCTAAAAATTTCTTTTATTATTTTTTATTAAAAAAAAAAAAAAAATTATTGTTCGCCAATTTTTTTAAAATTTGACTAATTTTTCGAAGTTAATATATTTTGGCATAACAACTGAAAATGTACCAATACTATCGGAATTTAACTTAAAATACGAAAAAAAAGACCAAAAATTCTCACAAATTAATACAATAGGTTTTTTATATACGAAAGTTTTGACACAATTATTTTTCACTGTGAATATATGTTGAGAAATATAATGCCAAGAGAAAGGGTGATATCAAGCAAATGTGGAATCTGTCGTAAATCGATAGCTTTAACATCATCGGGGTAATCGATCGATCGATCGATCGATAGATTATTGTGCAACGATCATTATACGATCTCCTCATGCGTATGACGAGAGAATTCTTCTACTATCGCCTCAAGCTAAGCACGGTCCCTCTATCTCAACAACTTACACAAATTGGCTATATCATCTAGTCCCTGTTTTCCACATTTATAATATACTTGGATTTGCACGCCCAGCTTCGCCACGTTCCTCCAGCAATTTTAGTTTTCTCCATGCGGCATCTAAGCTTTTGATGCTGTGCTCATGGTGTAGGGATACATCTTGTGCAAAATTGAGAATTATTTGAAATTTTTTGGCCTATTGGTTCTCACACAAAAATTTGTAGAGTCAAAAAAATAATTTTTCTGCTATCCAGAATATTCAGATTTTTCTACCTAGGGAAAATTTTTTTATTAAAGGAGTTAATATCACATATTTATTAATATAACATCAGTAGCCAATCAAATGAAATATCCACCAAGAAATATACTGATTTTGTGTTGATTATCTTGACTTAAGGTAGTCGTTGCGGTTGAAACTTTTTTAAGTTTGAGGGATGAATTTTTATTATCATATAGTGGAACCTCTTCTTATTGCGATTAGGAAATTTGGGCATAGGTTACCGACTGTTTCGCCGAGTAAATTAATTTTCAAAAAGCAGGATTATATATGGGCTCTTATGGAAAACTAACCGATTTCAGACTTTGGAACAAAAATTATCGTATAGAAATGAAACTTTTATGTCA
Organism: Ephialtes manifestator; assembly: GCA_963970395.1. Lineage (NCBI taxonomy): Eukaryota > Metazoa > Arthropoda > Insecta > Hymenoptera > Ichneumonidae > Ephialtes > Ephialtes manifestator. Next base: position 23,852,326 of record OZ019982.1, on the reverse strand, counting down.
TATGAAACATGCTACGGATTCTTTGAACGTGTACGAATCGGAATGATCTAAAAAAAAGTGGGGTTACCGGACATTTCGAGAAGAATTACAGCTTTAAAAAAGTTATCTCTATTTAACAAAACAATGTACGGCGAAGCATCTAGAAATATACATATACTCTCACACTTAAACGAATAAATCTTGTTTTTAATTTACAATTTACAACATTTTTAAGTCAATTCATCAATTGACTAGTGTAAATCGCAACAACCTTGACAGCAGGAGATAATCAAGAAAAAATCTCAATGATTTGCAAAATTAGGCATAACAAGATATTGAACAAAAATATTTGTAATGCTTTTCTATTTGAACGTTTACCATCCTCGTGCAGAACCTACTCGTGAATTATTCGTTAACGTGCCCAACCCCAATTTATTTTCCGACCAGGAGAATCCCATATCACTAGTGAAATAGATGACTCCGCCATTTTTCGTGGACCCGAAAATCGTTCTCTCGTTAGGGTTGTGCGTCAGAGCGAAACGCAATAAACTCGACAGACGAGGTTACGAGTTGAGGTTCTAGACCTCAGCATCACTACCGCATTCGCCCACGCAATCGGCGCGTTATTAATTGTGCCGTGACGAACGTTTGATCGGGTCACGCAACGGATTCATCCGTATATAGTTTGGGTTCACAAGGCGATCAACACTCTTGGATAGATGATCGAACGTTTCTCTCGGCACTGATTGAACTCTCCCCGCGCATCAGACCAAAAGACCGAGGTTACTTCTCTTCTCTTCTTCATGGACCCAGCACGCGCTTTGCTCTCACGTATCGGCGTTTATTCCGTGAGAAAGATGTCTCTAATGGATGGGCAGACGTAGGGTTGGCAGACTTGCATAGAAACTAGCGGCAACGGCAGTACCGCAATTAGAGATCATAAACCTTTCCGGCGGTAAAAGGGTTTTCGCTTACGTACTGCAATCGGTTTGCCTCTGCTTCGTGATCTATCTGTCTACGCGTATGGAAATGTGTACCTATATGTAAAGTTAGGATGCGCCGTTTGGTCAATTTGGTTTTATCCAATTTTGACTTATAGGTACTTAGTTTCTGGTTTTTGGAGATCAGATTGACTCGTTGGACCAAATTTGTTATACAAGATTCTTATGGAGGAAGATTCTATTGATTTGAAGTTTTTTTCCAGTATTTCCCAATATCTCTGCCTTAAGATAGTCGTTGAAACTTTTTTAAGTTTGAGGGATAATTTTTTTTAAATATTGTAGTGAAAGTTCTTCTCATTGCAATTATAAAGTTTGAGCATCGGTTACCGACTGTTTTGCAGAGTAAATTAATTTTGAAAATGAGGAATTATACATGGGCTCTTATGGAAAATTACTCGATTTCACACTTTGAATCAAAAATTCTTGTATATAAACTAAACTTTTGTATCATGTAAAATGTGCTACGGATTCTTTAAACATGTACGAATCGATATGATATAAAAAAAGTTGGGGTTACCGGAAATTTCGAGAATAATTATAGCCTTAAAGAAGTTAACGCTATTTAACTTTTACGAACTATTGAATTTCAATCGACTTTGTTTAGTAATACAAAGCATCTAGATGCAACCAGTAATTAGCGACTGGCAACTATATCTCGATTTCTGGCTAACATGTTCAACAGACCATTAATTGTTACGTGGCTAAACACTGTCCTCTAAAATAAACATATTTTAATAATGTGGCGCGACAGAGTCGACGCTTTCGTCAAGGGAATCCCCTGTCATCATCATCGAGCTCACTCTCGTCCCAGTAACTCTGTTTGTTTTATCGGTGCTAATACCAGCTCGCTTCCATCCGGAGACTCTACGTTGACAGCTCATATGCACCCGTCCACGTTGGCTTCGTTTGCCTTCGAACGAATTATGTTTTCCGACACGCCGAGAGCACCGGTTTTGAAACGTAAAATGTCTCAGAGTGAAAAAAAAAGCTTTTAGGTGACACGAACACGATCTGTCATATGTATGAAACTGCGTGTTTCCTAATTGATCAGAGTTTTAAGGAGACACGTGAAGCAAGAAGCTGACAAACGTGTATTTGACTTTGCGAATTAATCGCAATAGACGTTAGACTGACGTTGCTTGGGTAATGTGCATACCGCAGGCATAATTAACGTCAAGCAAGTAGAGTAGGCCTAATCGCATCATTGTTAGTTGGTCGTCAAGCGACGTGGAATAAGCTCATATTCTCGAGTACATTCCTCGCTTCGCGTCATCTTTACTCCCCATGGGGTATCGGGAACTCGACAAGCCAGATTGTAAATAATTACCTAAAACGTCGAACCCTTAAGGGGAGGATATACTCAAAGCAAAATTTTTTTTACTGGTTATTATGATAATTTAAAATAAACACAAATAATCTACACAGTAATATTCTACATGAATAATCTACACAGCAATATTCTACACGAATAATCTACACAGCAAGATTATACACAAATAATCTACACAGCAAGATTCTAGACAAATAATCTACACAGCGAGAGTCTATACAAATAATCTATACAGCAATATTATACACAAATAATCTACACAGCAAGATTCTACACAAATAATCTACACAGCAATATTCTACACGAATAATCTGCACAGCAAGATTCTACATAATTAATCTACACAGCAATATTCTAGACAAATAATCTATACAACAAGATTCTACACAAATAATCTACACAGCAAGATTCTACACAAATAATCTACACAGTAAGATTTTACATAAATGATCGACACAGCAAGATCCTACACAAATAATTTACATATCAAGGTTCTACACAAATAATCTGCACAGTAAGATTCTACACAAATAGTCTACACAGCAAGATTCTAGATCGTAACTTGCCACGACAAGATTCCACACAGTATTAACTCTACACGTTAAGCATAAACTCACCATGACAAGTCTCTCTACACCGCTTCAACTCAACACAGCATAGTTCTACACGGCAAAAGTTGTACACGGCATAATTCTCCACGGCAAAATTTTAACATTGTACATGGCAAAGTTGTGACGATGTACACGTCATACACAGATCCATTTCTACACGAACGAGTGTAGATATTGATCTACCAAACACTATACCGTGCACAACTTTGACCATGTAACATTTTGCCGTGTATGGTGTCGTGCACGACACTGCTATGTCAAGTTAAAGTCATGTAGAGTTCATTTTCCGGCGAGTTAATGCTGTGTATCGAATTACCGCTGTGTCGAATTATTTGTGTAGAATCTAAACTGTGTAGAACCTAAACTGTGCAGAATTGCATCCTGTAAAAACGACGAACTTTCCGAGGCACGCTTATATTTTTTTTTCGAACGTAGTTCAAACTGTCTCATAGCAAAAAACCTATTCTTATCAATGGCAGATTTTTTACCATCCAACACAGTCTTTTTTTATTAATCATAAAATCGATTTCATAGCAGTTTTGACGTCTCTTCTATTCTAATAACCTCATCAGTCCCATTTTCACCAATCGAATCAACTATTGACTATCGAGATAAAAATTTCGACAAATTTCACGTGCTACTTTCACGTCTGTACCTTTCGACGGTTTCTCGACCTCGCTGACCTCCAGCATCCCATGAAGTCGACGACGTTGACGAAGACGAGGTGGTAGACGGAGAATCGTTAAATTTCGAAATAACCATCCACCAGCCCGTAGCAGCTGTTGGCGTCCAGCCTATGTTGACATAACTCCGACAAAGTCGTTGACAAACTCATCTTCTTCTGTGAGACTCCGTGCAGTTTGCACTTTTTAACGATTTCTTGGATCCATTAAAGCCCGATAGATCGTCTCGTTTACATAGCGAGGATGTTCACGCACGATTCATGGTGTACAAATTTCCTTTTTTTTTTGTTTCTTCCAAGACTTAGGAGTGGGTATCAGGGAATCGCTTCTATTTTTGGTCGGCTTTTCGTCGTTCTACTTGCACGCAGCTTCGTTTTGACTGCGTGTTGCCGCAGCAAATGTCAACTCCGAGTCTTCGTCGATGAGGAACAGCCTGTAAAAACATGCCACACGACTATTCACGCGACACGTTTGTCTTCGTTGCGGGTGGCTTTTTCTCTCCATCTTCCTCTGGAGCTTTTTGTCGTCTTCATCTTTTTTACTCCCAACTGCCCGCAGGGCAAAAATACGGCAATACTTATTTTACTAACATGGCGCGAATATCGCTATTTCAATTAGTACAATGTTCTCCAAAATGGTTAAATATATCTTAAGGTAGTTCTTCCGCCTGGTATTCAAATTGCAAACACTTCTCGATGGTATAAAAATCTGAAAAAAATCATGCACATTAGATTAATTTTGCATAATAATAATTCTAAAATGTTGTTAACAAACTGTTGAAAAAAATTAATTGTTTAACAAATCTCCTGAAAACCCACATTTTTTTAAATTGAAATGATTCCTTCATTTTTCTGAATACATATCAATTTTTTCAGATTTTTTTTATTCACTTTGAATTTTATGTTTTTTCACTTTTTTTTCATATAAAAACGAAAATAATTCAAAGTGAATGAAAAAATCTGAAAAAATTCATACGTATTCACAAAAAGGGACGAATCATTTTCATCAAAAAAATGTGGTTTTTCGGGAAATTTGTTGAACAATTTTTTTTTCGTCAATTTGTTAATAACTTTTTAGAATAATGATTATGCAATTGGCAGGTTTCAAAGCCAAAATTAATAATTAAGCTTACTCATAGAGTAAAACGAAAACTTTGTGAAAAATTAAGGAGGAAGCGATGTGTAAAGTTCTACTTTGCAACTTTTTGTTTACCCAATTTGTTTATTAATTACAATTATTTTTTACAGTGGGGATTTTTTAAAATTTTTATAAAACCATTTTCTCTGTCATGCTGAACGTTGGTTTTTTTTTTCTTCGCTCAACGCATGTTTGTCAACCGTTTGGCTCACGCGTGCCAAACAAAGTCGTCGAGCTACACGTTAGTAGTGACACGCGGTTATCGTCGCTTCTCTCTGGTCGCTTCACTCTAGCTCTTAGCTCCGGATTATTAATAGCGACGTCGACGGACTCTCTATCCTCTCTCTGTCCCTTTTCTCATCCTCGGGCTTTCTCTCAACTTCGAGAGAGGCATCGACGGATATCGAGGCCCATGGCGCCAACGGGACGCGTGCTCTCTGCCCTCAAGACTCAATTCAATGCTGTTCCATCTTTGGAACGTGCCACTAGATTTTTCAAGATGCGCCACTCGAAAGCCAAATGGTTTAAAAATATATTTCGACTTTACTACTTCAATATCGTTATGGTAGGATGTAATAAGAATTCTACTGAAACCCCTGTTTATTTTTCGGCACTATCCGCGGTCAATTTTTACACTAGTAAAGGGTTAAACCTCACAAGAAAAAAATTTCCTTGAATTATAAGTATTGTGACGAAAAAAATCATATTACGGTACAAGTGCGGTAAAACTTTTTTCGAGTCGCCTTTGACGCGTGCTGCGAATTCTGGAATTGAGAATCAGTTTTTCCAATGTATATATTGTTACAAAATATTAATTCATTAGGTGTGAAAATAGGAGTTTCAGGCACGTGAAGCAAGCGAAAAGTGTCCATTACAGCACTGGGTGCAGTAATAGTAATTTTTTCCCAACTTCGATAAAACAACCTTATTTCGGGACGTAACGCGGGGGCAAAATCGCTCATTTCTAATATTTGACTTCATTACTCCCTAGGGAGGAAAACGGTACATTTCTGCCCGGCGGGTGTAATGAAGACTGTAATGGATATGCGAATTCGTCATTTGTTAAAAATGAACGATTCTTGCGGTTTTGTTGTAAGGACGGAAAGTGCATTTTTTTAGACATAGGGAAAAAAGTATCGTATTCTACACAAGAGGGAGCGCAATTTTCACATCCGGTGATTTCTGTCCTCGTTTCGTTCGAGCAACAAACTTCACCCTCGGCAAAAATCACTCTCTTTCCTCCCTTGTAGCATAATATACTATTGTGTGAAAAGGGCGTAAAAATAATTGCTGCCAAATGTGCAATACAAAAACTAGGTTTTTCTTTTTCATCTCATAATTACTCGTCTTCACGTTGAATAGCACGCAACATTTCGATAAATCGATGGAAACAAATCTACGTTAAATAAGAAATATTTCTGCTGAAAAATGGTTGGAAATTCATTGCTCCCTAGGGAGGAAAACGGTACATTTCTGCCCGGCGGGTGTAATGAAGACTGTAATGCATATGCGAATTCGTCATTTGTTAAAAATGAACGATTCTTGCAATTTTGTTGCAAGGACGGAAAGTGCATTTTTTTAGACATAGGGAAAAAAGTATCGTATTCTACACAAGAGGGGGCGCAATTTTCACATCCGGTGATTTCTGTCCTCGTTTCGTTCGAGCAACAAACTTGGACCCCCGGCAAAAATCTCTCCCTTTCCTCCCTTGTAGCGTAATATACTATTGTGTGAAAAGGGCATAAAAATAATTGCTGGAAAATGTGCAATACAGAAACTAGATTTTTCTTTTTCATCTCATAATTACTCGTCTTCACTTTGAATAGCACACAACATTTTGACAAACCGATGGAAACAAATCTATACGTTAAATAAGAAATATTTCTGCTGAAAAATGGTTGGAAGTTCATTACTCCCTAGGGAGGAAAACGGTACATTTCTGCCCGGCGGGTGTAATGAAGACTGTAATGCATATGCGAATTCGTCATTTGTTAAAAATGAACGATTCTTGCAATTTTGTTGCAAGGGCGGAAAGTGCATTTTTTTAGACATAGGGAAAAAAGTACCGTATTCTACACAAGAGGGAGCGCAATTTTCACATCCGGTGATTTCTGTCCTCGTTTCGTTCGAGCAACAAACTTCACCTCCCGGTAAAAATCACTCCCTTTCCTCCCTTGTAGCGTAATATACTATTGTGTGAAAAGGGCGTAAAAATAATTACTGCCAAATGTGCAATACAGACACTAGATTTTTCTTTTTCATCTCATAATTACTCGTCTTCACTTTGAATAGCACACAACATTTTGACAAACCGATGGAAACAAATCTACGTTAAATAAGAAATATTTCTGCTGAAAAATGGTTGGAAGTTCATTACTCCCTAGGGAGGAAAACGGTACATTTCTGCCCGGCGGGTGTAATGAAGACTGTAATGCATATGCGAATTCGTCATTTGTTAAAAATGAACGATTCTTGCGATTTTTTTGCAAGGACGGAAAGTGCATTTTTTTAGACATAGGGAAAAAAGTACCGTGTGTTTAAGAATAAAGCAAATATATATTTTAAAAAATACCCATTCAATAAATTTTCCTTGCGTTTATTGATCTCACGTAAATGTCTGCATTTCAGGTCCTCCTCCTTTTTATCATTCCTGACGACGAAGGATCATGGATCAATGTAAAGGGGAAACAACTTTGCGGCTGGAATCACCAGAAACTATAACGAGGAGGATTGAAGGCCACATCGTCCGGTAAGGGGAAAAAATGCCTAAGCTTTCGACTAAGTCGCTTAGCAAACGCTCTAGGATAGTTGAATATAACATAATAGTGACGGTAGCAAAGCGAATGGAGAGGAAGAGATCGCCTCGAGGTGAGTAGCAGGCGTTTTAGGGCCAAAAGGGGTATAGACTTACGCGCTCAGGCACCAACGTCCATTGACCATCCTCGCGTCCGGAGCCCCGCGGGGCCTTCGTTGATTACCGGGGTTGTACTCACGGGATTTTAATTAGCATGGTTTGCTCTTCGCAAACATCGTCGGACCGATACCCGACGGACTTGTGCACCTCTGCCAGCAAAACTTGCTGCAAACGTATACAAGTCCATTCGATGTTTTCTCTCTTCCTTTTTTTATTCTATCTTCCAATTCTGGATCAAAAATTTTGCGAAAGTATCACAGATTTTCTTGGGCTATGATTCGAATTTTAATTATGTCGAATTTTAAAAAAGAGAAAGGCGATTGAAGCAATACCATGGAAAGAATGAGAAAAAATAAATAAAATAAATAAAATAAATAAAATAAATAAAATAAATAAAATAAATAAAATAAATAAAATAAATAAAATAAATAAAATAAATAAAATAAATAAAATAAATAAAATAAATAAAATAAATAAAATAAATAAAATAAATAAAATAAATAAAATAAATAAAATAAATAAAATAAATGCAAACGTATACAAGTCCATTCGATGTTTTCTCTCTTTCTTTTGTTTCCTGTCTTCCAATTCTGGACCAAAAATTGTGCGAAAGAATCACAGATTTTCTTGGGCCATGGTTCGACATTAATTATGTCGAATTTTATGGGTAGTGTAGGGGATTTGGTCATTAAAAATTATAAGATAGTTTGTTTTATTAAATAATGGAGAAGAGATAATGTTTTTTTTTTTAATTTATTGCCCATATATTTGCTAAAAGTTTTTTGATGGAATTTGAAAATGCTGCAAAATTTAAACTTGCATAGTTCTTCCTCATTATTAGCTGGATTTTATAAATATTTATTATGTACTATGTTGATCAATTTTAGCTTTGTGAAATTTAGTTAATAATTCTGTAGTTTTTGAAAAGTAATAAAAAATGCAAAAAGTTTTTTATAAATTGGTAAGCAATGAATTGTTTAATCAATTAAATACATAATTTTTATGGTCTTAAGAAATTACTATCTCAATTTTTCTAAAGACATATTTTTAAAAAAGTTTCTTAATAGCTTCTTTTTTACAATTTGTTGAAAAAAGTGAACAATTATTTTGTTTCATCACTCAGAAAATTAATTTCATATTTACAAAATTAAAAAGTTTTCTACTACTATCTACTATTTCATTTTCCTGCAAAATATTTTTTAATTTTGAAAAATATCTTCCATATTTCCATAAAACTTTGAAAAATGTAACAACGCAAATATACATTCAATAATTATGAAATATATTATTCGCAAAAAATAAAATATTTTGTAATTTCGAAAAATATCTTGCATATTTCTATAAAACTTTGGAAAATGTAACAACGCAAATACACATTCAATAATTATGACACATATAATTCGGAAAAAAGCCTGCAAAGTAGAACCTTGCAAATTGCTTCCTCATTATTTCTCGCTTTTTACAAAGCTACCTCTGTGAGTAAGTATGTTGATCAATTTTGGCTTCCTCATAGAGGAAGCTTTGTAAAAAGCGAGAAATAATGAGGAAGCAATTTGCAAGGTTCTACTTTGCAGGCTTGTTTATGCTCTAGACTTTTTTCTAAAAATTCAAAGTGTCGAAGAATTTTAACGGTGCAACCGATTTTTTTCAAATTTGTACTAAAACCTTGTACCATAGTAGTCCATATGTGGGCCAAATTAGAACCCGGTATCTCGGAATTTGCACGAGCCAGTGCGAGAATAAGATTTTTCGAAAAATTCAAAATGCCATAAAATTTGAATGGCTAGACAGATCTGCGTCAAATTTGTACTTAAATATTTTTCGATAATAGTCCATATATGAACAAAATTTAAGATAAATCTGTGCAAAATTTCAAATTTTTTTTTTTCATGCCGGCATTTTTTTTTTTTTCATATTCACCAAAATCGAAGTTTACCGACATATCGATAGTTCCTTTGACTAAATTCATTATTAACAATCAATAATCGTGAAATCATGTCGAAAATTGCAGCCGAATATCTGAGATTTTACAGAGATGAAGGCTTTGAAGACATTTTTTTTTAAATTGAAATTGCAATAATATTGGAACCGCTTTACCGATTTTCTCCAAATTTGGTACAGATCATGGTTTGATGGTAGTCTATTTACGTACATAATTTCAGCCCGATATCTCTCAATTTATGGAAGTTATAGCGTGAAAACGATTTTTTCAAAATTTTCAAAATGCTGTAAAATCTATATTTTCGAACCGATTTGCGTCAACTACAATCCCAAACAGTATTCTATGATAGCCCACTCGCGTGCCAAATTTGAAAAACATCCAATGCATATTACGACAGTTATCCCGCGACCAATGAAATCTGCACATACGCACACACACACACACACACACACACATATAGACATTTCGTAAAAACCACTTTTCTCGATGTTTTATGACTTTCTGAGTGCACTGACATGAAAATCTCGAAAAAAAATTTTCACGAAAACAAAGCTTCCTCTACGAGGAAGCAAAAAATTAAATATTTATTAATTTCGAAAAATATCTTCCATATTTCCATAAAACTTTGAAAAACGTAACAACCCAAATACACATTCAATAATTATGACACATATAATTCGGAAAAAAATAAAATATTTATTAATTTCGAAAAATATCTTCCACATTACCATAAAACTTTCAAAAATATAACAACCCAAATACACATTCAATAATTATGACACATATAATTCGGAAAAAAAAAATATTAATTTCGAAAAATATCTTCCATATTTCCATAAAACTTTGAAAAATGTAACAACGCAAATACAGATTCAATAATTCGGAAGAAAATAAAATATTTTTTAATTTCGAAAAATATCTTCCATATTTATATAAAACTTTGAAAAATGTAACAACGCAAATACACATTCAATAATTATGAAACATATAATTCGCAAAAAATAAAATATTTATTAATTTCGAAAAATATCTTCCATATTTCCATAAAACTTTGAAAAACGTAACAACCCAAATACATATTCAATAATTATGACACATATAATTCTCAAAAAATAAAATATTCTTGAATTTCGAAAAATATCTTCCATATTTCCATAAAGCACATTCAATAATTATGACACATATAATTCGGAAAAAATAAAATATTTATTAATTTCGAAAAATATCTTCCATATTTCCATAAAACTTTGAAAAATGTAACAACCCAAATACACATTCAGTAATTATGACACATATAATTCGGAAAAAAATAAAATATTTATTATTTTCGAAAAATATCTTCCATATTTCTATAAAACTTTGAAAAATCTAACAACCCAAATATATGTATACATATAAATATTATGTGTATATAATATAAATATGATATTTTTCATATATGAAAAATGTAACAACCCATAATTTGGAAAAAAATAAAATATTTATTAATTTCGAAAAATATCTTCCATATTTCCATAAAACTTTGAAAAACGTAACAACCCAAATATATTTTCAATAATTATGAAACATATAATTCGAAGCTATCGCTCTTCGGGTTTTCAGTATATGTCAGGTACAAGCAAAAATAAACCCTTTGAGCACGCCTAGTGTCCTAGTTATATTATACACTTGTGTTGTAAAGAGGTATCCGTGACACTGAGGTCGAGTTAAAAAAGAGGCGGAGACGCGTGCGACACAGACAACGAGCGAGCGGAAGAAAAATGTGTCCATCGCCGGTATTTCTGGTCGTCGTAACAGCCATGTCACTCATTAACGGCGTCAACTCCGTGACAAATGAGACGTTGTCGCGCGTATGTCGAAATTACTCGTTGAGCTTCTGTTGCTGATGGTGATGCTGCGAGCCGCACAACATTCCTTCCGCCCTCGAAGAGCCAACGGCACCAAACCGAACGCTTTGAAATATTACTCTGCCCGCGTGTACGTCGACACTTCCTAGTCCTCGTGACTTCTGCGTGTACAGTTAAATATCTCCGTACTCGAACGCGTCGTGAAGTCCAAGATGCTCTAGCTTGACATCAGCACATGACCTTTTAGTCGTAAAGTCTATAGAATATAGCAGCGAGCTGACAGAAAATTTGCGCCACTGAAAATTTCTTCAAAGCGAATTTTCTCTCCTAAATCAAATAAATAAGAAATTTTGTTTAATAAATTCTCACTAAATACGTTTAATCTAAAATAATTAATTTATTGTTATTCTGAGAATTACAATGTGCAATCAATTTTTGAAAATTCAATCATTTTGGTGAATCGATTAAACAAAATTTCTGATTTTTTTAGATAAGAAAAATAATAAATGATAATCATGAAAAATTCTGGTTTTTCGGTGAAATGAATAAGAAATTCGTTTTCAGTGAGACAAAATATATTGGCATAGCGCCTAATTAATTGTAATAATTTTTTTTAAATTTTTATAGTTTGGCAAAAAAATCAGTCACAATTTTTTAGAATAAATTTCCGAATTTCTTGTCACCAGACTAATAAAATTTATTATTTTGTTAGATAAAAAAAATAATAAATGATCATGAAAAATTCTGGTTTCTCGGTGAAATCAACAGGAAATTCTTTTTCAGTGAGACAAAATATATTGGCATAACGAGGAACAAATAATATTTTTTTTTTTAATTTCGACATTTTGACAAAAAAATCAGTCTCGCAATTTTTTACAAGAAATTGCGGAATTTCTTGTGACCAGACTAACAAAATTGGAAATTTTACTAACAAAATTAGAAATTTTGTTAGATTTGTTAGGAAATTTTGTTAGATAAGAAAAATAATAAATGATTATAAAAAATTCTGATTTCTCGGTGAAATAAATAGCGAATTGTTTTTCAGTGAGACATAGCATCTAACTAATAAAAATAATTTTTTTAATTTAAATATTTTAGCAAAAAAATCAGTCTCACAATTTTTTTCAAGAAATATTGGAATTTTAATCCATTACTTTTTTTTCGTCCAAAGAATTTTCAATTTTTTTATTTCGTTGGAAAAAAATCGCTAAAGTGAAATTTTTTTAATGACATAGCATAAAAATAAAATAAATAAAAAGATATGCCAAAAAAAAATTAATAGTTACGAATTGGATGAGTGCCAATAATAATTTTACGGTTTTTATACATTTTAATCGCAATTGAAGATACAATAAAAAAATTGAGGCTTAAATATCGACAAAAATGTGTTAAAAAATTTCTGTATCAATTAACTGTAAATAGGGTTAAACCTGTTGATCGGATCATGTCGTTTGAACAGCTAAATAAGAAAGAAATCTAGACAACTATCCCCTTGCTGAAACGTGAAAGGAAACGTCACGTTTCCATAGCATTAGCGAAGACTGTGCGACTGAACGAACACGAAATTTTTTTACCACTCTTCGCTGTTATCATTAATCACTCGCTTCTTAACGCGAAATTCCCTCGCGCCCAGTTTAGAGCGAGAGTGCGCCGGAAAGGGTCGCCCTGAAAATCGCCCAGTCACCGCGAGTTTGCTTTCTCCAAGAGAGGGTTGTTTCTCTTTTTCATCACCCTTACGAAAGGCAAGTATACTTAGGGGTGGAAAAAATCGATTAATTTATTAAGAAACGTGCAAACTTCAATAATAAACCTACAAAACAAATTTTTACAAACCAAAACAATAATTTAAAAAAAGAAGTAGAACTTTGCAAATTCCTCATTATTATTGGATTTTTACAAATCTACCTCTATGAGGAAGCGTGTTAATCTATTTTGGCTTCCTCATAGAGGAAGATTTGTAAAAATCCAACAATAATGAGGAAGCAATTTGCAAAGTTCTACTTTGCAGCCTTGTTTAAAAAAAATTTAAATGGCATTAGTTTTGAACCCCTTGACAGATTCTCGCCACATTCGAACTGATGCTTAGTTTACCCACACTCTACTTGTGGACCAAATTTGAGCCCGATATCTTAAAAATTGCGGAAGTTAGAGCACGAACAAAAAATTCAAAATGCCATTAATTTTGAACCCCTTAACGGATTAACGTCAAATTCACTCCCAATTTTTATTTAATAACAGTCCACTTGTGGACCAAATTTGAGCCCGATATCTTAAAAATTGCGAAAGTTAGAGCACGAACAAAAAATGTCAAAAAATGTAAAAATGTCATAAATTGTGAACCCCTTAACGGATTGACACCAAATTTAATCCCAAATACTATTTGATAAGAGTCCACTTCTGGTCCAAGTTTGAGCCGGATATCATAAAAATTGCGGGAGTTAGAGCCCGAACATTCTTCAAAAAATTCAAAATACCATAAATTTTGAACACCTTGATGGATTAACTCCAAATTCAATCCCATACCTGGTTTAACGACAGTTTACTCGTGGTTCAAATTTGAGCCCGATATCTTAAAAATGGCGGAAATTAGAGCACGAACAAAAAATTCAAAATGCCATAATTTTTAAACCCCTTAACGGATTAACGTCTAATTCACTCTCAACTTTTATTTAATAACAGTCCACTTGTGAACCAAATTTGAGCCCGATATCTTAAAAATTGCGAAAGTTAGAGCACGAACAAAAAATGTCAAAAAATTTAAAAATGCCATAAATTGTGAACCCCTTAACGGATTGACGCCAAATTTAATCCCAAATACTATTTGATCAACAGTCCACTTCTGGTCCAAGTTTGAGCCGGATATTATACAAATTGCGGGAGTTAGAGCCCGAACTGACATTCTCCGAAAAATTCAAAATGCCATAAATTTTGAACACCTTGATGGATTAACTCCAAATTCAATCCCATACCTTGTTTAACGACAGTTCACTCGAGGTTCAAATTTGAGCCCGATATCTTAAAAATTGCGGAAGTTAGAGCACAAACAAAAAATTCAAAATGCCATTCATTTTAAACCCCTTAACGGATTGACGTCAAATTTACTCCCAAACTTTATTTAATAACAGTCCACTTGTGGACCAAATTTGAGACCGATATCTTAAAAATTGCAAAAGTTAGAGCACGAACAAAAAATGTCAAAAAATTTAAAAATGCCATAAATTGTGAACCCCTTAACGGATTGACGCCAAATTTAATCCCAAATACTATTTGATCAACAGTCCACTTCTGGTCCAAGTTTGAGCCGGATATTATACAAATTGCGGGAGTTAGAGCCCGAACTGACATTCTCCGAAAAATTCAAAATGCCATAAATTTTGAACACCTTGATGGATTAACTCCAAATTCAATCCCATACCTTGTTTAACGACAGTTCACTCGAGGTTCAAATTTGAGCCCGATATCTTAAAAATTGCGGAAGTTAGAGCACAAACAAAAAATTCAAAATGCCATTCATTTTAAACCCCTTAACGGATTGACGTCAAATTTACTCCCAAACTTTATTTAATAACAGTCCACTTGTGAACCAAATTTGAGCCTGATATCTTAAAAATTGCGAAAGTTAGAGCACGAACAAAAAATGTCAAAAAATTTAAAAATGTCATAAATTGTGAACCCCTTAATGGATTGACACAAAATTTAATCCCGAACACTATTTGATAACATTCCACTCTGGTCCAAGTTTGAGCCGGATATCATAAAAATTGCGGGAGTTAGAGCCCGAACTGACATTCTCCGAAAAATTCAAAATGCCATAAATATTGAACACCTTGATGGATTAACTCCAAATTCAATCCTATACCTTGTTTAACGACAGTTTACTCGTGGTTCACATTTGAGCCCGATATCTTAAAAATTGCGGAAGTTAGAGCACAAACAAAAAATTCAAAATGCCATTAATTTTAAACCCCTTAACGGATTGACGTCAAATTCACTCCCAAACTTTATTTAGTAACAGTCCACCTGTGGACCAAATTTGAGTCCGATATCTTAAAAATTGCGAAAGTTAGAGCACGAACAAAAAATGTCAACAAATGTAAAAATGCCATAAATTGTGAACCCCTTAATGGATTGACAGAAAATTTAATCCCGAATACTATTTGATAACATTCCACTTCTGGTCCAAGTTTGAGCCGGATATCATACAAATTGCGGGAGTTAGAGCCTGAACTGACATTCTCCAAAAAATTCAAAATGCCATAAATTTTGAACACCTTGATGGATTAACTCCAAATTCAATCCCATACCTTGTTTAACGACAGTTTACTCGTGGTTCAAATTTGAGCCCGATATCTTAAAAATTGCGACAGCTATCGTGTTAACAAAAAATTGTGCACATACATACAGACATTTTTTCTAAACCACTTTTCTCGACGTTTTCGACCATTCTGAGTGTCCTGATATGAAAATCTCGAAAAAAGAATTTTTCACGAAAACAAAGCTTCCTTTATGAGGAAGCAAAAAAATTAAAACAAAATAAGTATCAGTTTTGTTACCAAAAAAAATTCACTTTTTTGCCATCAGATTTTTGTAAAGTGGAATTAAAAACCATTATATATTATTATTAAGAAACCTTCAAACTAATTTTTAAAAAGCGAAATAAGAATACATTGTTTTCAAATTCGAATAAAATAATAGAACGAAATACGTATCATTTTTGTTACCAAAAACAATTCGCTTTTTTGCCATCAGATTTTTGTAAAGTGTAATTAAAAGTCATCACGTTTTTGTTTCCATTAATGACGATATTTGCATTTAATTAACAATATTTTACATGCTGGGAATTTGCGATTAAATATTTCAATCCGCGTTATAATGACGACTTAATTCATAAATATAAACGTTGATTGACAATATAAAAGAAAATTTGACGGAAAATATCATAAATCTAATCTAAGTAGTGATAGAAAAAATTAGTGTTGGATTAGGTGCGAAGCCTAAAATATCTCAAACACATTAGCCGCTCGGATGAAGAGAGAAATTACAGCAACAAAAAACTTGGAAATAGTGAACCTTCATCCAGGCGTTTGGAAGCCCATTTTACACGTATGTTAAAGTCTGTTTAGTAAAAACTCTATCTCGCTCGTGCACATAGTATTCTATAATTAGACCTGTATTGTGTTACTCGCAAGAGGATTATTGCGCTCGTAAACCGCTCATAAAGTTTTTCGGGGCGTCGTCAACTAGCGTTGGGATGCAGCGCGATTATGGTTCTCCTTCTCTCTTTTTCTCTCGTCATGATTCTTCACATGCTTTGTCGATCGGTTAGTGTCAAGGATCTTCTTGCAGGTCCGAGGACGTAAACATCTGGACACCCACTATTGCACATGCTCGAAATTGTTAGTAGGTTCCACACGAAAAAAAAGTCATACTTCAATATCCCAATAATTGGTTAAATCACGAAAATTCTCTGTATTACAATCAATAACTTGGTTGGTAGGTAAAAAAGAAAACAAATAAAATAAACAAAGTAAATAAAATAAATAAAATACATAAAATAAATAAAATAAATAAAATAAATAAAATAAATAAAATAAATAAAATAAATAAAATAAATAAAATAAATAAAATAAATAAAACAAATAAAACAAATAAAACAAATAAAACAAATAAAACAAATAAAACAAATAAAACAAATAAAACAAATAAAACAAATAAAATAAATAAAATAAATAAAATAAATAAAATAAATAAAATAATTAAAATAAATAAAATAAATAAAATAAATAAAATAAATACAATAAATAAAATAAATAAAATAAATAAAATAAATAAAATAAATAAAATAAATAAAATAAATAAAATAAATAAAATAAATAAAATAAATAAAATAAATAAAATAAACAAAATAAATAAAATAAATAAAATAAATAAAATAAATAAAATAAATAAAATAAACAAAATAAATAAAATAAATAAAATAAATAAAATAAATAAAATAAATAAAATAAATAAAATAAATAAAATAAATAAAATAAATAAAATAAATAAAATAAATAAAATAAATAAAATAAATAAAATAAATAAAATAAATAAAATAAATAAAATAAATAAAATAAATAAAATAAATAAAATAAATAAAATAAATAAAATAAATAAAATAAATAAAATAAATAAAATAAATAAAATAAATAAAATAAATAAAATAAATTTGGTGGTGCATAGGTAAAGATATTGTATTTTTTACATGCAACTTTAGTGAAATTAAGGATAATGTTCCATTACCAAAAATAATCTCTGTCCAGACTCAAAGAAACCTATAAAAAATTATAACACATTTGAGCCATACGATAGTAATCTTTACCAGGTCCCATTTATTTAGTTATATATTGTTCTGGACGATGGTCGTTACTCTAACTAAGACTTCCAAGTTTTGAAGCTTCATTGAATATTAATCCACCATCAAAGAACTGGTTGAGGGTCAACATACCAAACGGTCTCAAATGTGAGGCATTCCTCAAAGGCTTCTTGGTAGACGGCTTCCTATTCTCGGTAAGATGAACGAGGTTCTCTTTGCGCGGTAGTCGATTGTCCCCAGATGTTGGCGTGAGCAGTTCCCGACCAAGACGTATCGGTTTCACGTTGTTGTCTTAGACAGATATTTCGGACGTCTTGTTTACGAAGAAAAAGGGTTGATTGGTACGACCAAGCATGCGGTTAAGAATGTTATCAAAGAAAATTTGGTAGGTCTAATCAAGCTAAGGAAATCTGCCACTTCAAATGATTGAAATTGTCCAAATGAACTTTTTAAACTCATTTGTTTAGAAACATTTTGGCGATTTAACCCAACTTGTCAGTGGTTAGCGTTAATTTGTAAATAATGGGATGTTTTGATCTCTGCCAACAATGAATAAATTAGTAATTAACAAGAATATCGTGAAGAATGTTCAATAACTCATGTTGAACTGGTTTGCAAGTCATTGTGATATCAAAGTACATGACACTCGTGTTCTAACATTGTTAAATCGGCTTTGTCCGTTAGGAAGCAGCTACTACGAGTCCTCGGGTCAAATTGGCAAAGCAATAACATTCTCGTGCGACCTGGCGAGTCTCGGCCATCTTCCAAAACGACCAGACTTACTCCATAGTCCAGGAATCTATATTATACAGAATTCCTCTGGACCTAATGAACCGAATGCGTTCATTCTAATCTCCAGTTCTAGAAAATCAGCTCAGCCTTCAAACAAACAAAAATTTAACCTCGTACGCTTATTAGTCACTTCTCCAAAAGTGTTTTATTATGATTTGGACATATTGCTCTTCATTGCAGGAATCAGAATTTGTTGCATAAATCTTAGACTTTTTGTCGCTCATGGTTGTAACTTTAGGTAAAGTTGTATATTGCCAATATGCAAAAACCCTCTTAATTTCAAGGCCCCACGTGTAATGGCTGATGTTTAATCGAGCTCACTTAAGGTTTTTTCTGCCACCCGCGTGGCAGGAAAATGACCTAACTTTGACGATTTATTTTGGAAGTATGAATAAAGGGATAGGATTTCTATTCAGAGGATTTATTTAACACACATTGAAGCACAAGAAGAAAATTCGTATTGTCATTTTGATACAAAATGGCGGCGACAGAGCTCATCTTGAAAATCGTCTTTTTTTAAACACCTTCACTGGAGAACGGTTTTCTAGTAAAGTATAAGACCTGGAATAAAAATCCAAAAAATGTTATAATCTATATACTATTGACTACAGATCTACGTAGGGTTTTTTTTTCTAAATCAAATTTTGCAGAAATGGTGCGCTTTTGAAAAAGTGGCTCGATTTTGGCCAAAAGATAAGCAGTAAATTGTTTATAAAAAATGTTTTTATGATCCTAAAGTATTTTTAAAAAAATCCTAGAGTGGTGTTTCCTTAACTCAACTTGCTCCTGATCCAATTAGCCCCTGTCGCTATTGCCAATGACTCGCATACGAGAAAAGACATAAAGAGAAGTGGAGAGAGCGAGGAAAGGACTAAAACGACGTTTATACTCGTGTCCGAGTTGCCTGCTCACATTACATTCACAAACGCACACGCGCTTTGAATGCGATACGGATTACAGCTGCGACTAACGATGGTCCGATGACTCGACTTGGTACTCACTCGTTCGTATGTTCACCATAGACTTTTCTCTGGTAGTTCTCATTTGGTACGTCAATACAGCAACAGAAACAGCAGCTCTTACAATCTTTGGCTCAACTCGGTATATACAAGTTGGTAACATTAGCTGCGAAAATTCCTCGGCACCCTTCAACGATAATACAAGCTGTGCAACACGCCAGAGAGCAAAGCCACGAAGCAAATCATTATTATCTGTTAAATTAATTAAACATTATCGCAACGAAGATCGAAATCGTGGAGCACTTGCCGATCCGGTCGAGTCGGTAGTGAGTCACACGAGAATTTCCTATAGATAACTATACACCCATAAGATTTGCCGTGTCTGGTCAGTCGCTGAATTTTGCTGCAGTGTAGAAGTGCTACGAAGGCGTGACTCTCTTCGTGATGCGATGCTACCGAGCCGGTTTATCATTATAAAAATTTATACCCGTACGAGGCCACTGAGTATAGTCTTCTCTCGAGAAATGGCATACTTGGAGCATTTGGAACGGTACCATTTGATTAGAAATCACTCTTGCAATATCATTTAACAATTAGCATTATTTCAACCGTTTTGTATTATTTGCTGCAGCTGTAATGATGATGTTAGCATTATTATTTTTGTATGATTTATTGACAGAAATGTATTGGCGAATATATTAGAGGTGATGTTATGAAAAAATGGTAAATAAAACATTAGGAACGGTACTATTTGATTAGAAGTTACTTTTGTAATATCATTTAACAATTAGCATTATTTCCACGGTTTGTATTCTTTGCTGCAGCTGTAATGATGATGTTAGCAATGTTATTTTGTATGATTTGTTAATAGGAATGTATTGGCGAATATATTAGAGGTGATGTTCTGAAAAATTGATAAATAAACGTAAAAATGTGTTGATATAATTGTAATTTTCTATTTTATAATTATTGATTTTTTTTTTGGCTTCCCTATTTAAAAAACGGTCATAAATACTTGTAGGAAATTATTCTGAATCTTGAAATAAATTACCCGGATTTTTTTATATTATTAAAACGTCTTGTTGGCGGCGCTGTTTAGGATGTATAGAGCATTTCATGTCAAAATCATGCTCTTATGGACACCCAAATTCGGATTTTTTTCTAAAATCCTTATGGGCCTCCAAGCCCAATTTTTTTTTAAGTTCCTCATGGGCTCCCAAGCATAGATTTTAAAAAATCCTTTATGGGCCTTCAAGCCCAGATTTTTTGGAAATTTCTCATGGGCTCCCAAGGCCGGTTTTTTCAGATTTTTTTTAAGTTCCTCATGGGCCCCCAAGCACAGATTTAAAAAAAGCCCAGATTTTTTTTAAGTTCCTCATGGGCTCCCAAGCATAGATTTTAAAAAATCCTTTATGGGCCTTCAAGCCCAAATTTTTTGTAAATTTCTCATGGGCTCCCAAGGCCGGTTTTTTCAAATTTTTTTTAAGTTCCTCATGGGCTCCCAAGCACAGATTTTTTAACACTCCCTTATGGGCCTTCAAGCCCAGATTTTTTGTAAGCTTCTCAGGGGCCCCCAAGTTTTATGGAATTTACCTACTACATGCACTGTTAAAAAAGATTGTAAATTTACTGTGACAAGTAATATGAAATTTACAAAACTGGTGTGTGAAATAATGATTAGTATAACATTCACTGTAAAATTAACATTAGTAGAGTAAATTTATGTACGTGAAGATTAAATTTTCAAATATTTTAAATGAAAATTACAAAACTTCTGTAGTAATCTAGTTATTACATGACGAAATTTGTAAAATTTTAGTTAAGTTCTTGATGTTAGTTAAAGGATTTGTAAATTCATATACAAGACTTTTATATCTGTATAAAAATTAGTAGTTCATCATCATGGAATTTTTCAAGACATTAATGTTCATGCGTCTTGGGAACAAAAATATTGAATGCAGATAATAAATTTTCAGTCAACCACAACTGTGATTCCAGAAATTCAGAACCATTGTTTTCATTGCAGGTAGCTTTTGATTTTACAATAAACATGTGTACGAAATTTACAAACGACATGCGAAATAAAAAAAAACAGAATGCAAATTCCTAGTATTTTATAGCAGTAAATTTATAAAATTTCTCAAATATTTTTTCAGTATTGTTATTTTAAATATCTAATACAGATTGATAAGAAATTTGTCGTAGAGGTTGTGAAAAAAACTTACACTTTGGTACTGTAATATTCTAGTAAATTTTGATTCCTCATAGAGGAAGCTTTGGTTTCGTGAAATATTTTTTTTTCGAGATTTTCATGTCTGGACACTCAGAACGGTCTAAAACGTCGAGAAAAGTGGTTTAGAAAATATTTCTGTATGTGTGTGTGTGTGTGTGTGCGTATGTTACAATTTTTTGTTAGCACGATGGCCGTGGCAATTTTTAAGATATCGGGCTCAAATTTGAACTACGAGTAAACTGTCGTTAAACAAGGTATGGGATTGAATTTGGAGTTAATCCATCAAGGTGTTCAAAATTTATAGCATTTTGAATTTTTTGGAAAATGTCAGTTCAGGCTCTAACTCCCGCAATTTTTATGATATCCGGCTCAAACTTGGACCAGAAGTGGACTGTTATCAAATAGTGTTTGGGATTAAATTTAGTGTCAATCCGTTAAGGGGTTCACAATTTATGACATTTTTAAATTTTTTGAAATTTTTTGTTCGTGCTCTAACTTTCGCAATTTTTAAGATATCGGGCTCAAATTTGGTCCACAAGTGGACAGTTATTAAATAAAGGTTGGGAGTGAATTTGACGTCAATTCGTTAAGGGGTTTAAAATTTATGGCATTTTGAATTTTTTGTTCGTGCTCTAACTCCCGCATTTTTTATGATATCCGGCTCAAACTTGGACCAGAAGTGGACTGTTATCAAATAGTGTTTGGGATTAAATTTAGTGTCAATCCGTGAAGTGGTTCACAATTTATGACATTTTAAAATTTGTTGACATTTTTTGTTCGTGCTCGAACTTTCGCAATTTTTAAGATATCGGGCTCAAATTTGGTCCACAAGTGGACAGTTATTAAATAAAGTTTGGGAGTGAATTTGACGTCAATTCGTTAAGGGGTTTAAAATTTATGGCATTTTGAATTTTTTGTTCGTGCTCTAACTTCCGCAATTTTTAAGATATCGGGCTCAAATTTGGTCCACAATTAGAGTGTGGGTAAACTAAGCATCAGTTCGAATCTGGCGGGAATCTGTCAAGGGGTTCAAAACTAATGCCATTTAAAATTTTTTTAAACAAGGCTGCAAAGTTGAACTTTGCAAATAGCTTCCTCATTATTGTTGGATTTTTACAAAGCTTCCTCTATAATGAAGCCAAAATAGATTAACATGCAGATTTGTAAAAATCCAACTATATTGAGGAAGCAATTTGCAAAGTTCTACTTTGTTTTTAACAGTGTCGAAAAATATACGACCACCGAACTTTGTAAGTACGTCTACGTTTTTTTTTGTGTACAAAACCAACAAGATCATTTCCAAAAAAAAAGGAAGCAGACACAGTGCAAAAGTAGTAGCAGCCATGGTCGTTAACACCTACCCGGACAAATCACTCGATTTTCCTGGACGATTTTCTCGCGGCACGTCCGGCAAATAAGGAAACACGATGTATCACCCGAGGGAGACGACAGGGCTTCGTTCGTGTTACGTAGTTGCTTCGAGAGCGTGTATCGAGCAAGAGAAGCTCTGGACGAAAAGGGGCTAAAGGAATAGTGCGGTGGCTGAGAGAAGAAAGGTAGAAAGAGCG
Organism: Ephialtes manifestator; assembly: GCA_963970395.1. Lineage (NCBI taxonomy): Eukaryota > Metazoa > Arthropoda > Insecta > Hymenoptera > Ichneumonidae > Ephialtes > Ephialtes manifestator. The sequence goes on along the minus strand of OZ019982.1, from coordinate 23,828,975 downwards.
CGAATGTCGTGAGCGAGGTGGTTTACTGCTGCTCGGTAATGACGAAACAGATGGTCTCCTGCTGGATGAGAGAAAGCGCAGACAAGCGAATGGAAGAGGCAAAGGATGAAGTGAGAAAGAAGAGAAGACGAAGCGTAGCGCGAACGAGTCGAGAGTGTCCCACAGGAAGAGGAGGGAAGAAGCTCGTTGATGAAGTGCGGCCATTATTGGTACGGGAGACAAAACCTACTTGGCCAGGGCCAAGCGACTTTATTACCCGCGAACACATACGACTGTACTACGACGTATCACCACAATATATATGTTTCCTTAAATCTTTCTTGTATACTGCCGTATGGAACATGCGGTAAATGGACTGGGGCCTCGAAGCTCGTTAACGGCTGCCGAAATGTACAGGAACAACGGTCTTGGCCAAATGATCGCCAGTCGATGCAATGGCAATTCGATGTTAACAATGTTTCGAAGTACGATGGTTAAAATTATTGGAAGTTCTTATGCATGTTTGGAAATCATGATTTAAAAAACTTTGCAAATTGCTTTCTCATTATTGTTGGATTTTTACATATCTGGCTCTATGAGGAAGCATGTTGATCTATTTTGGCTTCCTCGTAGAGGAAGCTTTGTAAAAATCCAACAATGATGAGGAAACAATTTGCAAAGTTCTACTTTGCAGCATTGTTTTAAAAAATTTTTAAATGGCATTAGTTTTGAACCCCTTGATAGATTCTCGCCAGATTCGAACTGATGTTTAGTTTACCCACACTCTACTTGCGGACCAAATTTGAGCCCGATATCTTAAAAATGGCGGAAGTTAGAGCACGAACAAAAAATTCAAAATGCCATAAATTTGAAACCCCTTAACGGAATGACGTCAAATTCACTCCCAAACTTTATTTAATAACAGTCCACTTGTGGACCAAATTTGAGTCCGATATCTTAAAAATTGCGAAAGCTAGAGCACGAACAAAAAATTTCAAAAAATTTAAAAATGTCATAAATTGTGAACCCCTTAACGGATTGACACGAAATTTAGTCCCAAACACTATTTGATAACAGTCCACTTCTAGTCCAAGTTTGAGCCGGATATCATAAAAATTGCGGGAGTTAGAGCCCGAACTGACATTCTCCAAAAAATTCAAAATGCCATAAATTTTGAACACCTTGATGGATTAACTCCAAATTCAATCCCATACTTTGTTTAACGACAGTTTACTCGTGGTTCAAATTTGAGCCCGATATCTTGAAAATTGCGACAGCTATCGTGCTAACAAAAAATTGTGCACACACACACACATACAGACATTTTTTCTAAACCACTTTTCTCGACATTTTAGACCATTCTGAGTGTCCTGAAATGAAAGTCGCAAAAAAAAAAAATGTTGTGTCTGCTTCCTTTTTTTGGAAATGATCTTTTTCGTTTTGTACACAAAAAAAACGTAGACGTGCTTACAAAGTTCGGTGGTCGTATATTTTTCGACACTGTTAAAAACAAAGTAGAACTTTGCAAATTGCTTTCTCATTATTATTGGATTTTTACAAATCTGGCTCTATGAGGAAGCATGTTAATCTATTTTGGCTTCCTCCTAGAGAAAGCTTTGTAAAAATCCAACAATAATGAGGAAGCAATTTGCAAAGTTCTACTTTGCAGCGTTGTTTAAAAAAAATTTAAATGGCATTAGTTTTGAACCCCTTGACAGATTCTCGCCAGATTCGAACTGATGCTTAGTTTACCCACACTCTACTTGTGGATCAAATTTGAGCCTGATATCTTAAAAATTGCGAAAGTTAGAGCACGAACAAAAAATTTCAAAAAATTAAAAAATACCATAAATTGTGAACCCCTTAACGGATTGACACAAAATTTAATCCCGAACACTATTTGATAACAGTCTACTTCTAGTCCAAGTTTGAGCTGGATATCATAAAAATTGCGGGAGTTAGAGCCCGAACTGAGATTCTCCAAAAAATTCAAAATGCCAAAATTTTGAACACCTTGATGGACTAACTCCAAATTCTATCCCTTATCTTGTTTAATGACAGTTTATGCGTGGTTCAAATTTGAGCCCGATATCTTAAAAATTGCGAAAGCTGGAGCACGAACAAAAAATGTCAAAAAATTTAAAAAGGCCATAAATTGTGAACCCCTTAACGGATTGACACCCAATTTAATCCCGAACACTATTTGATAACAGTCTACTTCTGGTCCAAGTTTGAGCCGGATATAATAAAAATTGCGGAAGTTAGAGCCCGAACTGACATTCTCCAAAAAATTCAAAATGCCATAAATTTTGAACACCTTGATGGACTAACTCCAAATTCTATCCCATATCTCGTTTAATGACAGTTTATGCGTGGTTCAAATTTGAGCCCGATATCTTAAAAATTGCGAAAGCTAGAGCACGAACAAAAAATTTTAAAAAATTTAAAAATGTCATAAATTGTGAACCCCTTAACAGATTGACACCAAATTTAATCCCTAACACTATTTGATAACAGTCCACTTCTGGTCCAAGTTTGAGCCGGATATCATAAAAATTGCGGGAGTTAGAGCCCGAACTGAGATTCTCCAAAAAATTCAAAATGCCATAAATTTTGAACACCTTGATGGACTAACTCCAAATTCTATCCCTTATCTTGTTTAATGACAGTTTATGCGTGGTTCAAATTTGAGCCCGATATCTTAAAAATTGCGAAAGCTGGAGCACGAACAAAAAATTTCAAAAAATTTAAAAATGTCATAAATTGTGAACCCCTTAACGGATTGACACCCAATTTAATCCCAAACACTACTTGATAACAGTCCACTTCTGGTCCAAGTTTGAGTCGGATATCATAAAAATTGCGGGAGTTAGAGCCCGAACTGACATTCTCCAAAAAATTCAAAATGCCATAAATTTTGAACACCTTGATGGTCTAACTCCAAATTCAATCCCATACCTTGTTTAACGACAGTTTACTCGTGGGTCAAATTTGAGCCCGATATCTTAAAAATTGCGACAGCTATCGTGCTAACAAAAAATTGTGCACATACGCACACACACAAACATACAGACATTTTTTCTAAACCACTTTTCTCGACATTTTAGACCATGCTGAGTGTCCTGAAATGAAAATATCGAAAAAAAAATTTCACGAAAACAAAGCTTCCTCTATGAGGAAGCAAAAGTGACGTTTTTCCGTTTCTGATTTCAGAATTTACATGCTCGACTTCCGGTCGGAAAATATAACGTAAATTTATTTTCTTTCCCATATCGAATTTTGGCCTTCACTATATTAGCAACTACATATATTTTCAATTTCTTCTAAACAATTTCTAAACTACCCTACACATATATCAGATTATAAAAAAACGACAATAAAAACTACCCTAAGACCAAACGAATATACCTTAATTTAGAAACTAACCGGACGTTCAGATCTCCGCCACTAATGAACAGATTCATAATTACCAACAGTTTCATAAAGAATAATTAATAACTCATCTTGAACTGGTTTTGCAAATTATGACGATATCAAAGTACATGTTCTCGGCAGTTTGTGTCTCGTGTTCTAACATTGTTAATCTCGCTTTGTCCGCAAGGTAGTAGCTACTACGAGTCCTCGGGTCAAATTGGCAAAGCAATAACATTAATCCAGTAGCTCGTGGCTATTCTGTACCACAGTCGCGAACCTCGAAGGACCTGAAGGACCTGAAGAACCTTACAGACCTTACAGTAGAGTAATCCCCGCGGTCAACGTCCCCAAGCAGTACATTATATATACTATATATACTATATATATATATAAATACTGTATATAAAGCACGATTCTATGCAGAAGACAGTAGGAGGGGTGCAGCAACGGCACTTAGAAAGCTCCCTTGTCTCGGTGTCTTGGCAGGAGCGAGACATCGCGGTCCTTCCCCAGACAGGATGCGGTCGACGTCGGTGTCTGACCCTCCAAGAGTCTCTCGCTCGCCAACACGTCTCTGTAATTTTAATAAGCTGTATTACGAGTACGCGTTGTGCCTTAACAGTAACGGTTACATTTCGCATGTCTCCCTTAAATCGTGATAGGGCAAGCTAGACAGCTAAACGTGCAAATAAACTATTATTTAATAGCCCTGAGACCATAACACATATCGTACTATGTCACAGAAGCTTGGAGCCACCGCAAACAGACACACTGTTAAAAACAAGGATGCAAAGTAGAACCTTGCACATTGCTTCCTCATTATTTTTCGCGTTTTACAAAGCTACCTCTATGAGGAAGTATGTTATTCAATTTTTGGCTTCCTCATAGAGGAAGCTTTGTAAAACGCGAAAAATAATGAGGAAGCAATGTGCAAGGTTCTACTTTGCATCCTTGTTTTAATTAGATAAATATACATGTTGTGGATTCGCTTTTTCTATTTCGTTATTACGTTATTTCGTGATTATTAGAGCGTTTCCGAAAGTGAATGTGATAATGTATATTTTTAAAAATAATTCAACATTCCATAAAATCAAAAATTTCATACCGTTCGTCACTAAATTATACATATATAATGGCTGAATATTGTTTCATTTATATACTAAATTTGAGCTCGCTATCTTAAGCTTTGCAAAAGTTACAATAGAGCGATAATGTCAATTTTTTGAAAAATTCAAAACATCATAAAATTTTAACGGTTCAACCGATCTTAACCAAATTCAATAGCGATCACCGGCGTATGAAAGCTCACGTTCATACCAATTTTAAGATCAATATCTCGAAAATTGAAAGAGTTATCGCGTAAACAGACATTTTTCAAAAAATTAAAAAACGCGTAATAATTTAACGATGAAGTGGATTTTAACAAAAATCTGTATGAACGATGAGGCTTGATCCCTCTATCTATGGTCCAAATTTCAGCTTGATATCTCAAGGCATTCCCGAGTTATAAAGGTTTACATTTTTCGATCGTGTAACATACACACATACACACACACACACACACACACAGACATTTTTTCTAAATCACTTTTCTCGACGTTTTGGCCCATTCTGAGTGTACTGACATGAAAATCTCGAAAAAAAAAATTTTCATGAAAACAATGCTTCCTCTATGAGGAAGCAAAAATGACTAGAAAATTACAATACCAGAGTGGAAGTTTTTATTCACAACCTGTACCACAAATTTCTTGTCAATCTGTATTAGATATTTAAAATAACAATACTGAACAAATATTTGAGAAATTTTGTAAATTTACTGTTATAAAATACTAGGAATTTGCATTCTGTATTTTTTTTACTTCGCATGTCGTTTGTAAATTTCGTACACATGTTTATTGTAAAATCAAAAGCTACCTACAATGAAAATAATGGTTCTGAATTTCTGAAATTACGGTTGTGGTTGACTGGAAATTTATTATCCGCATTCAATATTTTTGTTCCCAAGACGCGTGAACATTAATGTCTTGAAAAATTCCATGATGATGAACTACTAATTTTTATACAGATATAAAAGTCCTGTATATGAATTTACAAATTATTTAACTAACATCAAGAACTTAACTAAAATTTTACAAATTTCGTCATGTAATAACTAGATTACTACAGAAGTTTTGTAATTTTCATTGAAAATATTTGAAAATTTAATCTTCACGTACATAAATTTGCTCTACTAATGTTAATTTTACAGTGAATGTTATACTAATCATTACTTCACACACCAGTTTTGTAAATTTCGTATTACTTGTCACAGTAAATTTACAATCTTTTTTAACAGTGTAAGCAACCATTCGCAAATAAATTGGAGACAACTCTGATGAATGATGAAGATGCTACATAATTTTTTAGATAAATGTAAACTCGAAATTTAATGTAATGGTCGTTTTGGAGAATTTGTAAAATTAAGTACAAAATGTCATTTAAAATCATAATTACTCTTCGGAGAATTTGTAAGATGAATATAAAAATATCCTTTAAAATCGCAACTGCTCTTCCGGAGAATTTGTAAAATAGAAACAAATGTCCTTGAAAATCATTATTACTTTTCCGGTGTATTTGTAAAATGAAAAAAAAAATTCTTTAATATCGCAACTGCTTTTCCGGAGAATTTGTAAAATAGAAACAAATGTCTTTTAAAATCATAATTATTTATCCGGAGAATTTGTAAAATAGAAACAAATGTCCTTGAAAATCATAATTACTTTTCCGGTGTATTTGTAAAATGGAAAAAAAAATTCTTTAATATCGCAACTGCTCTTCCGGAGAATTTGTAAAATGGAAACAAATGTCTTTTAAAATCATAATTACTTATCCGGAGAATTTGTAAAATGGACAAAGACTGTCCTTTAAAATCGCAACCGGAGAATTTTAAAAATGGAGAAAAAATTATTTAAAAATCGCAATTGCTCTTCCGGAGAGTTTTTAAAATAGAAACAAATGTCCTCAAAAATTATAATGGCTTTTCTCACTTATTTTATTTTTTTCTTGATGAAGATGAATGTTTTCTAAAATGAAAAAAATGCCTTAAATGAAAAATACTACCTTAGAAAATGTTGAAAGAATGAACGAAATTTACATATAACTTTATTTATTTACTTCATATATATAGTAAATGGAATAAGCCTTTAATAAATATAGAAAAAAAATATATATCCGCTAATATTTTTCCTTATACGAACGAAATAAAAAAAAACACATTACTAAAAAATTATTAAATTTAAACATATATTTAACTTTTACGTGGCTGTAAATTCATTGATAAGTTAAATTGCCACTAATCAAATATGTGCACTATAATTAATACAATAAAAAAGTTGATGAGTTCAGAAAAAATTCTACACTGCCCATAAATTTCTTATTCTCATCGATATTAATTTAAAAAATCGTGATTATATCGTTCGTGTATGAAGAAAATTGAAAATTCAATTTTTCAGTTTTAAGGATGTCTAAACCTCCTTAAAAGGTAACAATTAACGAGCTAAGGGAGCCTAATCGGTCCACAAGGGCTTTTTTTTCGTTTTACTAATCCTATCATCGTGTATATTCCATTCCAAGTCTCAAAGCAAGCATCCCACGTTTTAATTGTCCTGCCCCTTGGGTACATTTGTTACGTTATTTAATTGGAAAATTGGGGAGTGTCGCGCACAAATGCGATGTGCTCCCAAGCTTTTAATGAATCCCTACTTGGTTGGTGGATTCATCGCGTCACGAGACGAGAGAGGCATCATGCTCGCGCCTGCCGTGCTGTAAATCGCAAAACTCCCGCGATTTTCCCCAACCCCATGCTTCTCGAGGATTAAGAGGGGCAATCTGTGGTCTTTTTTTTCACGCAAACGAGCTGCCGCTCTCACGCGCCATCGATCGTCATAATTTCGAGGGTACGTCGAGGATTAGCGATGAAAAAAAGAAAAAGAAAAAAAAAAAAAAAAAACAACGGCCACCCTCTGTCTGCCACATTTTTTATAGCGCTAATCCTACAAATTTAAATGCGTAACTGCGATTGCGAACAGTAGAAAAAAAAGTTCCTCGTCAGGAGGGAGTTTTTTTTTTGTAGTAGAATAACAAAGTGTTAAAATATAAGAATAATATTTTTATTGATTACTTTTTTTTTATATTGTGTTTCAAAGAAGATATTGTAAAAGACAATTGATTTCCTAAAGATTTATTTGTATACACTTTTTTCATAATAATGCCATTATATGTATTAGTAGTAAAAGTGATTTATTGACAGTTTATATTTATTTTAAAATTTATATATACATATATAATTTTTTTTTTTTTTTTTTTTTTTAAGGCATAAAGATTGTCAAAGGGCCATCGACCGGAGTCCTTCAGCCCTATATGTATTATTTTATTATTCGTTTAATTATTATTAAGAGGACCAAGAGGTTGAAAAATTAGAATAATTAAATTAACAAATGTCTCCAGGTATGAAATCCTACAAATTTATGAAAAATAGTAGTTGAAATACAAAATAGAATAATTACTCTTCCATGATAGTAACTTGTTTATTAATTTTTTTTGTTTTTGTTTTTTTTTTTTTTTCATGTCCTCGTTTATTGGGGCCTTTTTTCATTATGAACTTGTCCTGAACTTTAGGTTGCACTTACGTACCAAATTTATAAATTAATTGCCACCACAAATGATTTCGCTTAATAATACGAAAAATGAATATTATTATTTTTATATTATTATTATTATTTATTTCTCTATATTATAAAAAGATCTCGCCGAATCGAGGGACTTAGAAAAAATCAGCTCAAACCAGCGTAAGGAGGGTGGGGGGGTTTCTGACGGGTTGAGTGACGGGGTTTCTGACGGGGTGGGGGAGTTTCTGACGGGTTGAGTGACGGGGTTTCTGACGGGGTGGACGAGTTTCTGACGGGTTGAATGACGGGGTTTCTGACGGGGTGGAGGGGGTTTCTGAGGGGTTGAGTGACGGGGTTTCTGACGGGGTGGAGGGGTTTCTGAGCGGTTGAGTGACGGAGTTTCTGACGGAGTGGGGGGGTTTCTGAGCGGTTGAGTGACGGTGTTTCTGACGGAGTGGGGGGGCTTCTGAGGGGTTGAGTGACGGGGTTTCTGACAGGGTGGGGAGGTTTCTGAGGGGTTGAGTGACGGGGTTTCTGACGGGGTGAGGTGATTTCTGAAGGGCTGAGTGTTGGGGTTTCCGACGGGGTGAGGGGGGCTTCTGGGGGGTCGAGTGACGGAGTTTCTGACGGGGAGGGGGGGGGGGGGGGCATTCCGAGAGGTTTCCGACGGGGTTTCACATTCAAATTTCAAAAATTTTCACAAGCCCGGATTGGGGGGAGATTGCGAGCGCGTGTAGCGCGCGAGCCACAATAAAATCCTAGTTATATATAAATACTCACAGCGTTAAATTTAATACAATCTTGAAATTTTTTATTTACGATTTACAAAAATATTGGGTCAGTTTGTCAATTGACTGAACGACAAGAACCTCAAGATTCTGCGCAAAAAAAAACGCAATAACAAGTGTACGTAGTAAAGCGAAGTTGGTAATTTTGAAAAACGTGGTAATGAGCCTAACTCGTTGTCGAAATGTCGGTGGATGTTCAGGCTGGTGGTTGCTCGTTAATTAGCCAAGTCGAAGTTCGTTGACGTGTAAAAAAGGCTGAACATTCGAGCGGGTTGCAGGAAAAGCAAGCGTGAGTACTCGCGAGACGCATCGAGCAATTTTTTTAATTTTATTTTTAAGCATTTACCGAAAAACATTACTCGCAGAGAGAGAAGGAGGTCCTGGTCCACATTGGTGCAAAGTTTCCCTCAAGCTTGCTGAGTGCGAGAAAAGCTTTTCCGAGTCCTCAGCCTCTTTTCCACGACGGATTTCCAGCTCTCGTTCCTTCGCATCTACCTATATATACACCTTCTGTACCTATACAAGAGTCTCAACGCCACCGACACAGCGTTCCATTTTGTACTTTTCTCTTTCTCTCACGAGGAGAAAGCTCAACGAACGCGCAACGTGAGAGCCTTAAAGTTATTCGAAGTTTCGAGTGCGGAGGCAGTTGATTTATCGGACTCATTACTGCCACTGGGCGAATGGGGTGGGCTCAGGCAACACCAACCACCATCACCACTGTTCCTATCCCTCGGCCTCGTCTCGGCCGACCCCCAAAACCCCCTTTGGCCCCCATCCCCGACCCCAGCGTGTTTTACAAGACGGCATTAATTGCTCGAATTAAATATGCACCTCTCTTCTCTACGTTCGTCCGTAATTTATTTCGGTTTCCACAAACGCTTTAAAGTCCTCAGCTCCTGCTGCTGAGAACTCGTTGAGAGCTTCACGCTTGGCCATTTTCCACGTGTACCGTATGTACACGTTGAGAGAGAAAGATCGAGGGAGAGAAAGGGGATTTCATCCCTCGTCATCCCTACCCGAAATATAGTTGCTCGAATCTCAGATCGATTATATTAATTCGGCTGGCTAAAGTAGCTGTAAAACATACTTTTGATTTACGAGGATGATATTTGCATGATTGGTGTTGTCTGTTGCAGAAGCGCGCCGGACAAGAAACGTAGGGAGTAGAAAGCTCAACCGTTGCTTGAAGCGCGCGATTAGGACATTGCTTTGTGAGGGGAAAAAATTGCGGAGGTCGAAATTGGAACTGGTGGACATTTTTGCGTTCTGAGGCTCACAGCAGTGTTTTAAGATTTGGTAGCTTTTCCGAGTGAAAATGGTGAGTCCAGGATAGAGAATGGGAGTTGATCCAATCCCATTGTCCATCTTGGACACCTTTCTGGACTGTCCATCTTGGACTCCTTCTGGAATGTCCATCTTGAATTCCACCATGGACAGTTCATGTTGGACTCCTTCCTGGACTGTCCATCTTGGACTCCATTCTGGACTCCATCCAGGACTGTCCATATCGGACTCCATCCTGGACTGTCCATCCTGGACTATCCATATTGAAATTCATCCTGGGCTGTCCATCTTGAATTCCATCGTTGAGAGTCAATCCTGGACTGTCCATCTTGAATTCCATCGTTAAGAGTCAATCCTGGACTCCATCCTGGACTGTCCATTTTGGACTCCATCCTGGACAGCTCATCTTGGACTATCCATCCTGGATTCTATCCTGGATCATCCATCATAAATTCCATCCTGGATTGTCCATCTTGGACTATCTATCCTGGATTCCATCCTGGATTATTCATCATAAATTCCATCCTGGACTGTCCATCTTGGACTTTATCCTGGACAGTCCACCTTGGACTCTATCCTGGACAGCCCATCGTGAACTCCATCCTGGACTGCCCATCGTGAACTCCATCCTGGACTGTCCATATTAGACTCCATTCTGGTCTGTCCATATTGGACTCCATCCTGGACTGCCCATCATGGATTCCATCCTAGATCGTCCATCTTGGACTTTATCCTGGATCGTCCATCTTGGACTCCACCCTCGATCGTCCATCTTAGACTCTACATCTCATTTGGACTCCATTCCGGATCGTCCATATTGAACTCTGCAACTCATTTGGACTCCATACGAGTCCATCTTGGATTCGATCCTGACCTTTTCATCCTGGGGAGCCAGTATGGACTGGATGGGTTTTGGGCAGTGGAGGATCGAATCCAAGATGGACAATGGGGTCGCAACAAAAATTGATATCATTTTGCCCGCCTAAAGTAGCTATAAACCATACCGACTTTCGATTTACAAAGATAACATTTGCATGATTGATGTTGTCTGTTACAGAAGTGCATTGGATGAGGAACGCAGGGCACAGAAAGCTCTGACATTGCTCAAAGCTCGCGATCACAAAATTGCATTATTGGAGAAAAAAATTGCAGAGTTCGAAAAGGGAACTGGAGGCCATTTTTTCTTTACGAGTTCCCCCGAGGTTGCAAGCAGTGCTTTAAGTTTTGGTAGCTCCGGCAGATCTACTCACTACTTAAGCTTGCCACCTTCAGAAACATCATATTCACAAAGACAAGAAGTTGAAATTATTGTCAAGAAAGATGACAAATCCAAAAACTTGATTGAACCAAAGGAGACCATGAAAATGCCTGAAAATGTATCAATACCTCGTTTAAAATTGCCAACGACGTCAATCTCAAACTCAGAACATGAAGCTATGATCCTGAAACCCGTGAAATCTGATTTCAACGAAAATTCCAGCTTCGCCAGTGCTGAATTTCATCACGACGAGAGTTCTGTTGATTTTGTGGTGACAGCTGCACTGGCATTTGCAAAGTTTGACGACGAGTTATTGGAAGACCAGAATTGTGCAAAAGTTTGTGGAGGCGGACAGACTCTAAACGGCGCTGAGGACAAAAAGCTGGGAATTAGCAAATCACGAAAGAAAGTCATTCCAGCCCGAATGTCTGTGAGTCTGCCATGGATTAAGACACGACGACGAACCACCAGGACACACTTGAAACGGGGAATGGAAAGAAGAACTGAAAAAGCGAGAGAAAGCAACTTACTGAGCCGAAATCTTCAGGAAGTCCAGTCAGGGTGAGTTCTGAAAATTCAATTAATGCCTCACTCAAAAACTTGCAACTTTTTTTACCACCACTTGTATTGCTCATTATTTCCTATAGGGAATTCACAAAAATCAGAATAAAATCACATGGACAAATTTGAACTACGTCATCTCAGTCGCCATAACTTTGAATTTTTATAAAAAATGTTAACCATTATTCACATTGGTTAAAAACTGAAAACCGTTCAACCCAAAAAGAGTTTTGGTTACTTCAAAAAACTTGCAGGACATTTCAAAAATCTATCTAATGGTAAATTTGTCATTGATTACAAAACTGCCAAGTATCTTCCTGTTTTTTTTTGTTATGTTTCAATAAATGTGTTTTTAGATAAAAACTTAGCAACACTGATTCTAAGATAACTCAGAATCTGATCAATGATTTAGAACCGAGTTCAACTGGATCATTAAAATCTCCTGCAAATTTGATTGAATACCTCACGTCAAGTTAATTGTAGCATTGACTACAAATCAAAACAAAACCACGTTTCACGGGTGAAAGATTGAACAAGAGAGAGGAAAAAGTGACTTTAGAGTTGCCCGAGGTATCATCGAAAGTTACAACCACCTTAAGCGTCTCGGTTCATCTCGCATGAATGGCAGAAAATGATTACCCGGTAGGAATCACGCGGACACGTTCGCTATAGTGACTCAGGCGAGTCCGTTGAGCGGCAAAAGTCTCACAGAGTGCAACGAGCCGGGTCGTCGCTTCTGCACGTACAGGCAATTTTTGTTTTCCTTTTTTCCAAATCACCATTGAGAGTTAAGCCACGCATTAGTGCAAAGCTGTGGGCAAGAATAGGATAGCATCGGCTTTGCCGTGGAGGAACACGACGACCATGGACATGAAAATGCATGTAATTAGCTGAAATTGATGTCCGAAGTAGCGAGAGATTCCAGGCGTTATTTTAATCGGCTGTCGTATGATAATTACGCGTGGCGGGCGACCCGCGACCCACGCTAAATAAATCATCGTCGTGCGGTAGATATGTTGATGCGATATATGCGCCAGCAGCAAAATGCGTTTGCTTCCCTCCGGATCGAACACCCGATGATTCCCAGGTATTCATTTACTTCGTATTAATCAATGACGCGAAATTGATTACGGTCAATGGAGGTGCAAGTTCCGACGGGAGATCGAGAGGCTGTAACCAAAAGGTCTCGTCAATCGATATCGGATACAGCCATTAAAGTGATTAAGCGTCGTGCATCTGTCAATTTTGATCGATCGAACTTTGAACATTTGTTTGATGCTGCATTTTTAATGGGATAATATCGTGGAGAAGTTTTGTGGATAGTTGGTAATACCTTATTTATGATGTTTCTAAATGATTCTTGATGCCTTCAACATTGGAAATTATGAGAATCTGAATGTGAATCAATTTTATACAAGATAAACGTTTTTTGGTACATTTATGTAGGATTTTGGACCAGTTGTGGCTGTTTCCAACTTGGTTGATTCAAAATCGTTGTATTCATTTTCATGTATCCATTTTTAGAAGTTGGTGATATTTGTAATTCTGTCCTTTTGAACTTAATTGGGATGACTGGATCAATGTTGGTTAAAATAGGTAGATTTATGATTTAGTTTCATTTATTAACACTGGGTCCAGTTCTTGGTGCATTTATGTAGGATTTTGGACCAGTTGTGGCTATTTTCAACATAATTGATTCCAAATCATTGTAGTCATTCAAGTTAACAAGATTATGTGCCGATTTTTTAGAAATTGGTGATATTTGAAATGTTGTCCTTTTGAACTTAATTGGGAAAACTGGATCAATGTTGGTTAAAATAGGTAGATTTATGATTTAGTTTCATTTATTATTACTGGATCCAGTTCTTGGTGCATTTATGTAGGATTTTGGACCAGTTGTGGCTGTTTCCTATGTAATTGATTAAAAATCGTTGTAATCATTTCAGTTAACAAGATTATGTACAGAATTTTTAGGAGTTGGTGATATTTGTAATTCTGTCCTTTTGAACTTAATTGGGAAGACTGGATCAATGTTGGTTAAAATGGGTAGATTTATGATTTAGTTTCATTTATTATTACTGGATCCAGTTCTTGGTGCATTTATGTAGGATTTTGGATCAGTTGTGGCTGTTTCCTATGTAATTGATTAAAAATCGTTGTAATCATTTCAGTTAACAAGATTATGTACCGAATTTTTAGGAGTTGGTGATCTTTGTAATGTTGTCCTTTTGAACTTAATTGGGAAGACTGGACTATTGTTGGTTAAAATGGGTAGATTTATGGTTTAGTTTCATTGATTATTACTGGATCCAGTTCTTGGTGCATTTTTGTAGGATTTGGGACCAGTTGTGGCTGTTTCCAACGTAATTGATTCAAAATCGTTGTAATCATTTCAGTTAACAAGATTATGTACCGAATTTTTAGAAGTTGGTGATATTTGTGATTCTGTCCTTCTGAACTTAGTTGGAAAGACTGGACCAATGTTGGTTAAAATGGGTAGATTTATGATTTAGTTTCATTTATTAACACTGGGCCCAGTTCTTGGTGCATTTATGTAGGATTTTGGATCAGTTGTGGCTGTTTCCTATGTAATTGATTAAAAATCGTTGTAATCATTTCAGTTAACAAGATTATGTACCGAATTTTTAGAAGTTGGTGATATTTGTAATTCTGTCCTTTTGAACTTAGTTGGAAAGACTGGATCAATGTTGGTTAAAATGGGTAGATTTATGATTTAGTTTCATTTATTATTACTGGATCCAGTTCTTTGTGCATTTATGTAGGATTTTGGATCAGTTGTGGCTGTTTCCAACGTAATTGATTCAAAATCGTTGTATTCATTTCAGTTAACAATATTATGTACCGAATTTTTAGGAGTTGGTGATATTTGTAATTCTGTCCTTTTGAACTTAATTGGGAAGACTGGACCAATGTTGGTTAAAATAGGTAGATTTATAATTTAGTTTCATTGATTATTACTGGATCCAGTTCTTGGTGCATTTATGTAGGATTTTGGACCAGTTGTGGCTGTTTCCTATGTAATTGATTCAAAATCGTTGTAATCATTTCAGTTAACAAGATTATGTACCGAATTTTTAGGAGTTGGTGATATTTGTAATTCTGTCCTTTTGAACTTAATTGGGAAGACTGGACCAATGTTGGTTAAAATACGTAGATTTATGATTTAGTTTCATTCATTAACACTGGGCCCAGTTCTTGATGCATTTATGTAGGATTTTGGACCAGTTGTGGCTGTTTCCAACGTAATTGATTCAAAATCGTTGTATTCATTTCAGTTAACAAGATTATGTACCGAATTTTTAGGAGTTGGTGATATTTGTAATTCTGTCCTTTTGAACTTAATTGGAAAGACTGGACCAATGTTGGTTAAAGTAGGTAGATTTATGATTTAGTTTCATTTATTAACACTGTGCCCAGTTCTTGGTGCATTTATGTAGGATTTTGGACCAGTTGTGGCTATTTTCACCGCAATTGATTCCAAATTTAGTTGGATTTTCTTCCGACT
The DNA here is from genome assembly GCA_963970395.1 of Ephialtes manifestator. NCBI lineage: Eukaryota > Metazoa > Arthropoda > Insecta > Hymenoptera > Ichneumonidae > Ephialtes > Ephialtes manifestator. Next base: position 23,813,516 of record OZ019982.1, on the reverse strand, counting down.
TCTTCACGATATCAAATTTTGGCCTTTACTATCGTTCTTAAGTCTCATATTGTACCTCGAAAGTACCGGTTACGTGTCTTTCTACGACGATTTTTGAAAAAGTCACTTTTGGTCGGTTCTGATTTCAGAATTCACAGATTCGATTTTAGGTCGGAAAATCCAACCTAAAGAACCTACATTTCTTTTTCTTCAAGATATCGAATGTTGGCCTTCACTATCGGTCTCAAGTCGCATCCCGTGCAGAAATTAGTTCGGGCCGCCGCGATTTAATTAGGGGCCTTTTTAGGTATAAACGTCGCATCCACAATAGGGAATCCACTCTAGAACCCTACTAGGCTCGACAGAGGTGGCCACAACAAACTTCGGGGCCTAATCAGGCTTAAATGTGGAACCCTCACTAGGGTCGCCCATATTGAGCCTCTTCGTTGCCTACAAAGGTATAACTTTCAAGCGTGGCTAGCCTAGTAGGGTCCCTAATAGAACTGGGGCAAACTAGAAAGGGCCAAGTCAGAACCCCAACTATTTTTCTACATGGGCACCGTTAGTTTTTGAGAAAAATGCGTCGAAAGAAATTTGGACATTATACTTAATCGTGGAAAAATTGTTCAGTACGTCCAACAATTGAAACAATGTCATAAGACGAAAAAAAAATTCTAATGGGCCAACAAATTGTTTTCCCAGACAAGGAAATGTTTTCGTTAGGCTAATAAATCTTTTTGTTAGGTTAACAAAACGTTTTGGTAGATGAAAAAATTTCTTTGTTAGGTTTGCAAATTTTTTTGCTAGGCTAAAAAAATATTTTCGTTAGGTTAGCAAAACTTTTTTCCTAGGCTAACAAATATTTTTGTTAGGTTAGCAAATAACACATATATTAGTGAGATATTTGTTGACGTAACAAAATAGTTTTTTTCAGTGTAATAATTGATGTACTGATAATATCCAATGAGTAATTAAGGGCTTTCCATTTTGATGCCACGTAACGGAAATCAAATGGATAGGTTACATCATCCATAGAATATGTAATTTCACATTCAATGCCCGTTGTATTGGCAGTTGGTATGATACTGATAGGAATAGACAACCATTTTGTTTGATACGCTCTATATAACACGTAACATTGATAGGTATGCGGTTTTAATTACAAATCCTATGTATTTGGGCATTTGTAACTCCCAATCTGTAATGTAACGTGTATAAAGAGCGAGTCAATGAATCTGCCAGCATTAATCCGCACTTCATTGATTCCACCAGCGTCGATACTATTGGTTTTGGCAAGTGATAGCCTCAGCTTTTGCTGACTGCTACGTGAACGATGCATAATCGTACGTAACTTTTCGATACTCTACTGGAAGACCCAATTTAGTACGATATTTTTATTAAATCAAACCTCGGTATAAAATTGTTTATTAGCGTGATCAGGCCCCGAAGTTTGTCGTGGCCGCCTCTCTTGAGCCTAGTAGGGTTCTAGAGTGGATTCCCTATTCTGGATGTTTATACCTAAAATGGCCGCTTATTTAATCGCGGCTACCCGAACTAATTTCTGCACGAGTGTCTTTGGTACATAATTTTTCTTCGTCTTCTTTTATTTTGTGGCTTCGTACCATATCACTTCCGCGATTGGTTTATTTAGCTGACATGTCCTTTTTTGCTGGACGCGAGAATTGCAATGAATGTGCAAAGTGCCGCGTTCAACTCTCTTGAAACAGTCGATGCGTCGATTCAAAGACGAAGAGGCAAAGGAGAATCCAGACGCCAGTCCAGGTTCCAGTGTGACGACGCGACTTAGAGACCAATTAAGAGCCAGAACACGAGGTGTAACAGCTCTTAAGGATGTACGAGCGGTACAGTCTCGCCAAACGTGAGTTTCAAAGAAAATTTTCAACACTTCCCGACGGGGTAAAAATCGGAAAAAAAATCAACAACACGGAGAGAAGAATCTGATAAAATTTACCAGACGCTATGGTAAAAATTACCAAACGCGCTTGATATTGGGAAGCCGCCACCTGGCGAAAAGTACGAGAACTATGAGAATTTCTACCATATACATAGAATTTTTAACCATATTTCGTGGTAAAAATTCTCGTAGTTCTCGTACTTCTTGATAGGTGGCGTCACCGCTCCTTGTACCAGGAATTTACGATAATTTTTACTAGAAATATGGTAAAAGTATCAGATTCTTTTCTCCGTGCATGTAAATGATTCTGAAAACATCAATTTTGCATAATAATCATTCCAAAATGTTATTATAACAAATTGATGAATGAAAAAATTCTTCAACAAATCACACGATAACCTAACTTTTTTTTCGAATGAAAGTGATTTGTCAATTTTTCCGAATTTTAAATTTTGAAAAACGCGCGAGAAATAACGAATTTTGGATATGCGTTTTGGATGGCATAAAACGATTTATTACACTAAAGATTTTTTTTGCCAAACGCATATCCAAAATTTCTTATTTTTCGCGCATTTTTCAAAATAAAATAAAAAATTCTGAAAAAATTCTTATATATTCGAAAAAATTGACAAATCATTTTCATGTGAAAAAAACGTTGGGCAGTCGAGTGATTTGTTGAAATTTTTATTTATTTATCGCATTTTTCAAAATAAAATAAAAAATTCTGAAAAAATTCGTATATATTAAAAAAAATTGACAAATCATTTTCATTTGAAAAAAACGTTGGGCAGTCGAGTGATTTGTTGAAATTTTTATTTATTTATCGCATATTTCAAAATAAAATAAAAATTCTGAAAAAATTCGTATATATTCAAAAAAATTGACAAATCATTTTCATTTGAAAAAAACGTTGGGCAGTCGAGTGATTTGTTGAAATTTTTATTTATTTATTGCATTTTTCAAAATAAAATAAAAAATTTTGAAAAAATTCGTATATATTCGAAAAAATTGACAAATCATTTTCATTTGAAAAAAAAAAAAATGTTGGGCAGTCGAGTGATTTGTTGAAATTTTTATTTATTTATCGATTAGTTAATGACACTTTGGAATTATTATTATGCAAAATCGATAATTTCAGTACCTTTTACATACTTGATTTTTTTCTGATTTTTATCCAAACAGGAAGTGTTCGAAATTATCTCTGAAACTCACGTTTAGCGGGACTGTACCGCTCGTACATCCTTAATGTCAGGCTAACCACCGAAGCGTTGACGTCCTTTTCCTCGTGATCGGCAAGGAGTGAGAGACGCACGTAGAAGCTGCGGTTGAGAGAAATAAATTTCACTCTCTTGAGTATGTGGCGCAATGGGTATTAGAAAACGCAACAGTTTCAAGTGTCTGACGAGTCAATCTACGGGAAGTCAATAATAATTAATAGGAGAATCGACTCTCACTTGTCCTTCAGTCTCTGTTGCTTCATCCACTCTACAAATATCATCTAATTACTCAGATTAGATTTTTTTTTATTCATCTAAGTATTGAATCTGATTTAATCTGGTTCAATTTATCTGGCTCATAATTATTATTATTATAAAATTTTTTTTTTTCACTATTTTCATGTCAGAACCTTTGGAATGGTCTAAAACGTCGAGAAAAGTGGTTTAAAAAAATTGTCCGGATGTTTGTACGTGTGTGTGTGTGTGTGATGAAAGGCCAAAAATTCATACAACTGTAACTTGTAAACTATTCGACCGATTCAGCTAAAATTTGTATAACATGTACAGCAGTGGCTGATCTTCAATTGGTATAAATTTTATAAAAATCGCTTAACGCATTTCATTTTTATAAGAATTTTGAAATTTTGAAAAAAGTACGGAAACGCTGTAGTTCGAACAAATTTTTAGCTATCGGGCTGAAATTTCGTATTAACATTGAACAAAGTGATGCGGCTTTTGGTATTAAATTTGGGCCAAATCGGTAAAGCGGTTCGGTTTTTATGAGATTTTGAATTTTTCGAAAAAAATTTTGTTTTGCTCCAATTCAGGTAAAATTTTGACAAATCGACTGAAATTTTCTACACAGGAAAAGTAACATTGAGCCCTGCTACGTACCAAATTTGGTGATGATCGGTAAAACGATTCGGATTTTACGGGATTTTGAATTTTTTCTTATTCAAGGCGATGCATTTTTTCAATTTTGTAACTATAATTTATTTTTGACATCATACATGGTTAAAACTATGTATTGACTTTTCGTTTTTCTTTCTCTTTTCGAAAATTTGTTACCAAATTTTATTTCTTCATGTCTCAAATTTCTATAAATTTGAGATTTTTGAATTTGTATTTAAAATGAGGATGCAAAGTAGAACTTTGCACATTGCTTCGTCAATAATTTTCATCTTTCGCAAAAGTTCCTCTATGTGAAAGCCAAAAATAAAATAAAGCTTTGCGAAAGATGAAAATGAATAAGGAAGAAATGTGCAAAGTTCCACTTTGCATCTTTTTTTTTTTTAAATAAGATGATTCCAAGTACTGCGAATTTTCTTTTCCATATTAAGAAAAGAGAACTCGATGGACTTGGGCTGTCAAATAATTACAAAGACCAACGAATTTTTGTTGCTTTTGCCTCATCATTCAAGTTTTTTGTAAATCTGTTCAAAATGTATCAAAATATTCAAAAAACACATTCAGAAAAAATGTCCATCTGAATATATGTATCTGCGTCTACTTTTCATGACATTTTGAAAAATTCTGAATATCCTGACACAAAAAAAAATGTTTTTCATGAAAACAAACCTTCATTTTCATCAGAAGTGAAAATAATTCAATTGCTTCGATAATCAACATACATTCAGCGCCTTAAGCATTTCAATATCAACATCAAGACTCAGATATACCCAAAATGCTTTTGCTCAAGTTCGTCACCCTAAAAATAAATCTTAACCTCAAAAAAAAAAAAAAAAGCTTTGTAAAAAGTGAAAATTAATGAGGAAGCAATGTGCAAGGTTCTACTATGCATCCTTGTTTTAATTATATAAATAAGCATGTTGTGAATTCCCTTTTTCTATTTCGTTATTCCGTTATTTCGTTATTATTAGAGCGTTTCCGAAAGTAAATGTGATAACGGATATTTTAAAAAATAATTCAACATTCCATAAAATCAAAAATTTCATACCGTTCGTCACTAAATTATACATATATAATGGCTGAATATTGTTTCATTTATATACAAAATTTGAGCTCGCTATTTCAAGTTTTGCAAAAGTTACAATAGAGCGATAATGTAAATTTTTTGAAAAATTCAAAATTCCATAAAATCTGAACCATTTTGCCGATTCGACCCAAATTCAATACCAAACAACATTGAGTGGACCTGCTCTTATAACCAACTATTTAGCAAAATAGACTAAATTTTACGAAAGTTAGAGCGATCACCTCCTTTTTTCAAAAAATTCAAAATAGCATAAAATCGAAATTTTCGCACACATTTTGTCGAAAATTGCTACAGTTGAAGAGGGTCTGCTGCTACACGTGTGTGCCAAATTTGAGCGCGATATACAAAACGGTTCTTGAGTTATCGGCGTTCGAATTTTCGGAGTTGTATACATACACACACACATACATACATACGGACATTTTTTCTAGATCACTTTTTTGGACGTTTTGGACTATTTTATATTTTGGACTAAGTGTCCTGACATAAAAATCTCGAAAAAAATGTTTTTCATGAAAACATAGCTTCCTCTATGAGGAAGCAAAAAGAAAAAAGAATCTCTCATCGGTCTTTCAGCAATTTTCAGTAACCACCTTTTGAAGAAGATTGAAGAAAGACAGTGAGTCGTTCGAAAAGTTACATCTTATCCCTCTTTTCGGCTGAAGATTAGAGTCTCCTATCTTCGCGACGTGACTTCCAAAAAAAAAAATGACGCCATTCTTGAAGGTCCTCAGCTTTTCGGTAAGAAGACTCAGTCCTCTTTATCGCTGAGGACGTAATGGCTCTTCAACCGCATGTTGGGGTCCTCGCTCATTTTCTGTCTTTCTCGAAGCGAGAAGAGGCGCAGCACATGGTTAATTTGCATACTCGTCGTCTCAGAAGCGAAACCGTACACCGACACAGTGTCCGCAAAGGAGTTTGCCAGGTTGAGGACATTGCGCAGGGCAAAGAAGAAGAGGAGAAGAAGAAGACGAAGAAGAAGAGGAGAAGGAAGAAGAAGAAGAATCAGTAGTAGTAGTAGTAGTTGTAGTAATAACGACCGTGGCGCGTTCGTCGTGATTCACCGTGAGCGTCGATCGATCTCCTTAATTCCTGATCGCGAGTTAACGAGACATCGCCGCTGGCCGGACAAGTAAATTACGCTTGGGACTCTTCCTCACTCTCATGTTCATCGTAGCTGACCATTTTCCATCTCCCTTGGACTGGTCGTCTTGGTCCACTTGCATCTCCGTCTAACACAGCTAGGGTTAACTCTGTTCTCGGTGGTTCAGTTGATGTTCCGAAGCTGCAAGGTCCTCAAGGCTTGTGCGTTCCGTCTGCAGCTGGCCTAACGGCAAACCGTTAGAGAGGATCGAGTCGTAACTTGGAGTGAACCTCCTGCTCGAGGCGATTTTCCCCGCTATATCAGAGTTGTTCATACGACGTGTATCAAGGATGAGTCTTACCAGTGCTTCAAGGACGTTACTGTGTAATTGTAATTGATAGCCTTGGAAGCTTTGACTTTGGTGATTAAATTCCGTGCCAATTTTTAACTCTCTCGATCATTACATTTTGTCTGTTTCTCTGAATTTCTGATTTGAACACCTTTAGAGAAATTTCTGTGTCATGAGAACAAAAAAATGATGACAACAAAAATCGTTACGTTAGGCTGACAAATCAGTTTTGTTATGATGAAAAATCTTTTGTTCGGCTGACAAATCAGTTTTGTTATGATGACAAATCTTTTGTTTGGCTGACAAATCAGTTTTGTTATGATGACAAATCTTTTGTTCGGCTGACAAATCAGTTTTGTTATGATGACAAATCTTTTGTTCGGCTGACAAATCAGTTTTGTTATGATGACAAATCTTTTGTTCGGCTGACAAATCTGTTTTGTTATGATGACAAATCTTTTGTTCGGCTGACAAATCAGTTTTGTTATGATGACAAATCTTTTGTTCGGCTGACAAATCAGTTTTGTTATGATGACAAATCTTTTGTTCGGCTGACAAATCAGTTTTGTTATGATGACAAATCTTTTGTTCGGCTGACAAATCTGTTTTGTTATGATGACAAATCTTTTGTTCGGCTGACAAATCTGTTTTGTTATGATGACAAATCTTTTGTTCGGCTGACAAATCAGTTTTGTTATTATGACAAATCTTTTGTTCGGCTGACAAATCAGTTTTGTTATGATGACAAATCTTTTGTTCGGCTGACAAATCAGTTTTGTTATGATGACAAATCTTTTGTTCGGCTGACAAATCAGTTTTGTTATGATGACAAATCTTTTGTTCGACTGACAAATCAGTTTTGTTATGATGACAAATCTTTTGTTCGGCTGACAAATCTTTTTGTTGGGCTGATCAATTTTTTTTGTTAGCCTAACAAAACGATTTTTGTTGTCACCATTTTTTTGTTGTCATGACAGAAATTTCCCTCCTTGAATTTGTCGACTATGGTCAAAAAGGCGGTAATGTCATGAGGGACTTTTTGGATAAGAGGACAGTGGGAAGAGATATGATTTCTTCTCACTTTGTCGTTTCCGCTTCCTCTTTAAATTGGGGACTGATTATTAACTCTCGCAATCATTAGAGTTTTCCGTTTACCGAGTTTCTGACTTTAATTTATTCCATGATCATATCGTGAAAAAAGAATTTATTGATTGCAACGAAATGGGTGGATTGCATTTTTGTTTTCTTTGATTTTAAGGAGATGTTTCTTTGCTCTAACAGAAAGGGTTTCATTGATTCAAAGAAACAGTTTCCTTTTTTTTTGCATGGAAAAACATTTGTTTTAAAAGCAACCTCTACAGTGTTTTCATTCCTTCAGTGACATCAACGAAAAACGTTTCCTTGATTCAAGGCAATTTGTCATTAATTCAACGTCACAACAACATTTCATTGAATTTCTGATCATTCAAAGAAAATATAATATTAACTTAAGTATATTACTTCATTGATTTTAAGGAAATCTTTCATAGGTTGGAATTTTAATGAAATTTTTGAATTCTGTGAATCAAGAAAACTTTTGTCTCTCGGTGCAAAAAGGCGATAATGTCATGGAGTGTTTTTTCGGACAAGAGGAAAGTGGGAAGAGATGATAGCAGGAGATTCAATTGATAGTAGCGGAAGTATGTGCATGGTTAACTACAGTCTCATTCTTATCAGCCAGTAAAAGGGTTAGTAAATCCGTAACCTGAGCGTCTCCGACTACACATCGTACAATTCTACACAGGAGTGTTTATAGTTGGCAGAGAAGGAAGACCTCGCGATATCCCGCGGAGACGACAACTGGCCAGGGAACTAATCACGCCGTTCCCTCGGCGTACTTCGTTCATCACGGGTGCCAGTGTGATGCCATCCAGGACGCGTTGCTCAACCATACAACTCCGCAGTAACCAACGCAGTACAAGGTTGACCGTACTTGGCCCGCGAGTTCTAATCCAATGGTTAGCTGTGAGTTGTCGAGAGATCGAGTTGAACTGTGAAACACATAAAAGGCGGACACTCACGTAATGGTAAAAAAAGAAAAAAGAAACGGGTGCAATGCGTCGATAAAAATGCGTAATTGACATAAACAACAGACTTGGTTAAAAGTGGTTTAAAAAAATTGGCTTTTTAGCGGCAACCAAACAATTGTTTGATCCAGTAAATGAGTTGATTGGTTGAACGACTGATTATATGGGCCTTTTGATTAGTTGGTTAACATAACTGATCAATAATTTAATCAACCAATTGGTTGGTGGTACAAATTGGTAGGTCAAACTAGTTGGTTGGTTGAATTAACTGATTGTTTGGCTGAATTGACTAATTGGTTGATTGGAGTCATTGATTGATTGTTTGGAGTAAGTGATTGGATATTTGAGCCAACTGATTGGGTATTTCGGCCAACTGATTAGATATTTGGCCAACTGATTAGATATTTGACCAACTGATTAGATATTTGGCCAACTGATTAGATAATTGGTCAACTGATTAGATATTTGGCCAACTGATTGGATATTTGGCCAACTGATTAAATATTTGGCCAACTGATTAGATATTTAGCCAACTGATTTGAAATTTGGCCAACTGATTAGATATTTGGCCTACTGATTAGATATTTGGCCAACTGATTGGGTATTTGGCCACCTGATTGGGTATTTGGCCAACTGATTTCAAATTCGGCCAACTGATTAAATATTTGGCCAACTGATTTGAAATTTGGCCAACTGATTAGATATTTGGCCAACTGATTAGATATTTGGCCAACTGATTAGATATTTGACCAACTGATTAGATATTTGGCCAACTGATTTGAAATTTGGCCAACTGATTTAAAAATTGGCCAACTGATTTGAAATTTGGCCAACTGATTAGATATTTGGCCAACTGATTAGATATTTGGCCAACTGATTAGATATTTCGCCAACTGATTAGATATTTGACCAACTGATTTGAAATTTGGCCAACTGATTAGATATTTGGCCGACTGATTTGAAATTTGGCCAACTGATTAGATATTTGGTCAATTGATTTGAAATTTGGCCAACTGATTAGATATTTGGCCAACTGATTTGAAATTTAGCCAACTGATTACATATTTGGCCAACTGATTTCAAATTTATCCAAATTGTTGGATATTTAGGGCAACTGGCTGATTGTTTATGTTGTCCGGTTGTTTAAGTTATCCAATTGGTTTTTTTAGTCAATTGATTGGTTGTTTGGACTAACTAATTAATTGTATGGTTGAACTGATTAGTTGTCTGGGCCAACTGATTGGTTTTTCAGGCCAATAAATCAGATGACTTACCCAACCAATTAAATAATCCGCCTGCAAAAAAATGTCTTGTTTGAGGAAGCAACAATTTGCTTGTTTCAACCAAATGACAATTTGGTTGTTTCAACCAAATGACAATTTGGTTTTTTTAATCAAATGACAATTTGGTTATTTCAAGCAAATTGTAGCAGTTAATGATATTTTTCTTTTCATGTGGACAAGACTGATACGAAAAATATAGAATAAGACCATATGGCAATAATATGTGAAATTTGACACATAAACACACACAGCCATAGTTGTCCTTATTGTTGTATTATTTTTACTATTTTGCTGTACTCTCTCATTCCTATCTGTGTTGTTTCTTTTCGTTGTTTCTCTTGGCTCCCTTTAGTACCTTAAGTTTAGCATATTCTCTTCCGACTGCAAGGACAATGAACGTCGCTCTCGAGTGAAACGCTATATACTATACACGATTATGTTCTTGCGATTATGAGCCACCGTCGAGGGCCCGAGTTCTTCTATATCATACAGCAGTGTAGCGCTATACCAGAGTAGAGTAAAAGAGAAGAAATGTAAGGTGAGAGGACCTTCTCCGGGAGATCGAGATAGCGGTTATTGTCCCGGAACGGGACGCCGGCAGGTGTGTACGATAACAAATCGAGCCTGGTAGCCCGATACGGTTCTCCACTGAGTTGCCTGGCGCTCGTCTGGCTCCTGCTCTGTGTATATGCTATATTTTGTTGTATATACCTAGCTAGTCCTTTCGTTCGTCCTTTCCTCTGATATCCAACCGTGAACGATAGTCCTTTTTACTACTCTACCCTGTATTTTACCAGAAGCGCTTTTGCGGTACAGGTGTTTCCAAAAGTAGAAGGTTCCCTACCGATTTTCCTATTAATTTTCCTACCGATTTTTCTATATCTATATCTTTTCCTACCAAACTCTGAATAAAAAAAATAAAACAATGTAAACTCTATCGAGTTTCCTATCAATTTTCTTACTGCGTTTCCTACCGAATTTCATACCGATTTTCCTACCGATTTTCATACCGATTTTCATACCGATTTTCCTACCGATTTTCCCACCGATTTTCCTACCGATTTTCCCACCGATTTTCGTACCGATTTCCCTATCGATTTTTTACCGCTTTATCTACCGATTTCCCTATCGATTTTCCTACCGATTTTCCTATCGATTTTTTACCGCTTTTTCTACCGATTTTCCAACCGATTTCCCTATCGATTTTTATACCGCTTTTTCTACCGATTTTCCTACCAATTTCCGAGTGATCATTTGACTTACATTTAGAATAAAATTCCAGGGATTTAGGATGAGATATAAAAAAACACAAAAACTAAAAATGGCGTTTGATTAATAAACCAAATGACAGATTAAAAATTGTATGCTACGGAAAATCGGCATATCAAGATAAATAACGATTACGATATGGGACTTGAAATACAAAACGGTTTGTATTAATTAAGTTTTTTTAATTCTTTAAGAAAAAACACTTGTATTTTGCATTATGGTCAATAATCGGGACAAAGAAAGTCTCCGAGTTACTAGACTTCGTAGATGGACTTTTAACACCCACGAGAAGGAATGAAGCAGAGCCAGAGGGATGACTATTCCAGCGAGACCAACACCGCGACGCAAGGGGCTACTCAGCTTTCACGATAACGAGCCAGGCTCGATAAATCATGTTTCTTCGGGCGGGTACGAAGCGACCACGTACGTGCACTCTTTTCCCATACATATACATAGTCAGTCACATACATTCACACATATACATACACAGTAACTTACATATGTACATAAATATATTCACATACACAGTCACTCACATAAGTGCATACATGTATATCTCGTAGTTCACGTTCAACGTCGTTTCCGCATCGGATCGAAATGGCGTCCGAGACGCTCTCGCGCGTTTATACTAACCGTCGCTCCGTATTTCCGGAATTTTCTTCGTGCCGTCGTTGCCGCGTCGCGTCTAACGACTAGCCAGAGCTCGTTTGTAGCAAACAGCAGCGTTTTGCCTGCGGAATTCAGAATCGTTGGATAATCCGCAAATTGCGGAAGATTTCGTTGCGAATTTCCACTATAGAAATTACACAGAGCTGCACATTTATATGGCATTATATACCGATCGGGCCACCTTTTACCACGAGCGTTGTTGATACAGTTGATTATTTTTATAGTCATTCACCTGAATGGATGGAGCATGCTCAATTTTTTCCAAATTTTTTATCGCATAATTTGCGCACTTTGAATTTATAAAAATTGCACGAATAATTGCGTTTAAAAACTTTCGAATGCACGTATCTTCTTGGATATAAGTCGTATCGTGAAAAAACGTATATAAAAGATTTTCATTTTGAAGTATACTTTTATGCAAATTTATTTAAAAAATTCTTCAACCTCTCCGAAACATTGATTTTTAATTAATAAACATAAAAATCGATTTTTCCAAAATTTGGATATTTTTTATTTTTTCCGAAAAAATCTCTAAAATACTACTCATGAAGACGAACATTTTAAGCCTAGATGGTAAGTGGGACAATCCGTTTTTCGAATTTTTATGAGAGTCTAAAAGATAAATAAAAAATGAAAACTCTCATAAAAAATCGGAAAAAAATTGTCCCATTTTAGGACAAAAATTTGGCGGTAAGACAATTTTTTTCGATTTTTTATTAGAGTTTTCATTTTTTATTTATCTTTTAAACTCCCATACAAATTCGAAAAAAAGAATTGTCCCACTTCCCGTCTAGGCTTAAAATGTTCGACTTTATGATTAGTATCTCAGAGAATTTTTCGGAAAAAATAAAAAATGTCCAAATTTTTGAAAAATGGATTTTTATGTTTATTAATGAAAAATCAATGCTTCGGAGGAGTTGAAGAATTTTTTTAATAAATTTACATAAAAGTACACTTCAAAATGAAAAACTTTTATACAGGTTTTTTTACGATACGACTTAAATCCAAGAAGATACGTGCATTCGAAAGATTTTAAACGCCATTTTTAAAAATCCACAAGTGCGCGAAATATGCAATGAAAATTTTGAAAAAAATTAAGCAAGCTTCATTCATTGGGGTGAATGATTAAAAAATAATCGACTGTATCGACGGCGGTCATGGGAAATGGTGGTCCGATCGGTGTATAATGACCTAAACACACTTAATTCTTTTGGAATATGAGACTATATGTCCTGTTGGTGGACTTCATCGCGAACCGATCGCAAAATATAATTTTCGTACGTCCTGCGGTTGTGTAGCGTGCTGAAACGCTGCTCCCAGTGAAAGGCGAACCTTTCTAGTGTACGCATGCCGCACGCAAACCGTCGGGAAAGTTTTTAGAGCCTCGCGGACAGGAGAACGATTTGCCACTATATATGATCACACTCGGTTCATACGCTCTGCAGTCACGTTCCGGAAAAAGAAAAAAAATAAATAAAAAGAAAGAAACCAATGTACGAATGTCTGGGAGTCGTAAGTTCGAATGATCCGGAATTATGGGGTATGTTAAACGTTCTCGGGTAAATCTTTCGAAAGATCGTATATTAAGACGATCGCTAAAGACACACCGATTTCCGGCATTAACTCCATCGGTACCTAGCGTGGGACTTGAGATTAAGTCGGCAAAGAGTTTCTGCAATTGCACTTTTTCCGAGAAATTTATTTCGAGAAGATCCTACGGGGACTTAAGTTTTAAGGAGATATTCCTATTAGACGAAATTTAACTTAAGGCTTTAATTTTTGTTCCATTATTTGAACGAACACTTCATGGACATAATCCAAAAATTTTAGGCATATTGACTGAATAGTTTTTTTATAATACGATTCAGAAGTCGATCATTCCGAAAAAAATAAAGCATTGAGTATATGGAAATACTCATTTTGGAATCATTGTTTATCGATTTTTAGCATGGTTACAGGTAACTTTCGAATTCGGAAAACTAGTATTTGGTAGATGAAAGGTCAAGGAATATATTAAAAATACAAAATACGGACCTCACCGGTTTTATTTAATAATTAAGGTGGTAATTGTAATAAAAAAAAGTTCTGATAATAGAATTACTTTTAGATAACTCAAATGATATTTATTTCAGTCACATTTTCATCTCATAAGTAACAGGTGAACATCCTTAATTGTGATCTTACAAATGTTATAAAATCATTTTCTGACCCTAACCATGACTTTCAATAAAATACTCATTACGACAAAATGATTGCAGAAATCTGATAACGCTCAAACGTGAGGATTACGTGACATTAATGCTGCGTCTGGATAAAAGTCATGTTGAAATTGATCAATATTTTTATGATGACTCTATGATGACTCTCGTAGTGTTGTTCAATCGCCAGATTGACTTTCTGTATACATTTTTTTTTTAAAGTACGATGCACTGAACGCACAATTCAAGTAGTGATGAGTCCGAGTGGTCAGACATGAGAGAATTAATTTTCCCGCGACATCCGATGACTGCGCGGGCTTTTAAAGGTCAAACATAAACGACTTAATAGAGTGGCTTGCTAGTATATAACTCGCTAAGCGTTTTAACTCTCACCAACACACCGGACGCTATTCCGTTGACGTATCTCATCGATCGAGATTTCGATCTATGGATCTTTAGATTGTACAGTTGCGTCAAACGTCCGGCATTAGAATCTGTCATCTGGAGAAGCCTTGCAACGTATCCTGATACTTTCGAAATCGACTTTTACTATTAGAACCGTCGAAGTTGCGTTACACACTTAAAATTATATTGAACTAACGTTAATAACATTACATTACCAATAATTACAAAAATGAAACTACAAATAGTAGAAACTAAAAATCTACATATAGTTCCAAATAATTATAATTTCATTTATAATTTTTTTATAATTATAATCATAATTTTTATTTTCTAATAATTTTATAATTACAATTACAGTTTTTAAATAAATTTATAATTATAACTACAATTTCTAAATAATGTTATAATTACAATTATAATTTTTTAATAATTCTATAATTATGATTATAATTTTGAAATAATTTAATAATTACAATTATAATTTTTTAATGATTCTATAATTAAAATTATAATTTAAAAAAAATTACTAATTATGATTATAGTTTTGAAATAATTTAATAATTACAATTATATTTTCAAATAATTTTATATTTACAATTATATTTTTTAAATAATTTTATAAATACAATTATAATTTTTTAATAATTTCATAATTATAATTATAATTATTTATTATGCATTCGTATAATTAAGAGGAATTGCAGATCTCCGGTCTACGAACAAATATAGAAAAACAGGAATGTTTTTTTTTTCACTTTCTCAGATTTGTCACTTTTGACCCAGTAAAGCCAATGAATTTATTTCTTCATGGCAGTGGCATGAAGAATTACGCAAAAAATTACGTTAGCTCGATGGAAAAAAGAGAGATTCAAAGTCACGAATTTCGTCGCGTGACAGCACATACGCAAGCACCGCATTTTCGACCAGTTATACTTTTACGAGCTGGCGTCCTCATGGGTCCTACTTGCTCGAGCGGTTACGTCGCGTTGGTAATTGATTCGGTTCGTTAAATTTACGAAAAATTACAACAGCCCAGTAATAGCATATCAAACATACGTATTATAATTTGTGCAGGTTTTCACTAAAGAGTAGCTCCCGAAGTAAGAGCGGCTTGTTTAATTTATTTAATAATAATAATAAAGTACGAATTCTGAATGAGTCAATCACACAGACACTCACATACACTCTAGACCCTTTTTCTTTTTTTTTCGAGAGTCTGTAAGTATTTGTGAGTGTCTGAATTTTTGAAAAAAAAAATCAATAAAATATAAAAATTTTATAATTTTTTTTAGAACTTTTTTAGGTTTTATTTTATTTTTTGAAACTTTGTAGATTTTATTGATTTTCGAGAACTTTTATAGATTGTATTAATTTTTCCAATTTTGATAAATTTGATTGATTTTTGATAACTTTAATAATTGATCAAAAACCGAAAAACAATAATTTGTAAAAATATATTCGAGGCAGTCATAATTTTTCAAATATTCTACAGTGAAAGAAAAAAGAAATTAGTGGTAAAAACTGTCCAAACGGTTTATCGAAACCAGTCCGAATAATTTCAATAACGTCAACTACACTGAGTCAGTTAAAGTAATTACAACCTCGTTAGTAAAGTAACAGTAACCAGCTGACATCGTAACCTCAACTTACCGGTTGGTTTTTGCACCGAATCATTTGGATTCGAGAGCACCGCTATCTCGTTGCAGTAACTAAGTCGTTAATCGTGCCTACTATTTTTCACTACCAATCGCAAATAATTAACATTATCATTCTGAACTAATTTCAGTGACTAACATGTAATTCTAAATATGCAAAAACTTTTTTTTTCTTTCCGTGTAACTACAAATTCAATTCAATATCGGTAAATACAAATTTCGTTCATCCAATTATTTTTTAAAAATTTTCAAACATTTTCAAAATCTATTTTTCAAAAAAATTAATTTTCAAAAAATTTCAAAATCTATTTTTTAAAAAAATTAATTTTCAAAAAATTTCAAAATCTATTTTTCAAAAAAATTAATTTTCAAAAATTTTCAAAATCTATTTTTCAAAAAAATTAATCTTCAAAAATTTTCAAACCTATTTTTCAAAAAAATTAATTTTCAAAAATTTTCAAAATCTATTTTTCAAAAAAATTAATTTTCAAATATTTTCAAAATCTATTTTCCAAAAAAATTTAAAAACATGTTCAAATTTCATTTGCCTTCGCAATTTTCGATAATTATTGATCTAAATAATTTTTTATAAATAAAGCTATGTTAAAGGAAGATCGTTATTAAATTTGAAATGAATCTGTAAAAAATTTCGGTTTTTATAGGATTTTGAATTTTTTTAAAAAATATTCATTTTGCTCAAACTAACGTAAAATCTCACCAAATCAACTGAAATTTTCTACAGATGAAAAGTATGAAAAATAGCAACTAAAAACAAAATTCTTTTGCGGGAGAATTTTATTTTTTGTTACTATTCTAGACTGCCCCCCATTTTCGTTCTAGTCTCAAAAATTTCGTTTTTGGACACAGAATTTACTATAAAAATTTTGAAAAAAATCAACACCGTACTTTTAGAGAGATTCAAATTTGGGGTATTTTTTAACATTTTTGTAAATTTAGTTTTAATTTTAGCTGCTAATCTAGGGCTCATCCTACTCTGGGCCTAGGCTCAAAAATTTTGATTTTAGACACAAAAT
Organism: Ephialtes manifestator; assembly: GCA_963970395.1. Classification (NCBI taxonomy): domain Eukaryota; kingdom Metazoa; phylum Arthropoda; class Insecta; order Hymenoptera; family Ichneumonidae; genus Ephialtes; species Ephialtes manifestator. Next base: position 23,796,397 of record OZ019982.1, on the reverse strand, counting down.
TTACTGTAAAAAAATAAATAAAATCGTCGACCCACTTTTTGAGAAAATTAAATTTTAGGTAATTAAAAAAAACCAACATTAAAAAAAAAATCTAAAAAAGTTTATAGATTTTTTTTAAATTGCTCTACAACATCTCAAAAGAAAAAAAATAAGGGTCGCGATCCTGTCGATAATCGGTGGCAATAAAAAAAATTACAAACTAGAACTTTACACATTGTTTCCTTATTAATTTTAATTTTTTACAAAATTTCCTGCACGAGGAAGCAAAAATTAATAAATAAGGTTTTGTGAAAAATGAAAATTAATGAGAAAGCAACGTGCAAAGTTCTACTTTGCAACTTTCTTTTCAATAAATTTTTAAGGTGGTGGAAAATTTTGTAATTCGCGTACGAAATTGAATGCAATCTATTTTTGTAAAGAGATGGAATGATGAAAGAGGGAGAGATGGATGCACAGCGGATGGACACTTCGATGATCGTCGGGCGAAAATAAGTGGCCCTAATGGTTGTAATTTGCTGAAACGGGACTGAAACGCGGAGGCCTGACCGCATAAAGCACCCGGGAAAAGACGCTTCATTAGTCACCGAGTGCCGCGCGCACTGGACGAGGCAACGTTTTGCGGCGGAAGGAGTGAGCGACTCCTTTAGCTGTCCCCTTCTCCTGTCTCTCTCTCTTAAGGTAGTCCTTGCGCCTGGTATTCATTTCGCATAAGTTCGAAAAAAGTGCAAACACTTATCGATGAAAGAAAAATCTGAAAAAATTCATGCACATTAAAGGCACTTAAAAGATTAATTTTCCACAATAATAATTCGAAAATTTTATTAACAAATTGATGAAAAAAAAAAATTGTTTAACATTTTTTTTAAATGAAAATGATTCGTTCATTTTTCTGAATACGTACAAATTTTATCAGATTTTTTAATTCACTCTGAATTTTATGTTTTTTTGCACCCTCGAAGAGGAAGCTTTGTTTTGTTTCAGAATGGGCCAAAACGTCGAGAAAAGTGCTTTAGAAAAAATGTCTGTATGTGTGTGTGTGCGTGTGTGTGTATGTGTGTATGTTACACGATTGAAAAATGTAAACCTTTATAACTCGGTAATGTCTTGAGATATCAAGCTGAAATTTGGACCATAGATAGAGGGATCAAGCCTCATCGTTCATACAGATTTTTGTTAAAATCCACTTCATCGTTAAATTATTACGCGTTTTTTAATTTTTTGAAAAATGTCTGTTTACGCGATAACTCTTTCAATTTTCGAGATATTGATCTTAAAATTGGTATGAATATGAGCTTTCATACGCCGGTGATCGCTATTGAATTTGGTTAAGATCGGTTGAACCGTTAAAATTTTATGATGTTTTGAATTTTTCAAAAAATTGACATTATCGCTCTATTGTAACTTTTGCAAAACTTAAGATGGCGAGCTCAAATTTTGTATATAAATGAAACAATATTCAGCCATTATATATGTATAATTTAGTGACGAACGGTATGAAATTTTTGATTTTATGGAATGTTGAATTATTTTTAAAAATATACATTATCACATTCACTTTCGGAAACGCTCTAATAATCACGAAATAACGTAATAACGAAATAGAAAAAGTGAATCCACAATATGTATATTTATCTAATTAAAACAAGGATGCAAAGTAGAACCTTGCACATTGCTTTCTCATTATTTTTCGCGTTTTACAAAGCTTCCTCTATGAGGAAACCAAAAATTGAATAACATACTTCCTCATAGAGGTAGCTTTGTAAATCGCGAAAAATAATGAGGAAGCAATGTGCAAGGTTCTACTTTGCATCCTTTTCTGAATATGTACAATTTTTTTCAGATTTTTTAATTCACTCTGAATTTTGAGTTTTTTTTTCACATGTTTTGCTTCCTCATAGAGGAAGCTTTGTTTTCATGAAAATTTTTTTTTTCGAGATTTTCATGTCAAAACCTTTAAAATGTTTTGAAACGTCGAGAAAAATGATTTAGAAAAATTGTCCGGATGTATGTATGTGTGTGATGAAAGACCAAAAATTCATATAATTGTAACTTGTAAAGTATTCGACCGAATCAGCTAAAATTTAAACAACATGTACAGTACTGGCTAATCTTCAATTGGTATAAATTTTACAAAAATCGCTTAACGCATTTCATTTTTATACGAATTTTGAAATTTTGAAAAAAGTACATAAATGCTCTAGCTCGAACAAATTTTTAGCTATCGGGCTGAAACTTCGTATTAAAATTGAACAAAGTGATACGACCTTTGTTATTGAATTTGGGCGAAATCGGTAAAGCGGTTCGGTTTTTATGAGATTTTGAATTTTTCGAAAAATTTTCGTTTTGCTCTAATTCAGATAAAATTTTGACAAATCGACTGAAATTTTCTACACATGAAAAATAACATTCAGCCCTACTACGTACCAAATTTGGTGATGATCGGTCAAACGGTTCGAATTTTACGTGATTTTGAATTTTTTAAAAATTTATTGGTGTCTCTCTGGATTTCGTAAAATGTCAGAAATCATCAACTTCGTCAATAATTTTCATCTTTCGCAAAGCTTCCTCTGTGAGGAAGCCAAAAATGAAATAAAGAAACTTCATGGAGGCGGCTTTGCAAAAAGCAAAAAATAATGAAGAAGCAATGTGCAAAGTTCTACTTTGCATCCTTTTTTTCCATATAAAAAAGAAAAAAAAGTTGATAATGAATCTAAAAATGTGAAAAAAATCATATCCAGAAAAGTGAACAAATCATTTTCCTAAAAATAACAAAATTGTTCAACAATTAGTTTTTTCATCAATTTGTAAATAACATTTTCGAATAATTATTATGAAAAATGAATTTTTTCAGTACATGATTATTTTTTTCGAATTTTTCTACCATCACGAGAAGTGTTTGGAATTTTCTGGAACTTATGCGAAATGAATACAAGACGCAAGGACTATCTTAAAGCTGATGCCTCTTCTTATTCTCCTTCTTCAGCGTCCTAGCTTCATCTTCGTTCTCTTTCCTCCCTCGTCCAGCAAAATTATACGCGAGCAAGCAAAAGAGTCTTTTTCCCTGGAGCGACTCCAAACTCCGTCCTCCTCTTCCTTCTTATTCTCCAGCAAACGGTTGGCTTCACCGCGAGAGGCCTGATTGAGCCACTGATGAAGCTGCTTACTTGCCGGCGGTGAAACTAAAATTTTTACTCGCAATTTAAAACGTATTCCCCCGCTATACTTTACCACAGTAATATTATAGATATTTCCCGCATATGAGGAGAATGAAAAAATAATAATTCCCGTTCCAGTTTCGTCCTCGTCGTCATCGTTGCCTGGTGCTTTCACGGTCTTTGTAACTTTCTTGCCGCGATACACAGCCTTAAACTCCGTCATTATACTGAGCAACATATCGTCAATTTTTCATAAACTTTCAACGACACCAGAGGGCCTCAATAATATCTCAATATAATATTCAACGATCGAGACACGTGACGCCATCACTGTGCTTTGTTCACTCTTTATGCCCTGTCACTTGGTACCATCTGATCGATCATTTATGACGCTCGCAACACGAGAATAAAATATCACTTGGTTACATCTGTCCAAGATAAAGATCACGATGCGACATTCGTGTGACTCGGATTATCACTCTTACTCTCTCATTTCTTGTTTGTGTTTTTTTTTTTTTTTTTTTTCTTTAAGGGTGCTGAGTCAGACTGAATGATTTTTAGATGGCTGTATTTTTTTTCTCCAGTTAATTTATAAATTTCCATTAAATCTGTAGATTTATTTAAGGGGAGGGAGTCAGGTCAAAAAAATTGATTTTGGAAATTCAATATCATCCAAATCCTATTGCATATAAAAATGCCCAACGCACTATATTGTTGGTACTCGATTAAAGGATTTTTTACTGTGGTCTGACTTGCATATGGGTCATTCCACGGGATTTCGCACAAAAAAAAACCCGACCGACTTCAATTTTCGCCTAATTTTTTTATATTGTTGACTATGTCAAACGGAGCATCTGTGAATTTTTTGAGAATTTTATTCTTATATTTCGACGAGCCATAAAATAAAAGGTGAAAAAAATGAAAAAAAATCTGACGTCAAGTGGAATAATGATATCGACAAAAATAACTAGGTCAAAATTTTCGTAATTCAACACAGTTTACGGTAAAAATAATCAAAATAAAAAATAAACATAACTTCTATTTTATTTATGTCTTCTACCAAGAAAAGGTACCATTTCGCTAATTTGGCCCCCTCCGATTTCAATACAAAAAATCACGAATATACTACATGGAGTCCCAAACATTTTAAGCACAAGCCCAAGATGGAGAACGCATTTTACCCATTTAAAAAAAATGTTTCGGGTAATTGATTTTTTAAATTTTCTTCCAATCTTCTGCGTATTTTTTTATGTAATTGGTAATATTAAAAGGAGCTTATGTGATTTTTTTCATAATTTTATATGTAGATGTATTCGATTCATTAAATGTAATCGAATTACAAATTTTTAAAATTGTTTTTTCGTTGCGTCTTTTACAAAAAAAGGTACCATTTCACTTATATGGACCTCTCTGATTAAGTTAAAAAAATAACAAAATTACTATACGCCTCAGGCGTATCTCGCGACGCTAGCGCTCGAGCGGCCACTGCGTGCGTAACGAGACGATCAGCTGATCGCACGCCCCAGGCGTACCCCAGGCGAATCTCGCGACGCCAGCGCTCGAGCGGCCACTGAGTGAGTAAGAAAGCGATCAGCTGATCGCTTTCTTTTTTTAAAATTTTAAAAATTTGTGATTCGATTACATTTAATGAATCGAATACATCTACATATAAAATTATGAAAAAAATCACATAAGCTCCTTTTAATATTACCAATTACATAGAAAAATACGCAGAAGATTGGAAGAAAATTAAAAAAATCAATAACCCGAAATATTTTTTTAAAAATGGGTAAAATGCGTTCTCCATCTTGGGCTTGTGCTTAAAATGTTTGGGACTCCATGTAGTATATTCGTGATTTTTTGTATTGAAATCGGAGGGGGCCAAATTAGCGAAATGGTACCTTTTCTTGGTAAAAGACATAAATAAAATAGAAGTTATGTTTATTTTTTATTTTGATTATTTTTATCGTAAACTGTGTTGAATTACGAAAATTTTGACCTAGTTATTTTTGTCGATATCATTATTCCACTTGACGTCAGATTTTTTTTTCATTTTTTTCACCTTTTATTTTATGGCTCGTCGAAATATAAGAATAAAATTCTCAAAAAATTCACAGATGCTCCGTTTGACATAGTCAACAATATAAAAAAATTAGGGGAAAATTGGAGTCGGTCGGGTTTTTTTTGTGCGAAATCCCGTGGAATGACCCATATGCTTTTAAATATTATCTTAAGCAAAGATCTTAGGTTTTCCATTCTGCGCATGATTCAGATCAAACTACTAGGCAGATTGGAATGGTTGACGTCTCATTTTCTTCTTCATGAACAGATACACCGGCTAAATGGAGCAAATGTTCCTAAAATGTAATATTTTTTAAGTAACATAATTATTAATAAATAAATTTTATGCTATTTTCTAAATCAGTGATTAACTTTGCTTTCAGAATGAAAAAAAATAGTTTGCTCCATTTAGCCGGTGTATCTTTTCATGAAGAAGAAAATGAGATGTCAATGATTCCAATCTGCCTAGTAGTTTGATCTGAATCATGCGCAGAATGGAAAACCCAAGATCTTTGCTTAAGATAATATTTACAAGCATATGCAAGTCAGACGACAGTAAAAAATTCTTTCATCGAGCACCAACAATATAGTACATTGGACATTTTTATATGCAATAGGATTTGGATGATGTTGAATTTCCAAAATCAATTTTTTTTACCTGACTCCCTCCCCTTAAATCTGTAGATTTATTTAAGCATAATTTAGCTCCCTCGTAGAGGAAGCTTTGTTTTTGCGAAAAAAAAAAAATTTTCGAGATTTTAATGTCAGGACACTCAGAATGGTCCAGAGCGTCCAGAAAAGTGGTTTAGAAAAAATGTCTGTATGTGTGTGTGAACACGATAACTGTCGTAATTATAGATGTATCTTCGTCAAATTTGGCACGCAAGTGAGTTGTCATACACCAACGTTTGGGATTTTAGTTGACGCAAATCGGCTGGGAAATTCAAATTTTACAGCATTTTGAAAATTTTGAAAATATCGTTTTTACGCTATAACTTTTGTAAATTAAGAGATATGGGGCTGAAATATTGTACGTAAATGGACTACCATTAAACCATGATGTGTACCAAATTTGGCGAGAATCGATAGGGTGGTTCTAATTTTATTGCAATTTCAATTTTTCTTTAAGTGTCTGCAAAGACTTTAACTCCTGTAAATTCTGAGATATCCGACTGCAATTTTCGACATGATTTCACGATTATTGATTATTAATGATGAATTTAGTCAAAGGAACTATCGATATGTTGGTAAATTTCGATTTTGGTAAATAAAATAGAAAAAAATGCCGTCACGAAACAAAAAAAAAATTTGTAATTTTTTACAGATTTATCTTAAATTTTGTTCACATATGGACTATCATCGAAAAACATTTGAGTACAAATTTGACGCAGATCTGTCCAGCCGTTCACATTTTATGGCATTTTGAATTTTTCGAAAAATCTCATTCTCGCGCTGGCTCGTGCAAATTATGAGATACCGGGTTCTAATTTGGTCCACATATGGACTACCATGGTACAAGGTTTTAGTACAAATTTGAGAAAAATCGGTTACACGGTTAAAATTTTTCGACACTTTTGAATTTTTAGAATAATCTCTAGAACATAAACAAGCCTGCAATTGTTTTTTCCAAAATCCTAGATTAATGTTACCCCTTAAAATCCATGAATATTCTACGCTCCAAAATTTTCACGATTTCTCAAAATGTATTTTCCTTACTTGACACTTAATGTCATCAATTTTCGCCAGTTTGGTCAGGAAATTCCAGTATCCAAAAAATTAAACAATTGTCTAACCTAAAAAACCAAAATTGATTTTTCCAAAATCCTAGATTGATGTTACCCCTTAAAATCCATGAATATTCTACGCTCCAAAATTTCCACGATTTCTCAAAATGTATTTTCCTTACTTGACACTTAATGTCACAAATTTTCGCCAGTTTGTTCAAGAAATCCCAACATCCAAAAAAATTAACGATTGTCTAACCCAAAAAAACCAAAATTGATTTTTCCAAAATCCTAGATTGATGTTACCCCTTAAAATCCACGAATATTCTCCGCTCCAAAATTTCCACGATTTCTCAAAATGTATTTTCCTTACTTGACACTTAATGTCACAAATTTTCGCCAGTTTGTTCAAGAAATCTCAACATCCAAAAAAATTAACGATTGTCTAACCCAAAAAAACCAAAATTGATTTTTCCAAAATCCTAGATTGATGGTACCCCTTAAAATCCACGAATATTCTACGCTGCAAAATTTCCACGATTTCACAAAATGAATTTTCCTTACTGGATGCTTAATGTCATAAATTTTCGCCAGTTTGATCAAGAAATTCCAGCACCCAAAAAATTATACGATTGTCTAACCCAAAAAACGAAAATTGATTTTTCCAAAATCTTAGATTAATGTTACCCCTTATAATCGATGAATATTCTACGCTCCAAAAATTCCTCAATTTCTCAAAATGTATTTTCCTTACTTCATACTTAATGTCATCAATTTTCGCCAGTTTGTTCAAGAAATCCCAACATCCAAAAAAATTAACGATTGTCTAACCCAAAAAAACCAAAATTGATTTTTCCAAAATCCTAGATTGATGTTACCCCTTAAAATCCACGAATATTCTACGCTCCAAAATTTCCACAAATTCACAAAATGTATTTTCCTTACTTCACACTTAATATCATAAATTTTCGCCAGTTTGGTCAAGAAATTCCAGCATCCAAAAAATTTAACGATTGTCTAACCCAAAACAACCAAAATTGATTTTTCCAAAATCCTAGATTGATGTTACCCCTTAAAATCCACGAATATTCTACGCTCCAAAATTTCCACGATTTCTCAAAATGTATTTTCCTTACTTGACACTTAATGTCACAAATTTTCGCCAGTTAAGAAATTCCAGCATCCAAAAAATGCAACGATTATCTAACCCAAAAAACCAAAATCCTAGATTGATGTTAACCCTTATAATCGATGAATATTCTACGCTCCAAAAATACCTCAATTTCTCAAAATGTATTTTCCTTACTTGACACTTAATGTCACCATTTTTCGCCAGTTTGGTAAAGAAATTCCAGCATCCAAAAAATTTTACGATTATCTAACCCAAAAAACCAAAATCCTAGATTGACATTACCCCTTATAATCCACGAATATTCTACGCTCCAAAATTGCCACGATTTCCCAAAATGTATTTTCCTTGACACTTAATGTCATTCAAATTTTCGCCAGTTTGGTAAAGAAATTCCAGCATCGAAAAAATTAAACGAAAGGTACGAAGCTTATTTTTGAAGTATCCCACGAAGGATCTTTCGAACTCGTCCTGCTCGTTAATTCCGCAAGACAGGATCGGAACACAACGTCGGGATACAAACACAACGGTTGAAGTAAGTGACCGAGGCAAGAAGAGAGGCAGAGAAAAATGGTTGAGATGAAATCGGTAAGAGTCAAAATGCATGACAAATAACGGGGGTGTCGTTCCGTTGGAATGAAACAAAAAACCGGAGAAGCCCTGTGCGGAGTTTATACGCGAGGATCCGAGAAGGAGACGAGTCTTGGTCTTCTCTTGCGTCGAACGCTTTGTTCCCCATTGTGCTTGATGTCACTTCGTGGTAGCGCCAACTTCGCATGTGTATATAGTTAACTCTCGTTGGAAGTGTTCTTCTTTCTTTTTGTAGCCTTACAGCACATGAGATCCAGAAGCAGAAGAAGTAAAAGCGACGAAGGAGCTCATGGAGTGGCTGAGACGGTGTCGGGTCGCCATCAGATGACGCTCGATAAAACGGACAACAAATTGGTACCACCCGAATGCGCGCGGGCGCGCGCGATCTCAACTGCCGCTCTTCGCGGAAGATCAGCGCAACGATAAACAAGCGGCATGCTCGTCTTGTCGATAAATACGATACGCGAGAAAGACTCTAACCCCCGCAACCCCAGACGATCTTTTTCCTCTCGTTCTACAGTCACAAATACTGTCGTGAAAGAATTAAGGGAGCCGGGTTAGCCAGGAAAACAAAAATTATGTTTTGTTAGCGACATTTTCATTTTCTGCTGGCGGCTGATAAGTAAATTTATTATTCAAAAGTCATAAAAATATATATACGTATTTATCGTTAAGTCCATTTTTTTTAGGAATTAAGGGACAGATTTTTATCTCCGTATGAAAGTCCGTATGATAGTCCGTATGATTTTACAAAGTTATTTCTATGTAAAGTATGTTGATACATTTTTTTAACTATCACACTCACACTCACACTCACACTCACACTCACACTCACACTCACACTCACACTCACACTCACACTCACACTCACACTCACACTCACACTCACACTCACACTCACACTCACACTCACACTCACACCCATACTAACACCCACACTCACACTCACACTCACACTCACACTCACACTCACACTCACACTCACCCTCACACTCACACTCACACTCACACTCACACCCATACTAACACCCACACTCACACTCACACTCACACTCACACTCACACTCACACTCACACTCACACTAACACTCACACTCACACTCACACTCACACTCACACTCACACTCACACTCACACTCACACTCACACTCACACTAACACTCACACTAACACTAACACTAACACTCACACTCACACTCACACTCACACTCACACTCACACTCACACTCACACTCACACTCGCACTCGCACTCGCACTCGCACTCGCACTCGCACTCGCACTCGCACTCACACTCACACTCACACTCACACTCACACTCACACTCACACTCACACTCACACCTACACTCACACTCACACTCATACTCATACTCATACTCACACTCACACTGACGCTCACACTCACACTCACACTTGCACTCAGATTCGCACTCACACTTACACTCACACTCACACTCACACTCGCACTCGCACTCGCACTCACACTCACACTCACACTGACACTGACACTGACACTGACACTGACACTCACACTCACACTCACACTCACACTCACACTCACACTCACACTCACACTCACACTCACACTCACACTCACACTCACACTCACTCACACTCACACGCACACTCACACTTACACTCACACTCACACTCACACTCACACTCACACTCACACTCACACTCACACTCACACTCACACTCACACTCACACTCACACTCACACTCACACTCACACTCACACTCACGCTCACACTCACACTCACACTCACACTCCCACTCACACTCACACTTGCACTCGCACTCACTCTCACACTCGCATTCACACTCACACTCATAAAATATTAATGGAAAAATTAATGGAAGTATCAAATGGAAGAATTAAGGGAGCCGAGTCAGCCAGGAAAACAAAAATGGTTTTTTGTTAGCGACATTTTTTTTCTGCTGCCGGCTGATAAATAAATTTATCAGACAAAAATCATAAAAATATATATATATATTTATCGATAAGTCAGTTTTTTTAGGAACCAAGCGAAAAAATTTTCTGTCCATGTGAAAAACTGTTAAGAGTGCCGAATTATCAAGAATGAAAATATTTTCACTTGGCTATATGTTTTTTCCCAGATGCGTTGATTAATTTGAATTAAATCTATACTTCTCAAAGATTGGAGCGAAATATCTGTCTGTATTTTGGGCTGTCCAATCTGCTCGTCTTTCTACGCGGGAAATAATAACCAATATCAAATCCACTCTTTCCATAAGGAAACTAAGTGACTTAAGAATCATGATAAATACTTGTCGTTGCAATAATACAAATCGAGTCGTTATAACCTTGATAAAAAAATATTATATCTTAAAAAGATTCTTCTTTGTTAAGTTAATCGGTGCATATGTTGCTATTTTCCATTTGCACTTTGCAATTGATGAGACAAAAAGGGCGAAGTGAATGCGAAAGTAATGTCATCGTTACAACTCTGCTATAAATGATAACTTTATAATCGCCGGATGATTTTTTACCGAAGAAACCACAGAATAGCAAAACCCTATCATTATCCATCCAACGACAAATAATAATTCAATCTCCCGTCGCAATGTTGCTTATCGACAATCGTAAGTACTCGCTGCGATGTCCATTATAAAGTCGTTATAAGAGGCCCGGGAGCAACCGCAAGACATTTCGATATAGTACAGTGTAATACATAGTTATATAGCAGCATAGAGGCTGGTTATATCGGTATCGGTACAGATATCGATCTACCGCGGATGAAACCGTGCACAACATTGAGCGGCTCGTGTGCTCTCACTTCTTAGAGCATAAGAGACGTTCGTATCTCATACACTGAAACCTCGAAGGCATAAGTTTGATGTACATGCAGTGAATCTTACATTGCATTTACTATCGTTCCTCACAGTGAAGCTGACCGATTCGCTACAATGTCTTTCAATGGAAAAGTGAACATTAGCTGAAAAAATTGTACACTATTTTTTTTTTAATTTTGAAAATTAATATATGGGCCATTCCATCTGAATTTTGATGGAATGAAAATGACCGCCTTCAATAATTTTCACAATTTTTTATCAGAAAATATTTTGAAAAAGAAAAGACACGTATTTTTTTGTTTAGCGCTACGAGCAATATTTCCGACCGACGAATTTTTATAAAAATTTCAATTTTTTGGTATTTATATTTTTTTATTCGTCAATATCTTGAAAATTAATAGTATAATATAATATAATATAATATACAAATATATTGTAAAATTCCAATAATTATATTATAAATTTTATGAAGTGTTTAGTATACTGTATATTAATTTTACAACATTTTTTTTTGCATATTAATTAATATTTGTACATTAAATTTAATATACGCATATCTGCTAAAAAAACTTCCAATACTTTATATTAATTTTCATACAAAAATTTTTAATAGTATATTAAACTGGTCAGTTTCACGATACGGAGCATATTCAGTGTTCTATAGAATCCACACATTGATGAACTTGCAGCCATGGTACACATCGATGTAATAGCGATTCCAACTATAGTGCAACACCGATGCAAATTAATCGTCGAAGCTCCATTATCTTTTGACGATCGATGGGATCGTGCGCTCCGTACGATCGTGCACCCAGTGCACGCCGAGAGATCGCTCAATACCATACGAGTACATATGCGAAGGTACGATCGAACACGATGGCTATGTATGAAAAGACATGGCGTGTCCTCGCGCACACGCTATCTAGTAGAGTTCCTATGTTGTACGCGGCGATGATCGTGCTCAAACGCGGTTCAATGCGTCGTACGTGCCCTAGGAAAACGCGAATCGGGTAACTCTAATTCAGCATCAATCGCACAGTTCACTTCATGTAAAGCTTAGATACTACATACTCGCTTGATCGTAAAGGTATAATAACCACTGATTCTGAAATCAATGAAATCAACGGTTCCATGACTCAATTATGTTTTTTTTTCTTTGCTTTACTCTGTATTACTACTAAGGGCATGAAGACGCTAAAAGGGTTGCAAAGAAGGGCCTCGGGCATTTTCTTATTTTTATGCTGATTTTACAAAGTTATTTCTATGTAGAACTTTTGATGTTGATGTTTGATGTTGATGTTTGATGTTGATACATTTTTTTAAAACTATCACACTCAAACTCACACTAACACTAACACTAACACTCATACTCAAACTCACACTAACACTAACATTAACACTCATACTCATACTCATACTCATACTCATACTCATACTCATACTCATACTCATACTCATACTCATACTCATACTCATACTCATACTCATACTCATACTCATACTCATACTCATACTCATACTCATACTCATACTCATACTCATACTCATACTCATACTCATACTCATACTCATACTCATACTCATACTCATACTCATACTCATACTCATACTCATACTCATACTCATACTCATACTCATACTCATACTCATACTCATACTCATACTCATACTCATACTCATACTCATACTCATACTCATACTCATACTCATACTCATACCCATACTCATACTCACACTCACACTCACACTCACACTCACACTCACACTCACACTCACACTCATACTCATACTCATACTCATACTCATACTCATACTCATACTCATACTCATATTCACACTCACACTCATACTCACACTCACACTCACACTCACACTCACACTCACACTCACACTCACACTCACACTCACACTCACACTCACACTCACACTCACACTCACACTCACACTCACACTCACACTCACACTCACACTCACACTCACACTCACACTCACACTCACACCCACACTCACACTCACACTCACACTCACACTCACACTCACACTCACACCCACACTTACACTCACACTCAGACTCTCACACTCACACTCACACTCACACTCACACTCACACTCACACTCACACTCACACTCACACTCACACTCACACTCATGCACTCACACTCACACTCACACACACACAGACTCACACTCATACACTCACACTCACACTCACACTCACACTCACACTCACACTCACACTCACACTCACACTCACACTCACACTCACACTCACACTCACACTTACACTCACACCCACACTCACACTCGCACTCGCACTCGCACTCACACTCACACTCACACTCACACTCACACTCACACTCACACTCACACTCACTCACACTCACTCACACTCACACTCACACTCACACTCACACTCACACTCACACTCACACTCACACTCACACTCACACTCACACTCACACTCACACTCACACTCACACTCACACTCAAACTCACACTCACACTCACACTCACACTCACACTCACACTCACACTCACACACACACAGACTCACACTCATACACTCACACACTCACACTCACACTCACACTCACACTCACACTCACACTCACACTTACACTTACACTTACACTCACACTCGCACTCACACTCACACTCACACTCACACTCACTCAAACTCAAACTCAAACTCACACTCACACTCACACTCACACTCACGCTCATTATTCTAGACCACTTTTCTAGGTTATAAATCTCGTTTCTTATATATGACAACAAAGAGAAAGCAAAATGTTCCTTTGTTACATTGTCAACATTATTGACAGTGCATATGATAAAAGATTACTTATTATTTTGATTGTTTTGTAAACTAAAAAAGTGTTTGAAAAATTAATTTATGGTTATAGTAGTCATCTAAAAAGTAGTTAAATAGCATTGATTATTATTTGAAGATGAAACGAGCTTATATGCTTGGCAAGGTTACTCCCCACTTGATGAACCACCCTATTTCGAACCCATTGTACCTTGAGGTCTCGCTTAGCGCGCTTGTATCAAGTAACACCTTACCATGGGCACATAGAAGCGTCGCGTGTTACCGGTAATTACTCAAAAATACACCACACGTTGGGCGTCCCTGTTCTCGCTTTAGCTTGGCCAACAAAGCGCACCGTAGCCCTTATTCGAAGCGCCTTCGTCCTGATGCACAGCACCCAGGAGTCGATCGTTTGGTCGTTAGGCTCTATATCGTGCGAGTAAACGCTTTGCCCGGTTTTCACCCACTTACGCGCTAAACAAGCCGCGATTTATCGCACGGGCTGCTTGTATTATTCTGGGCAGGAGGTTCCTTATACAATAAACTTTACATCCTTCGAAGCGTGAGCTTCGTGCGTACTTAAATTTCAGTCAATTAGGTATGTATTTTGTGCACTGGGTAAAATCTCATTTTATAAAATTGTATTTCGGTTAGTGTTCCAAGTTTTGCGACCCTTTCATTGCTTTTAAAAATTGTTCTAGTTGCTTTTTGCTTCCTCATGCAGAAAAAGTTGTTTTCACGAAAAAAAAAATATGTTTATTATTCCAGAATCCACAGATCCGACTTCCGGTCGGAAAATCCAACCTACATTTTTTTTTCTTCAAGATATCGAATTTTGGTCTTCACTATCGTTCTCAAGTCGCATATTCTACTACCAAAACTACCATTTACAAGCGTTTTTAACATGCTAAAAAAAATTATGTAAACTAGAACCTTGCACGTTGCTTTCTAATTATTTTTCGCTTTTTACGAATCTTCCTCTATGAGTTAGCCAAAATTGATTACCATACTTTCTCATAGAGTTAGATTAGCAAAAAGTCTAAAACAACAAGGAAGCAATATGCAATGTTGCATCCATTTTATTTTTTAAATTTAAGATCAGCCCACGTTTTCCACCCTCATATGTCACAACTCCATATTTTCGGCTGGTGGAGCTCTCCACACTGTTAACCCTATCCCGGAACGTAGTTGTTAAGCAAAAAAAAAAAAAAAAATTGTAACCTGGTAGTTGTGTTGTGGAGCGACGAACGCCTAATAGATTAGACGGTCGCATGCACACCGATAAGCGGTTACACGTATGCTTCGGCCTCGTAACTCGCGGACTTGGTGCATGCAGCACTCCTTGTACTTAACGACCGGTTGGCTGCTCATTGGCTTCTCACGACATCGCGTCGCTCATTCTTCCTCTTCCGCTTATTTTTTTTTTCTTTCAATTTCTTGTACTTCTTCTTTTTTCCTCTTTCCGTCACCCAAGCTCGATGAACCGCGCGCGCAATCTCTTAACCGGGAAACGATGAGATTATCCGCAGTGGTACAGAAAATCGTGCGGATGCAACACCTGGAGACTCGACATGCGAATGCATTACAGCCTAAGCGCACTTCATCCTGTACGATCACATAATTTATATCATGTCTTGAAATATCTTTATTTTCTTTTCTTTTTTTATTTTTATCATGACTTTATCGAGACTTCTTCGTTGCAACCATCAACGGGAAAACGACGATACACGAGGATTTGTACGATAGTATTAAGGAGCGACGCAAGCTCGAGTCATCCGGTGTAATATCGGTTTCATTCCTCATGAGCAGTTCCCGTGTCTCGTTAATTAGGAATTCAAAGCAAATTAATCAAATGTTTATATATAGCTGTAATGAAAATAATCGGACGATCTCGTTTTACCGTTTTACGCTGTAAAAATTAAATTGACATTTTAAAATAATTTTCATTTTTTGAATAGTTTTTCGTCATGATATTCGCAGAAATTTTGTCGTCATTTTGTAGAACATTTTTTATTTAATTTACAGTTTTACATTTCTAGTTAAAGAAATGTATGGAGTTTTTTGTTGTTAAATAAACAAAAAAATTCTGCGGTTATTCGGGGCCCGAAATTTTTTGTCGAAAGTACAAAAAAAAAATATATTTTCCAATTAGAAATGACAAAAAATGTATTCCAAATGTGTAAAATTTATGAAAAAAAAGAAATTGAAAAATTGGGAGTGATAAAAAAAATTGTTAATATGTCGAATTGACACGAAATAAAATGAAATTTGTTAAGCTGGAAATGGAAAAAAAAATTCGAAATTTGTGGAATTATTTTTTTTCAATTGTTCGTTTCTCGAATTTACAAAAAAAACAACTTTTCTTTTTGATTTCTAAAAATGATAAAAAAATATTTTGTGAACAAGGAAGAGACATTATTTTATAATTTTTTATCACTCTTCTATTTTTTAATTAATATATCCGATTTTTAATTGTATTTACTCTTAATCAATTCCTGTAAAATTAATATTTCTTTAGAAAATAAAATAAATGAATAAAAATGATGGAAAATATTTCCAAAATATTATTATCCCACTTTCAAAACTAAAACTATAAAATAGTAGCAAGAATTTGCAAAATCATTAAAAAGTATCTACTTACTAAAAAGTGATTAAAAAAATAAAGACCAGATATAAAAAAAAAATAATTTCGACTGTGTATTAATGCACTAAATTTCAAAATACAATTGCAAAATGATTTAAAAATTCTTCCTAATATTTCATGCAAATATACCTTAACACCACTGTAACAACTTTAATTTGAGCCAATCAATGATTAAAAAATATCTACTTTCTAAAAAGTGATAAAAAAAATTAAGAACAGATATTTAAAAAAATTAAGTTCGATTGTGTATTAATGCACTAAATTTAAAAATACAAGTACAGAATGATTTAACAATTCTTGCTAATATTTCATGCAAATATACCTTAACACCACCCTAACAAATTTAATTTGAGCCAATCAATGATTAAAAAATATCTACTTTCTAAAAAGTGATAAAAAAAATTAAGAACAGATATTTAAAAAAATTAAGTTCGATTGTGTATTAATGCACTAAATTTAAAAATACAATTACAGAATGATTTAACAATTCTTGCTAATATTCCATGCAAATATACCTTAACACCATCGTAACAAATTCAATTTGAGCCAACCAATGATTAAAAAGTATCTACTGTCTAAAAAATGATTAAAAAAATTAAGAACGGATATAAAAAAAAAATTTCGATTGTGTATTAATGCACTAAATTGCAAAATAAAATTGGAAAGTGATACAACAATACTTCCTAATATTTCATGCAAATATACCTTAACCCTACCGTAACAAATTCAATTTAAGCCAATCAATGATTAAAAAGTATCTACTAACTAAAAAATGATAAAAAAATTATGACCAGATATTTAAAAAAAATAATTTCGACTGTGTATTAATGCACTAAATTTCAAAATACAATTGCAAAATGATTTAAC
The DNA here is from genome assembly GCA_963970395.1 of Ephialtes manifestator. Classification (NCBI taxonomy): domain Eukaryota; kingdom Metazoa; phylum Arthropoda; class Insecta; order Hymenoptera; family Ichneumonidae; genus Ephialtes; species Ephialtes manifestator. The sequence continues at coordinate 23,778,597 of OZ019982.1, read as the reverse complement.
AATTTTTCCTAATTATTTATGTAAATATACCTTAACACCACCGTAACAAATTCAATTTGAGTCAACCAATGAGGCATATAATTATTATTATTTTTTGGTCCTTTGACGATTTCTTTTAGCTTCCCTAACAACGTCACGTGTGTCCGTGGCTTTTGCAAAACATTGAGCTCCGTCACGATGGCAGCTCTAATAGCTTCCTCCCCATGCTCCTCGTCCTCTCAGTGAATACGAGATGAAATACATATTCCTCTCGGTGAGATCCCGCGGCGAGAATGACCGACAAAGTGGAGCGTCGGCAATCGGGCGGCGGTCTGTGTTGTGGTCGTTCGTGGACGTCATGCACCGTCGGCCACGCACCGAGTGAACGAAAGAACGAGCTAGAAACGATCCCTAGGACTTTAAGGGGCAAATCTTGCTCTCTCGCGACTTTGATATGCCAGACCAATTCACATTAGTGTGAGTCTGCGAATCGATTGCACGAAGAAAATCATCAAGTACTGGAAGATCATTTGACTCGCTAGATCAAAACCAAGATTTCGCACTTAACGCACTACTCGCTATCCTTCATCATTCGCACCTCGTGGAATTTCTCCTTTCACATTCTGAAGAAACATAACAAAAAAAAATTGCAACGAAGAAATGGCACAGACCTACATGAATGATTTCACTTTTCATGACTTCACATAATTTGCCTCATTGTGATACAAGCTCATCTACAATATGGCTATAATTTACAGTGAATAAGTCACTAGAGAAGAAGTTGAAGTGGGATTGATTTTTTTTAAAGAACTTGCTTTTGAACCATAAGGTTTTTATTATATCTGTTGGACACATTTTCCCTATTGTATTTAGATGGAATCATATTTTTTTTGTTTTATTTTGCTAATTTTAGGGCATTATTTGATTCATTATCATTTGAATTTAGGAATCGAGCTTATTTTTGCAAAAATTCAAAAAATCATAAAATTTCAATCTGTTTATAGATTTGGGTCAAATTTAATACAAGTCATCCTCGTACATTACTTTTATTGTAAAGAATAACTTAGCTTGACATGTCAAGATTTGCGGATTCCAGAGCGTTTACAGAAATTTTTCGGAAAGTTCAAAGTGTCATGTAATTTGAAACCCTGTATGAATTTTTATTTAAAAAAAGAACAGTAAACAAAGATGTTGTACTGTTTTATTTGGCGTCGAAATTTCACCACGGTGGATCAAGTCATTTTCGACTTAAAAAGGTTTGAATTTTGAAGTTAATTTGATAAACATACGCATAAAAAAGGATCTTCTTTCGAAATATGATTTTTGAAGGTTTTGACACATTTTGAATCAACCAGCACAAATTTGAACCGACCAACACAAAGTTGAGCCTACCAGCACAAATTTAAACCTACCAGCACAAATTTAAACCTACCAGCACAAATTTGAACATACCAGCACAGATTTGAATCTACCAGCACAAATTTGAACCTACCAGCACAAATTTGAACCTACCAGCACAAATTTAAACCTACCAGCACAAATTTGAACCTACCAGCACAAATTTAAACCTACCAGCACAAATTAGAACCTATCAGCACAATTTGGCACCCACCAACTCAAATTGGAATCTGCCAGCACAAATTAGAACTTGCCAGCACAATTTGGCACCCACCAACTCAAATTGGAATCTGCCAGCACAAATTAGAACTTGCCAGCACAAATTTAAACCTACCAGCACAAATTAGAATCTATCAGCACACATTTGCACCCACCAACTCAAATTGGAACCTGCCAGCACAAATTAGAACTTGCCAGCACAAATTTGAACCTACCAATACAAATTTGAACCTACCAGCACATATTAGAACCTAGCAGCACAAATTTGAACCTACCAACATAAATTTGAACCTGCTAGCACAAATTACAACTTGCCAGTACAAATTTGAACCTACCAGCACAAATTAGAACCTATCAGCACAAATTTGCACCGACTAACACAAATTTGAATCTACCAGCACAAATTTGAACTTACCAACCAAATTTAAATCTGCCAGCACAAATTAGAGCCTACCAGCACAAATTAGAACCTACCAGCACAAATTTGAATCTACCAGCACAAATTAGAACCTATCAGCACAAATTTGCACCGACTAACACAAATTTGAATCTACCAGCACAAATTTGAACCTACCAACACAAATTTAAATCTGCCAGCACAAATTAGAGCCTACCAGCACAAATTAGAACCTACCAGCACAAATTTGAATCTACCAGCACAAATTAGAACTTGCCAGCACAAATTTGAATCTACCAGCACAAATTTGAACCTACCAGCACAAATTTGAATCTACCAGCACAAATTTAAACGTACCAACACAAATTTGAATCTACCAGCACAAGTTTAAACCTACCAACATAAATTTTAACCTACCAGCACAAATTGAACAAATTCCAAATAAATAATAATAATAACATCTAAAGCCTAACAATTCCATAATTTTCCATGTCCCATCTCGCGAAGAGCAAGTGCATGAGTTACTGGAAAAATTAGCGAGCGGCACTGTGCAATAAAATTACAACGAGGCACACTGACGTATAATCGAATGTAGGTCTGTGGAAGATCTGCTACGGGAAAGATATAACCGGAGCCTCCAAGTCGAGCTATTGACGAGACGCCAGTACAGCTCTCTGTATATCTGTAGGCATAGCTACCGCGTGGTCTTCGTCGTGATATCTTTCTTCTTCTTCCTTATTCTCACCGGTCCTTCGACTCGACGGTGAGAAGCCACCGTTCGATATATATATATACACCAGGAGTCTCAGCTAGATGTATTTATGAGTGGACACGCTCGGTCGGTCTCGATTCACTGCCGCGCTCGCTCGTATTAATTTGCTCGACGTCCAAGCTCCAACAGTAGTATCAGCAGCTGAATCGAGAGGAAAAGAAAGAAAGGGGAAGTCACGAGAAAAAAGACAAAACTGTCGTGAACGCGCTGCTGGATCGAACGAGTGGTCCCCGTTCCCTTGTATTTCATACAACATAACTTCTTACAGCATTGGACAGACGCGTCCCGATTCCAGGAGGTCGATAAGTTCTATACTTATTTATCCGCGTTCTTGGCCATGTACGTGGTACAAAGTTGCAAGAGTGTCGGGGAAGAAGTCCCTAGTCTACCATGCATAATATTAAATTATAATATTGTTGTAGCTTCTCGTTATACAGGTCCAGGAGTCCGCATTGCGGATTGCCGGGCCCGTCACGACTGATATCCTTTAGAAGTCGTTCCACCTCATGGGACAGCGTTCCGAATGGCTGGATTCTGGATGCCTCTTGGCTTAAGGCATCCTTTAATATCTGCCTCCTTCTCTTTCGTTTGTGCCTCACATCCTAATGACATCCTGACAAAAAACCCTGTCGATCCG